>SJXQ01008509.1:129740-214785 GCA_006408695.1 Aepyceros melampus
TACAGTATACTAATGCATATATATATATATATATATATATATATATATATGGAATTTAGAAAGATGGTAACGATGACCCTATATGCGAGACAGCAAAAGAGATACAGATGTATAAAACAGTCTTTTGGACTCTGTGGGAGAGGGAGAGGGTGGGATGATTTGGGAGAATGGCATTGAAATATGTATAATATCATATAGGAAATGAATCGCCAGTCCAGGTTGATGCATGATACTGGATGCTTGGGGCTGGTGCACTGAGATGACCCCAAGGGATGGTACAGGGAGGGAGGAGGGAGGGGGGGTTCAGGATGGGGAACACATGTATACCTGTGGCTGATTCATGTTGATGTATGGCAAAACCAATACAATATTGTAAAGTAATTAACCTCCCTTTAAAATAAATAAATTTATATTAAAAATAAAAATAAATAAAGACCAAATCATCTTATATTGAAAATCTTCTGCCTTATTGCTAAGGCCTGACTATTTTTGTGCCCAATTCTAATTCTAGATAGTGGATATTTCTTTCTTTCTTTTTCTTTTTCCCCCTTAATGAGAGCAAAATGATTTTATTTTAGAAAATTGTGTCATTGGGAGTAGCACAGGTAAGTCAGTAAATTCAAATGGAATATTCTCGTACTACAGGAACAAACGACCCTTGAAGATTCTACTAAAATCTTCCCCTTGAAGACCTATTATATGGTCAATAGCTAGGTCTTATAGAGAAGGAAATGGCAACTCACTCCAGTGTTCTTGCCTGGAGAATCCCATGGACGGGGGAACCTGGTGGGCTGCCATCTATGGGGTTGCACAGAGTCGGACATGACTGAAGCGACTTAGCAGCAGCAGCAGCTAGGTCTTAGGTCTAACTTTAGCCCATGGAATACTACCAGTACTTGAATCTTGACTTTAGAGACACAGAAATGTTAGAAATAATTGAAAACTATCATTTCTGGTGGTGTATTGAGAGTGAGGTCTCCCTGCTCTGTTCCCTATTAGGAATTCCTATACTGAATACCCCAGTATTTCCATCAGTTTGGTGAGATATGCAATAACTTTTTAATAGATTATTCAACTAACTAGTTTAGTATGGAATTTAAATTCACTGGAAAATAAACATGAATAATTTTCTTATTTAACAATGACTGCCACTTCTGATTACATTGTGTGCAATCCATTTTTCCAATAGATTATAGGTCCCCTTTTTAAAAAGATTGTAACCAGACTGTATTTAGACATTGGACACTCCGTTTTGTTCACTTTTAAAACTTTAATCACAAACAATTCAAAAATTTTCTCTTCTCTTCCACCAAATACGGGCTAGAGTTGTGGACTTGGCTATTTGAAGTGGATAACACAAGGCATGGTGTGACTCTATAATAACATCTCTTTTCTTGTTTCAGAAACCATCTTCTTTTCTGTAAGCAAAAAGGAGGACAAACAGGAAAGTACAGGTCTCCTAATGTTACACTGTAGATGGTTTCTTGAGTACTTCATGAGCACATTTTTGTTTAGTTGGTCTTGTCTGACCTTTATATTTTCTATTGATATGGAGAGATGGGTGTATGTGTTGTGCTTGCATTCTTTGAGGTAATAGTCAGATTCTCCTTTGTGCTCTTTTGAAGCTGAGGATCTCTCCAGAAGATCACCTATTCTTTTTTGACCCTACCACTGGCACTTTTCCCCCAATGTCTCTCTGGGTTAAGATTACATTGCTTGGACCAATAGCCATTCAGAGAGTTGGCCCTGTCCCTCTAACATCTAAGCTCCTACATGTTCATGTCCATGCTGACTAACAGAATCCCTTTGTAGATTGCATGGAGTTTAATTCCATCTTCTTTCCATGTACCTGGCATTGTGATTATGATGTTTAATTTTGTGTCAACTTGATTGTGACACAAGACATTAAGCATTATTTCTGGATGTTTCTGCAAGGGTCTTTCAGATTTGAGACTAGTATTTGAGTAGCCCATTGAGTGAAGCAGATTACCCTCCTCAGTATAGGGAGCCTTCATTCAATCTATTGAAAGTCTGAATAGAACAAAAAAGAAGAGATAGGAGAAGTTCACTCTCTGCTAGACTGTTGACCTATGATTTCAATATTCTTCTCACCAAGACTTACACCATTGTCCCTCCAGCTCTCAGAAATATACCACTGATTTTCCTGATCTTCAGCTTGCAGGCCACAAGTCATGAGACTTCTCAGCCTATACAAATGTGTGAGTCAAGTCCTTATAATAAATTGCATATGCATATATCTACTATTGGTTCTATTTCTCTGAAGAACTCTGACTAATCAATCATGATCTTATTATCTGTCGTAACCTCCAGCACAAAAGTTGGCATCAATGTCCATTGTCAACTATGTGTTTAAACCTAAAGAGACATGTATTGAGCACAACCATTCTCCAAAATGCTGATGGAAGACTGAAAATGGCAAATATCCTAGATTCCAAGAACATGTTTATAGGATTGTTCGCATTATGCTCTGCTTCTGGAATAAGTGAAGAAAAATTTAATAGTTGTGCAGTTCATCAGATAGTCAGCCAGAGAGAGAGATGTCCATCTAAAAGACAACACTACTGTTTGACAGTAATTTTACTGATGCTCAACTTATGTATCTTTAGGTAGGAAAATACCCTTCTGAGTAGAAAAGAAAATACCTTTTCAAAAGAAGCTCTTCACTTCTCCCAAAATTACCTATGTGCTTACCTCTCATGTGTGTGCGTACTCATTTATGTCTGATTCTTCTCAGCTCATGTTAACTGGGCTGCAGGAAACCAAAACATGGAAAATGCAGAAATTTAGCATTGGTTATCTGGCCAAGATGGGGTAGAAAGCAGAGAGATTTCTATTGACTGGACTGAACAGATAAAATTACTAATTAAGCTCATTTATGACATCCTGTCCCTATGAAGTATTAAGACACAGATGGAGGGCCTGGGTAATTTCATCCGTTAAACAGTACAAAATGTATGAAAAATTCCAAGAAGGAGGAAAGCATTGTTGCAACAGATGATGTTAGTAACAGAACAAGGTCAAATTTCTAGGTTCTCACATCAAAGCAAAGAATGAAGTTTTAGGAATTTTTATATGTTAAGAAATTTTGTGTAACCTTAAGGTTTCTTATAGCTTCCAGATTGCTAGGCAAAAAAAAAAAAAAAAAAAGCTAGGGATTGATTTTTGACATTGCTGAATTCTAATCACGGTAGAATTTACAGATTTGCCTTGTGTATGAAAGTTAGTACATCGATTGGGAAAGAAGGTGAGCCCAACAATTTGACAGAAACTATCTGAGAGGATTTAGAGTATTCATAGCATCCTAATCCCGTACATCACACTAAAATATCTTTTATTCTTTCATTACCTGAGGAGGCACTTTTTCTTTTCTTGTCCTATCTTGGCTTTCAACATGCCTTCCTCACAAAGCTTAATCTTTTCTAGCTTTTGATATAAAGTGAGAGACATGTGACTCTTCCTTTATTAAACACTTCAAGGCAGTTGTAGGGTTATCAGTAGGCCTGATTTCAATATTGTTGTGTCTCAGGGAATAGGGAGACTGAAGGAGGAAGACAGAGGTGGGAGAAACAGCCCAGCAATGCAGTAGTCAGAACATACACACTTATCAATTAAGTTTTATCTTACATGAGAGCTAAAATAACATCATCATAATAAATAATAATAAAGAAAAAGTTGAAATATTTCTAACGTTAGTAAAAAGTGATGCAGAGATGTGAAGTGAGCAAGTGCTGTTGGAAAAGTGATGCTGATAGACTTGCTTAATGCAGTATTTCCACAAATCTTCAAATTGTAAAATAACAATCTGCAAAGGACCATAAAAACTCTGTGATGAAATTGTCTAGTTACAGCAATGAAGTTAAGCTATTGACTGAAAGGAAAGTTTTCATTCTCCATTGAAGTGTTTCTTATGCCTGAGAGGTCATTGACAGCAGTTCCTAGGTGGAGGAACTGCAATAAACTCTTTTGTCATAACCATTTACGGTTTTCAGGGGTTTGGGTGGGGGATGGATAAATCAGAAGACTGAGATTGATACATACACACTACTATAGAGAAAGAAAAGTTGACAGAGCAACTAAGACCCAACACAGCTGAAAAAGTAACTAATTACCTAATTTTGAAAAAAGAAAACACCCATAGTTATACTTCAGAATTCCTTGGTTAGAGAAGTATACTTCTCAGAAGTGTCAAAAGCAGTCTCAATAAATGTGGGCAAGGAGGAAAGATTATAAATAGAGATCTAGTTTTTAGAGAGTACTCAGGGGATCTAGGGCTTCCCTGGTGGCCCAGATGGTAAAAAAAATCTGCCTGCAGTGTGGGAGACCTGGGTTCAATCCCTGTGTCGGGAAGATTCCCTGGAGAAGGGAACAGCAATCCACTCCAATATTCTTGCCTGGAGAATTCTGTGGACAGAGGAGCCTGGCAGGCTATAATCCATGGGGCTGCAGACAGTCAGACTTGATTGAGTAACTAACATACACATACACACACACACACACACACACACACGCACACACAGGGAATCTAACTTAACACACACACACACACACACACGGAATCTAACTTACTCATGAAAGCTTATGTGAACTAAGAAGAAATAAGTTAATGAACAATGTTTTGGAATACTTTAAATAAGCATCCACTCGTGCTGTTTGCTGCCTGCTTCCAACTGCAGTTAAGCTATTCAGTTATTTTCTATCTACATTTAATGCATACCCATTAACTAGGGATCACTTCTATTTTCAGAATGATGTAAGCATTCCCTTTCATTTTACAGATGTATGAAACATGTAGATTTTCCCTCATTTTTTTTTTCCAATATAATCTGTCTTTTCATGGCTTGATAGGTTTTCTCTACTTAGTACTAACTAATGTTCCATTGTCCTGGTAGCCAGTTTATTAAGCCATTCATCTACTGAAAGATATCTTCAACACTTCTAAGTTTTGGCAATTCATATGCAGATTTTTGTGTGAACATAGATTTTTAACTTCTTTTGGTAAATAACAAGGAATGTGCTTCTGGATCATATGGTAAAAGTATGTTTAGTTTTTTTTAAAAAAATGCCAAACTATGTCCATAATCTTCTGTAGCACTTTGAATTCCCATCAACAATGAATGAGAGTTCTTGTTTGTTGCTTCGTAGCCTTGTAGCATTTGGTATTGTCAGTGTTTCAGAATTTGACCACTATTATAGGCATGTAGCAGAAGCTCATTTTTTAAAAATTTTCATTTCCCTGACAGTAGATGATGTGGGCATCTTTTCATGTGCTTATTTGCTATTTATTATGACTTAATGTCTAAGCAGGGTGTAACGACCATGTCTACCTTTGTTGTTTTGCACATGTACATCCATTTGTTCCAGTACCATTTGCTGAAGAGATTGCTTTTGCTCAACTATACTGCTTTTGCTGTTCTGTCAAGGATTAACTGACTACATTTATGAGAATCTATTTAATGGGATCTCTATTCTGTTCCATTGATCTATTTGTCTTTTCTTTTGCCAGTCTAGATTACTGTTGCTTTACATTAAGTATTGAAGTCCAATAGCATCAGACCTTCAACTTTGTTCTTCATCAATATTGTGTTGGATATTTTGGGTCTTTCTCCCTTTCCATTTTAAACTTCACAATAGTTTGTGAATATATATACAATAACCTGCTGAGATTTTAGTTGAGATTCCATTGCATATAGACTCAAGTTGGAAAGAACTAACATCTTGACAATACTGAATTTCCTATCCATGAAAATGGAATATCTTTCCATTTATTTAGTTCTTCTTTGATTTCATTCACCAACATTTTGTAATTTTCTTCATATAGATCTTCCTATTCTTCATAACTTTTATTTATTTTTTCTTACCTTACTGCACTTTTAAGGAATTCCAGTATGATGTCAAGCAGGAGTGATGAGAGGGGACATCCTTGCCTTGTATCTGATCTTAGTGAGAAATAAAAGGAAGCAAGAAGAGCTTCTATTGACTATAAACCCAACATTTGAATATAGATGAAACTTTGTATAAAATGATCCAACACAGTGATGCATCTTTCTCACCTTTAAATAGTATGGATTCAATATGTTAAAGAGAACCAGTTATTTGTGTTTTAAGCAATAGCTATTAGTTATTTCATAAACAAAACAAAAATTGTAAGAATCCAAAGTCCTATAGCAACTCAGTTTGTTATTCCTTTAAATCATAATGTTTCAGGGATACCCAAGCATTGTCATGTTTCTTTGAGTAGAGTTTATGCAGTTGTTTAGAAGCTAATCCAATTTCCTAATGCCTAACAAAAGCCCCAGAAACAGCTCTGCTTCGTTGCTGTCAGAAGTCTCATAGGCACTCAAAAATCTGTATTCTTGGCATCTTGGTAGTTCACTGCATGTGCCATGCTCACTTCCTCAGTGCTAATCCATCAAGGCTCCAGTCTTTTATACATTCCATATAGACCCCAGTAATCTGCATACTCTTGGTGGTGTCTACAGGAAGTCTCAGAATTGACTTACATCTTCATATTAACTACTTGTATCAAAATATTTGCTATATTTGCTCTTTTTTTTCCCAGTAGTTCTAAGGTTTATTTCAATGAAATAAAAAACAAAAAAGAACTCTATAGAAGTTACTGGTCAACATAAAATTATCTCAGAATAGTGGATTTAAAAAGCACACAAAATGACTGCATTGTCTAAAAACTACACACACACAAATATTCACACAAATGCACTGGAAAAAAGTCTTGAAGGATATAGATTGGAGGGGGTAAATGTTTTTCTCTGAAGGGTCAGAGAGTAAATACTTCAGGCTTTGGAGACCATTGATTTGTCATGACAGTTCATCACTGCTGTTGCCTGTGCAGACAGATACAATAGAACATGAATGAGCATGGCTGTGTTCCAAGAAGGCTTTATTTATGAGAAGTAAATTTTAAATTTCATATTACTTTCACATATAGAAAAATGTGATTTTAATTTCCCTGTGATTATTTTGGCCTATAACTGGAGTTAGTCAACTACGGTTATGGGCCAGATTTGGCCCACCATGTTTTTGTATAGGGTTCCCAGGTGGCTAGTGGTAAAGAATCTGCCTGCCAATATCAGAGATGCAGGAGATGTGCATCTGATTCATGGGTCGGGAAGATCCCTTGGAGGAGGAAATAACATCCCATTTGCCTGGAAAATTCCATGGATAGAGGAGCCTAGCAGGCTACAGTCCATGGGGCCACAAAGAGTCCAACATGACTGAGCACCTGAGTGTGCACACATAGGAAAAAGAGAGCTTTTAATGTCACAGTATCTGGTTTGCCTATAAAATCTCTGGATTTATTATTTTTTTTTCAGCTAAATGTACCTTTCTTTCATTTAACTGTCCTTTGCCCTCACATAAACAGGAAGGCCATTATCACTCACACAGATCATGCAAAACCTGGCCTGCCACCGTCTTTACTCAACTGGAAGAGGAAATTCTCAAGGCTCACACATGAACATGGAGTCCTATAGGAACACTGGGGGCACTAAGTAATGAGCTCAGGGAAACTGGTACATGAATGCATGAGAGAAACTATTTCAAGTACATGCCTAGGAATGTCAGACTCAAGCTGCTTTCTAAATTTGTGTTATAGGATAAAGACAATAACTATTTAATCTTAGTCTTATTACATGGCAGGAACTATACTAAGTGCTTTTTACTCCATTGTGTAATTTGATCCTTACCAAATTTTATCAAGCATATGCTATTCAGTTCACTTCAGTTCAGTTCAGTCACTCAGTTGTGTCCGACTCTTTGCAACCCCATGGGTCACAGCATGCCAGGCTTCCCTGTCCATCACAAGCTCCCAGAGTTTACCCAAACACATGTATATCGAGTCGGTGATGCCATTCAACCATCTCATCCTCTGTCGTCCGCTTCTCCTCCTGCCCTCAATCTTTCCCAGCATCAGTGTCTTTTTCAATGAGTCACTTCACATCAGGTGGCCAAAGTATTGGAGTTTCAGCTTCAACATCAGTCCTTCCACTGAACGCCCAGGACTGATCTCCTTTAGAAATTGGTTGGATCTTCTTGCAGCCCAAGGGACTCTCAAGAGTCTTCTCCACATCACAGTTCAAAAGCAGCAATTCTTCAGTGCTCAGCTTTCTTTATAGTTCAACTCTCATATCCACACATGATTACTGGAAAAACCATAGCTTTCACTACATGAATCTTTGTTGACAAAGTAATGTCTCTGCTTTTAATATGCTGACTTGGTTGGTCATAACTTTCTTTCCAAGGAGTGTCTTTTAATTTCATGGCTGCAGTCACCATCTGCAGTGATTTTAGAGCCTAGAAAAATGAACTCTGAAACTGTTTCCACTGTTTCCCCATCTATTTCCCATGAAGTGATGGGGCTGGATGTCATGATCTTCGTTTTCTGAATGTTGAGCTTTAAGCCAACTTTTTCACTCTCCCCTCTCACTTTCATCAAGAGGCTTTTTAGTTCCTCTTTACTTTCTCCCATAAGGGTTGTGTCATCTGCATATCTGAGGTTATTGATATTTCTCCCAGCAACCTTGATTCTAGCTTCTGCTTCTTCCAGCCTAGCATTTCTCATGATGTACTCTGCATAGAAGTTAAATAAGCAGGGTGACAATATACAGCCTTGATGTATTCCTTTTCCTATTTGGAAATAGTCTGTTGTTCCATGTCCAGTTCTAACTGTTGCTTCCTGGCCTGCATACAGGTTTCTCAAGAGGCAGGTCAGGTGGTCTGGTATTCCCATCTCTTTCAGAATTTTCCACGGTTTATTGTGATCCAACAGTCAAAGGCTTTGGCATAGTCAATAAAGCAGAAATAGATGTTTTTCTGGAACTCTCCTGATTTTTTGATGATCCAACAGATATTGGCCATTTGATCTCTGGTCCCTCTGCCTTTTCTAAAACCAGCTTGAGCATCTGGAAATTCATGGTTCACATATTGCTGAAGTCTGGCTTGGAGAATTTTGAGCACTACTTTGCTAGCATGTGAGATGAGCGTAACAGTGCAGTATTTTGAGTATTCTTTGGCACTGCCTTTCTTTGGGATTGGAAAGAAAACTGACATTTTCCAGTCCTGTGGCCACTGCTGTGTTTTCCAAATTTGTGGCATATTGAGTACAGCACTTTCACAGCATCATCTTTTAGGATTTGAAATAGTTCAACTGGAATTCCATCACTTCCACTAGCTTTGTTCATAGTGATGCTTCCTAAGGCCCACTTGACTTCACATTCCAGGATGTCTGGCTGTAGGTGAGTGATCACACCATCGTGATTATCTGGGTCCTGAAGTCTTTTTTGTCCAGTTCTGTGTATTCTTGCCACCTCTTCTTAATATCTTCTGCTTCTGTTAGGTCCATATCATTTCTGTACTTTACTGAGCCCATCTTTGCAAGAAATGTTCCCTTGATATCTCTAATAATCTTGAAGAGATCTTTAGTCTTTCCCATTCTGTTATTTTCCTCTATTTCTTTGCACTGATCACTGAGGAAGACAATTATCTCTCCTTGCTCTTCTTTGAAACTCTGCATTCTAATGGGTATATCTTTCCTTCTCTCCTTTGATTTTCACTTCTCTTCTTTTCACAGCTATTTGTTTGGCCTCCTCAGACAACTATTTTGCTTTTTTGCATTTCATTTTCTTAGGGATGGTCTTGATCCCTGTCTCCTGTACAATATCACGAACCTCATTCCATAGTTCATCAGGCACTCTATCTATCAGATCTAGACCCTTAAATCTATTTCTCACTTCCACTGTATAATCATAAGGGATTTGATTTTGGTCATACCTGAATGGTTTAGTGGTGTTGCCCACTTTCTTCAATTTAAGTCTGAATTTAACAATAAGGAGCTCATGATCAGAGCCACAGTCAGCTTCCGGTCTTGTTTTTGTTGACTGTATAGAGCTTCTCCATCTTTGGCTGCAAAGAATATAATCAATCTGATTTCGGTGTTGACCATCTGGTGATGTCCATGTGTACAGTCTTCTCTTGTGTTGTTGAAAGAAGGTGTTTGCTATGACCAGTGCATTTTCTTGGCAAAACTCTATTAGTCTTTGCCCTGCTTCATTCCATACTCCAAGGCCAAATTTGTCTGTTACTCCAGGTGTTTCTTGACTTCCTACTTTTGCTTCCAGTCCCCTATAATGAAAAGGACATCTTTTGGGGGGGTGTTGGTTCTAAAAGTTCTTGTAGGTCTTCATAGAACCATTCAACTTCAGCTTCTTCAGCATTACTGGTTGGGGCATAGACTTGGATTACCATGATATTGAATAGTTTGCCTGGGAAATGAGAGATCATTCTGCCATTTTTCAGATTGCATCCATGTACTGCATTTCAGACTCTTTTGTTGACCATGATGGCTACTCCATTTCTTCTAAGGGATTTGTGCCCACAGTAGTAGATACAATGGTCATCTGAGTTAAATTCACCCGTTCCAGTCCATTTTAGTTTGCTGATTCCTAGAATGTTGACGTTCACTCTTGCCATCTCTTGTTTGACCACTTCCAATTTGCCTTGAATCATGGACCTAAAATTCCAGGTTCCTATGCAATATTGCTCTTTACAAGATTGGACCTTGCTTCTATCACTAGTCACATCCACAACTGGCTGCTCTTACAAATGAATAAGTTAAAAGCTAAATCTTACAAATGCTAAGAAAGTTGCATTGCTACTGACAGAACACATGAATGCTTAACACGGCTGTCACGTGAAAACCTCCAGTTATAAAGTGGTGGTTTGCAAACGTTTTTGTGAAGGACCAGATGAGAAATATTTTAATTTTTGTGAGCCATATTGCCTTTCAAACAAGTATTTATAATGTACTGCAAGAGCAGTCAGAAGAATAGGTAAACAAATGGGATGTCAGAATTTCAATAAAGCTTTATTTTTAAAGCAGACCAAATCTTTCAGAAGTGGCCAGACCTGTACTGTAGGCAATAGTTTAAGCCTCTGCTAACATGTTATACTACATGGACTTGATTTCAAATTACTTTGGTGGATGACTAAATTCTGTTCCAGAGTATAAAGAAATTAAATGTAAGATATTTTTTAATCCATTCACACTTATATATAACTTCTCCCAAAGGAGTCAAGCTCTACTGATGTTTCTTCAAAATGGGTTAAATTGAAAAATCTTTTTCATGCACAGTTTACACAGTTTATCATAATAAAACCTCTGTTCTATATTTAGACTCTTTCTGCCAAGGAGGTCAATCTCTTTAAAAACAGTATGTCATTAATCCTGCCTACAACCCTGTGAGGGTGCAAGATGACAAGTATTAAGACATGTCCAATCTTTTAGATTCATTTCACAAGTTGAAAGAAGCAGAGGAACAAGTGTTGGCTGGTCTTCCTAGGTGGCCTTAGTGGTAAACTTGCCTTGCCAATGCAGGAGACATAAGAGACAGTGGGTTCCCTCCCTGAATTGGGAAGATCCTTTGGAGGAAAGTGTGTCAGTCCACTCCAGTATTCTTGCCTGGAGAATTCCACAGACAGAGTAGCTTGGTGGGCTTCAGTCCATAGGGTTGCAAATAGTTGGAAATGACTAGAGTGATTTAGCACGCACACATGTCTTCAGTTACCCAGTATCCTTAAAATACATATTTTGAGTCTTTCAAGAAGCATGGTGTTCCTCAGATGGGTGCTTCTCGGAAAAGGAATCCAACACCAGAAAATCCAGTTTCCTAAAATATCCTTATTTGGGGATGTATCTCCTCCCACAGGGATTTGGTTTCCATAGAGTTTTTCATAATTTTTTTATGATCAAGATGCTCTTTTGAAAACCAGCTTTTTTTTCTTTTCTTTTTTTTTTCTGGCTGATGACTGTATTTCAGTTGTGGGAAAAGTAATCCAGAAAAGTAAAATAATATCTTGGGTCTCTATATAATAAATAAAAACTCATATGTATGTATAGCCATTGTATATATTACACACACACATACACACATTAATGTATATATGTATATATGTGTGTGTGTGCCTAGTAGTAATATACAGAAAAAAATAGCAACTCACTCCAGTATTCTTGCTGGGAAACCCCATAGACAGAGGAGCCTCATGGGCTACAGTCCGTGGGGTCACAAAGAATTGGACACTACTCAGTGACTAAAACACACACAGTAGTTAATATAGTGCCTGGTAATAATTTAGATATAAAATATGGCAAGAAAATTACTTTTAAGTCAACATGATAATCACCGTAAATATGATGCTAAAATGATCCATCTTAATTCCTACCTTCTTCAGGCCATGGCCCTGCTCCTGCACCTATAAGGAATCCATATTAATCCTTTTGAAATCCAGCTATTCTGACCTGGCCTTTGAGCCTTCAGCAACTCAACTAATGCCTGCATGCCAAACGAAGACCTGACCTTACCAAAATAAATAAATATATTTTTTTAAATATGGAATTTATAATTTCCAAAGATATGTAGAAAGCAAGACAAATAAACAAACCCAAAAGAAAAAAGAAGGTTAGCTTCAAAGAAGAGGTGTGATTAGAAGTGTAAAAGAACAAAAAAGGTGTGTTTTCCTGGAAATCGTGCACAGCTGTAAGAAGAATGGTTTCATAAGCATTGTTACATGCTGCATATCAATGGTTTTGAAAACTAAGAGATTATTGTGATGTTTAGAAAAGGTATGAAGAGACCCACATTTCCAGGGTTCCAACATGAATAGATTAAAAAGTGGAAGGAGCAGGTATCAGTTCAGTTCAGTTCAGTCGCGCAGTCATGTCCGACTCTTTGCGACCCCATGAATCGCAGCACGCCAGGCCTCCCTGTTCATCACCAACTCCCGGAGTTCACGCGGACTCACATCCATCGAGTCAGTGATGCCATCCAGCCATCTCATCCTCTGTCGTCCCCTTCTCCTCCTGCCCCGAAGGAGCAGGTATAGGTTACATTAATTTTTATTCTTTCATTCAACTAATGTTATTGAACATATATATGAAGCACATGATAGAATATAAAGGATGATAGAATGGCATATAAAAATGAACCATAGATGAATCCAGACATCAATGTGTATCAAAAAATGTGAATGTCCAACACTGTATCAAGGCCTGAGCTAGGCACTGGGGATTCATAGGAGAACATAGCTTCCTTCAGTGACATATTCATTGATACAAAAACATTATGGTGTCCTAGAAGATATGAGAGACAAATGAAACAAGATCCTTATCTCAGTGGAGTTACTTCTCATAATGAAGCAGGCAAGTGGATAAAAACAATTAAGATTCCACATAATGCTCCAATTATAACACACAGGAAATGTTATGAGGCATAATAGGGGAATTAATTTTATTTTTCAAAGGATGATAATTTTAAAAAATTCTGTTTGGAGTTCAAGCATGATGAAAAAGAATATAAAATTATGAAATTATGAGAAAGGAAGTATTAAAAGACTTTTTGTTTGTGTGTTTGTTTATAAGATGAAATATTGCTGCGATTGCTGCTGCTAAGTCACTTCAGTCGTGTCCGACTCTGTGCGACCCCATATATGCCAGCCCACCAGGCTCCCCCGTCCCTGGGATTCTCCAGGCAAGAACATTGGGGTGGGTTGCCATTTCCTTCTTCAATGCATGAAAGTGAAAAGTGAAATTGAAGTTGCTCAGTCCTATCTGACTCTTCGCGACCCCATGGACTGTAGCCTACCAGCCTCCTCCGTCTATGGGATTTTCCAGGCAAGAGTATTGGAGTGCGTTGCCATTTCCTTCTCCATAAGATGAAATGACCTAAGCACAATTGTAAGTTCCAAGAATAGATCCAGAGGACACACCAGAGACCCAAAAGAATTAAAGTTATAAATGAAGTAATTAATTCTTTAATATAAATTATCAGAGATTGATATGATCAGCTTTGAATTTAAATGTTTATAATTGAAATAATTATTAAAATGTGATTCTACCGATATACTAAGGAAACAATATATTTATGATTTACTTATTGTGTAGAGAAAGCTCTAAATAACTGTTTAGATATCAAATTTGGAATTTAACCTGTTTAATAAATGGGGAATGTTGAGCTATCACATGGGGGCACTGTCTCCCAGACAACAGTTTAGTGTCAATAGTGTCACCATTTTCATCTCTACAACAGTGTCATCATTTGAAAAGTGTGTGCATTTTATTTCTATTTTTCCATAAATATGAGTTTTCAATAGAGAAGTGAAGCTAATGATACAAGTATAAAGCAAGTATTTCTTACAAAATTAAGAAATTGATTCATAGAGATAAAAATCAACAGACAAAAAAATGGGGACAATTTCTAACCTCAATTAGAAACTCTCCAAAATAAGGTTCATTAATTGGATATTTAATTATGAAGAATGAAGACAACATTTTAAAGTATATGCATAATATCTGAAATGCATGATTGGTTAATATTTAAAAGGCAGGTGTTTAGGGAACTTTATAATGACTTTTTAATTTTCTGGAAAAAGAATCTTTCCTCTACATGTAAATTTTCTCCCTTGTATATTAAATGTCTGTAAATGTATTCAGAATGCATTTGGCATCGACTTAAGGAACTGCTTTTATTGTATATTAATTGCTGTTTCCAAAAGTAATATTCCAAGGAACAATTGTTCCTTCAGTTTACAAATAGATGTACTGTAAAAGTGCTTTATTTTCAATTAAATTGAGAGAGTGTTGGGTTATTCCCAGCTAACAAGGATTTTTTTTTTTAATGCAAGGCTGCTCAGGACTTTTACTATGCAAATATGTGTTTATATTCTCCAAGAAAAGGGTATGTTAAACAATGTTCCCCAAACTAATTGGACCACAGGATCCTTTATCTTTTTTCCATTATACAATGGTCAGCATTCACCAGAACTGTTATTCCTCAAAGCATGGCTTGGAAGACCCTGCACATTCTTTGGTAGAATTCCTATGACCAGAATGATACTCAACAGAGAGAGAATTCATGAGATTTAGAGATGGAAGTAATCCTAGTTGTTGTTCAGTCTCAGTCATGTCAGACTCTGTGACCCCATGAACTGCAGCACGCCAGGCTTGCCTGTTCTTCATTATCTCTGGCAGTTTGCTCAAACTCATGTCCATTGAGTCAGTGATGCCATCCAACCATCTTATGCTCTGTTGCCCCCTTCTCCTCTTGCCCTCAATCTTCCCCAGCATTAGGGAATCCTGCTGCTGCTACTGCTAAGTCGCTTCAGTCATGTCCGACTCTGTGCCACCCCAGAGACAGTAACATACCAGGCTCCCCCATCCCTGGGATCTCCGACAAGAACATTGGAGTGGGCTGCCATTTCATTCTCCAATGTATGAAAATGAAAAGTGAAAGTGAAGTCACTCAGTCATGTCTGACTCTTAGCGACCCCATGGACTACAGCCCACCAGGCTCCTCCATCCATGGGATTCTCCAGGCAACAGTACTGGAGTGGGGTGCCATTGCCCACTTACTACAACCTCCATGCCAAGATCATCTCAATAGCACTCCTGGCAGGTGGACATCCAGGTCTTGTTTTAAATCTTTATTCCATGATACTACATTCTGTCTGTCCTACCTATTCTTAATAAATTCTTCCATTTTTAAGCCCATATATAACTCATTGGTCCCCACTCTGCTTCCTCCTCTTCATGACAATTCTTCAAACATTTGAAGACAGCTTCCATGTCTTCTACTACATCCTCTCTTCTAGGTAAGCAGATCTGGTTCTTTTCAAAGTAAATTTTTATTCGAGCATAGTTATGTTACAATATTTTTTTTTAACTTTCTGTAGATGTTTATTCTACTTCATGTAACAAAGCTATGAAGTTTACATATTCTATTTACATATGCTATTATGTTACAATATTGTATTAGTTTTTACTGTACAGCAAACCAAATCAGCTATATGAATACACAATCCCCTCTTCTTTGGATTTCCTTCCCATCTAGGTCAGCACTGAGAAGAGTTCCCTGTGCTAAACAGTAAGTTCTCATTAGTCATCTATTTTATACATAGTATGAAACATGTATATATGTCAATCTCAGTCTCCAAATTCATCCTACCCTCTCTTTCCCCCTTGGTAAGTAGATCTCATTCTTACAAATCTACCATGAAGACATAATCAGACTCCTCCTTGAATCAGCAGCCCTTCCCTGTGTGCACTAGAACTGAACTGAACACAATTGTTCAACTCTTCCTACTGAAGTTTGGACATTTTTCAATGTTAATTCTTATCCAGGCTGAGTTTATTTTCATAGGAGTATTTTGTTTGCTGCTATCAGACTTGCTTTTGGTTAAGGAAAAGTAAAATATTTCCTATCTGTGCTTACACAGTGAAATTTCTGCTGGTTTGTTGGTAATCCTTTCTCATTGTAGTCAGGGGAATCCCATTTTATAAATTGCCTTAAAATGCAACTTTCTATCCCTCTGCAATGACTGAATTACTTGTGAGTTGCAAAAAGACAGGCACATACATGTGTATATATGTATATCTAAAAAAGCTGGAGACTTCCCTGGAAGTCCAGTGGTTAAGACTCCATGCTTCCACTGCAGGGGCGGCAAGGGGGATCGGGGCACATGTTCAATCCTTGATTGGGTAAATAATATCAAGCATGCTATTTGCCAAAAAAAAAAAAAAAAAGAAATATCTAGATCAGAATAAAAATGAAAATACAACATAATATCAACTTTAAAATTACATAGGAAAAGTAACAAAAATAAATAAATACAAAATTAAAAGGCTGATTTTGGGTGCTAAATTATTTGCCAACTTTGTGCTTGTAAAACAAAAAGTATATATTTTACATATGCATAGGTATATACTTGTGTATATATATATATGTTTGTACATATATATGTATGTATACATATTTTGAATTCAAAAAGAAAATGAAGAAATAAATATTTAAATAAAGAGGTTCCTATTGTTAAAACAGGACTCAAGTTCTAAATTTCAATTTGATTTTCCCTTTCTCTTCTGCCTCCACCTAAAAGAAGTCTGAATTTTCATTTACTACTAGGAGAATAGTCAGAGCTGTCAGTGGAAACTGTAGAGTGTTATTTATAAGACTTAAGGGATTAAAAAAAATTACTTTGGATGAGGGCTAACCTATTTGCAAAAGCTACAAAAATTTACTCAATATTATATCACCAAATAATTATTTCTTCTATGTCCTTATAAATCTTCCTTGTGGAAGAAAAAAAAGAGTTAATGAGATTGTGGTGTTGCAGGAGTAGTGCCGAAACAATGTAGGTAAACGTGCAGAGAAATTAGTTCTGAAGTGTGGGATAATTGTAGAAAGCCCTGGGCAAAAAACAAAACATAAATGTGCAGAGTCATAGCACACAGTGTCTTCACTTGTCTTTGTTAGTGCAAGTGAAAAGGTTAATGCCGTTCAGTTCCATCAACACAAAGTGAAGAACTGTGGCACCTTTTGAATTCTAGAGTTACCCACAGTGCAACTGATTTAATTCCTGTGAGAATGGTACTATTTACAAGTTTGCTGGGGAATATGGCTGTCAATTAACTGTGTGCTCCATTTACATTCTCTCCTTTTATTTGTTGTTATAAAGAAACTGTTTTAAAAATCATTATCGCATGGAAAGATTTGTTTTCTGTGTTATTTGAAGCTATCCTTTGATTGGAAGGAATATTGTCAGATGCACGCAAGCCCAAAGCAATAACAGCTAGGCTCAAGTTCATCGAGTATTACATTCTCATGTGCATTCTTGAGATCTAAAACTGCAAGTACTCTTTGGCATTTTCAAGTTTTCTGCCCCAATATATTACAGCCAGTGATTGCATTGTGAGCTCTCAATATCCTGGTATAACTTGCCCTTTTAAAGTATCAAAATACCAATATGTATAAGTTTGTGTGTGCATTTGCAATGTTATCTCCGACATCTAGCCATCAAGCAACATCTCTGTTCATCCTTCTTCCTTCAGCTTTGTGTCCCTACACCCTTCCCCTTTGCTGAATGTCACCCATTCCATTCCCAAGCTCCTATCTACATACCTTCCTCATCCCTTGTTACTATTCAGTTCCTGTTACTACCATCCTCCACATCCCTATATTGCTCCTCTTCTCTCACTCAACCAAAGGTTGAGCTCATAACTGGAAAGAAAATACCAAGGTGTTCTTAGAGATAAAGAGGGAATCTCACCAGAAATTAACTGGACAGTGACATCCCCTTTCTGGGCTGATTGTTGTGAAATATACACTACCTCAGCTTAAAACCAGAGACAATGGAGCTGAATGTTTCATTAAGAAAGCTCTACAGGACTTGGACATGGTTGAAGTCGGCCCTGATCAGCAACATCAGTGAGGTAATTCTGAGAATATCACTCAGTGGAGGGAGTGAAGACAAAAGAAGCAGCTGTTCTGCTGGGGGTGGGGATGAGGGATGAATTGGGACGCTGGGATTGACATGTATACACTATTGATACTATGTGTAATTTAGATAGGGCTTCCCAAGTGGCTCAGTGGTAAAGAATCTGCCTGCAATGCAGGAGATGTGGGTTCGATCCCTTGGTTGGAAAGATCCCCTGGAGAAGGAAATGGCAAACTACTCCAGTATTCCTGCCTAGGAATTCCCATGGACAGGGGAACCTGGTGGGCTACAGTCCATGGGGTCCCAAAAGAGTCAGACTCAACTTAGCGACTAAACAACAACAACAATTATAAAATAGATAGCTAATGAGAACCTACTGTACAGAACAGAGCACAGTGCTCTGTGGTGTCCTAAATGGGAAGGAAACCCAAAAAAGAGGGGATAAATGTGTGTGTATAGCTGATTCACTTTGCTATACAGTGGAGGCTAACACAACACTGTAAAGCAAGTATACTCCAATAAAAAACAATTTGAAAAAGAAATAAAATAAAATGAGGCAGCATGTTCAGTATGTGCCAAGAGTTTATATTGAAATAATAATGTATCTTTACCACATATTTTTATATCTTTACATTGTTCTCCAAGGCTTTGTAATACATTCACACATTTTAAAATCAAAATTTATATAACAATTTAGTTTCATCATGTTTTAAGATTTATGAATTTTAAACACTTATAGAAAATAGTGTTATTCAATCTGCTATTCTGTTTTAATATCAATATGCAAAAATATCCTAATATTGTCATTTGCTTTGGTTTGTACCCATTAATTTCGAGATGGTGGTGTGGTCTCTGTTTCCAATAAATTTGATTTCCATTCTCATTATAACAGCCACCTAACTAACCAACAAATTCTAGTCTCCTCATTTCTTGTTGGTCTTTCATTCACCAAATGATGCTTTAGTTCTTCTTGTCAATCTCTTTGAACATATTATTCTGCTTCTCTCTAAATTCCTGCAATCTTCAGTTGAAATGTAAGCTTATGTACAATATAAAGGCTATTAACCTATATTACTCTTTCTGGTATTGCATAAGAACTGCAGATTAATTACCAGGCATTTTCTTCAGGAGAGTGATGTCCAGAATGTATTTTTCTTCATTAGTATGTAAAGACTCTTACAAGGAAGTGGTATGTGTGTATATATATATGTAATTGTATGTATATGTGTGCATACTCAGTCATGTCCAACTCTTTGCAACCCCCAAGGACTGTAGCCCGCCAGGTTTCTCTATCCATGGTTTTGCAGACAAGATTATTGGAGTGGGTTCCCATTTCCTACTCCAAGGGATCTTCCTGATCCAGATATCAAACGTGCATCTCTTATGCTTTGTGTATTGGCAGGCAGATTGTTTACCACTGCACCACCGGGGAAGCCTGTGTGTGTGCACATATGTACATATCTGTGCATGTGTGTACATATATTTGTATGTGCTGTATTGGGCTTAGTTGCTCAGTTGTGTCCAACTCTTTGCAATCCCATGCACTGTAGCCCACCAGGTTCCTCTGTTCATGGCGATTCTCCAGGCAGAATACTGGAGTGGGTTGCCATGCTCTCCTCCAGGGAGTCTTCCCAACCCAGAGATTGAACCCAGGCAAGTCTACCTCAATGCAGGTGGATTCATTACCAGCTGAGCTACCAGGGAAACCCATGTGTGTGTGTGTGTGTGTGCGCGCGTGTGTGTGTGTGTGTGTGTGTGTAGCTTTGATATTATATGTTAATATATATATGTAGTTTAATTCTAATATGCTATTTTGATATTTTTCATTATTCAATTTCTTTCTATAATACTATGAGCATTGGGGCTTGTTTCATATAACAGCTATTCCCTTGAATGACAGAAAGAAAAATGTCCTGGAAAGTCAGTATTGCAAATGACTAGTGAAAGAACTCCCCAGGTGCCCAATATGCTACTGGAGATCAGTGAAGAAATAACTCCAGGAATAATGAAGGGATGAAGCCAAAGTAAAAACAATATCCAGCTGTGGATGTGACTGGTGATAGAAGCAGGTCCGATGTTGTAAAGAGCAATATTGCATAGGCACCTGGAATGTTAAGTCCATGAATCAAGGCAAATTGGAAGTGGTCAAACAGGAGATGGCAAGGGTGAATGTCGACATTCTAGGAATCGGCAAACTAAAATGGACGGGAAGGGGTGAATTTAACTCAGATGACCATTATATCTACTACTGTGGGCAGGAATCCCTTAGAAGAAATGGAGTAGCCATCATGGTCAACAAAAGAGTCTGAAATGTAGTACTTGGATGCAATCTCAAAAATGACAGAATGATCCCAGTTCATTTCCAAGGCAAACCATTCAATATCCAGTAATCCAAGAGTATGCCCCAACCAGTAATGCTGAAGAAGCTGAAGTTGAATGGTTCTATGAAGACCTACAAGACCTTTCAGAACTAACACCCAGAAAAAGATGTCCTTTTCCTTATAGGGGACTGGAATGCAAAAGTAGGAAGTCAAGAAACACCTGGAGTAACAGACAAATTTGACCTTGGAGTACGGAATGAGGCAGGGCAAAGGCTAATAGAGTTTTGCCAAGAGAATGCACTGGTTATACCAAACACCCTCTTCCAACAACACAAGAAAAGACTCTACACGTGAACATCACCAAATGGTCAAACCAAAATCAGAATGATTATATTCTTTGCGGTCAAAGATGGAGAAGCTCTACTCAGTCAGCAGAAACAAGACCGAGAGCTGACTGTGGCTCAGATCAGAAACTTATTACCAAATTCAGACAGGAATTGAAGAAAGTAGGGAAAACCACTAGACCATTCAGGCATGACTTAAATCAAATCCCTTATGATTATACAGTGGAAGTGAGAAATAGATTTAAGGGACTAGATCTAATAGATAGAGTGCCTAATGAACTATGGATGGAGGTTTGTGACATTGTACAGGAGACAGGGATCAAGACCAACTCCATGGAAAAGAAATGCAAAAAGGCAAAAGGGCTATCCAGGGAGAGCTTACAAATAACTGTGAAAAGAAGAGAAGTGAAAAGCAAAGGAGAAAAGAAAGATATAAGCATCTGAATGCAGAGTTCCAAAGAATAGCAAGGAGAGATAAGAAAGCCTTCCTCAGTGATCAATGCAAAGAAATAGAGGAAAAGAACAGAATGGGAAAGACTAGAGATCTCTTCAAGAAAATTAGAGATACCAAGGGAACATTTCTTGCAACGATGGACTTGATAAAGGACAGAAATGGTCTGGACCTAACAAAAGCAGAAGATATTAAGAAGAGGTGGCAAGAATACACAGAAGAACTGTACAAAAAAGTCTTCAGGACCCAGATAATCATGGTGGTGTGATCACTCACCTAGATCCAGACATCCTGGAATGTGAAGTCAAGTGGGCCTTAGAAAGCATCACTACGAACAAAGCTAGTGGAGGTGATGGAATTCCAGTTGAGCTATTTCAAATCCTGAAAGATGATGCTGTGAAAGTGTTACACTCAATATGCCAGCAAATTTGGAAAACTCAGCAGTGGCCACAGGACTGGAAAAGGTCCGTTTCCTTTCCAATCCCAAAGAAAGGCAATGCCAAAGAATGCTCAAACTACCGCAGAGTTGCACTCAGCTCACATGCTAGTAAAGTGATACTCAAAATTCTCCTAGCCAGGCTTCAGCAATATGTGAACTGTGATATTCCAGAAGTTCATGCTGGTTATAGAAAAAGCAGAGGAACCAGAGATCAAATTGCCAGCATCCTCTGGATCATGGAAAAAGCAAGAGAGTTCCAGAAAAACATCTATTTCTGCTTATTGACTATGCCAAAGCCTTTGACTATGTGGATCACAATAAACTGGAAAATTCTGAAAGAGATGGGAACACCAGACCACCTGGCCTGCCTCTTGAGAAACCTGTATGCAGATCAGGAAGCAACAGTTAGAACTGGACATGGAACAACAGACTGGTTCCAAATAGGAAAAGGAGTATGTCAAGGCTGTATATTGTCACCCTGCTTATTTAACTTCTATGCAGAGTACATCATGAGAAACGCTGGACTGGAAGAAACACAAGCTGGAATCAAGATTGCCGGAGAAATATCAATAACCTCAGATATGCAGATGACACCACCCTTATGGCAGAAAGTAAAGAGGAACTAAAGAGGCTCTTGATGAAAGTGAAAGAGGAGAGTGAAAATATTGGCTTAAAGCTCAACATTGAGAAAACAAAGATCATGGCATCTGGTCCCATCACTTCATGGGAAATAGATGGGGAAACAGTGGAAACAGTATTAGACTTTATTTTTCTGTGCTCAAAAATCACTGCAGATGGTGATTGCAGCCATGAAATTAAAAGACACTTACTCTTTGGAAGGAAAGTTATGACCCACCTAGATAGCATATTCAAAAGCAGAGACATTACTTTGCCAACTAAGGTTCGTCTAGTCAAGGCTATAGTTTTTCCAGTAGTCATGTATGGATGTGAGAGTTGGACTGTGAAGAAAGCTGAGCACCAAAGAATTGATGCTTTTGAACTGTGGTGTTGGAAAAGACTCTTGACAGTCCCTTCGACTACAAGGAGATCCAACCAGTCCATCCTAAAGGAGATCAGTCCTGGGTGTTCTTTTGAAGGACTGTTGCTAAAGCTGAAACTCCAATACTTTGGCCACTTTATGCAAAGAGTTGACTCATTGGAAAAAACTCTGATGCTGGAAGGGATTGGGGGCAGGAGGAGAAGGGGACGACAGAGGATGAGATGGCTGGATGGCTTCACCAACTCGATAGACATGATTTTAGTGAACTCCAGGAGTTGGTGATGGACAGAATTGGTGCTGCAATTCATGGGGTAGCAAAGAGTCAGACATGACTGAGCGACTGAACTGAACTGAGTGTATTTACACTAGAATGCCATTATATGAGTCGTAGTTTAGATGTAATCTGACAAACGTATCATAAAAATTTTTGGAGAATGAATTAATCAGTTATAGCTTGGAGACTGTCATCTAGGTGAAATCTCAACAGAATGTAACATAATCTATATACCTATGAGTATATACTTGCTGATGAGAAAGAGGAAAACATGGGGGAGACATGAAATGTTGTTATTTTTTCATTGCATCAGCGAGCAAGAGACAGCAAGATGACACCTAGAAGATGTACCTTTCAGGCTCTGGGGGAGCAGTCTGTACCTCATATTCCCTTTAATGGACATCTCACCAGGATCACCTTGATACTTGGTCCATTCTTTTACATTCTTGAGCTCTGCAAGTTAATGCTTCCTTTAAGCTTCATTACAATTTCCTGTACTATAGGTGAGACAATATTTTAGAATTATTTATGGAAAAAGCAGAAACTGAAGTGAGTTGGCAAGAAAAAGACTAAAAGAGTGGGGACTGTGATGAGATCACTTTTTCACACTTTCTCTATAATTCTCAAATGGAATCTATTTATTCTGAGGTTTGTGGAGCCAGAAAATTCTCACTGGGGTTTCAATGCCCTGGAGCATTTTTGGTGGTGCTTTCTAACAAGAATTCAAGTGTGACTGAGAAACCTTGAAAGCCTTTTGTTCCATCAATATGATAAAAATACTGAATAGGCTTGTAGAGATACTGTCTTAGAGACTCAAGAGGAGATGAAAGGAATGGTTTGGATCTTTATTACTGTAAGAAATATTAGCTCAATTCCAGAAAAATAACAACTCAGTCAAAAAGTGGGCCAAAGAACTAAACAGACATTTCTCCAAAGAAGACATGCAGATGGCTAACAAACATGAAAAGATGCTCAACATCACTCATTATCAGAGAAATGCAAATCAAAACCACAATTAGGTACATTCTCTTGCCAGTCAGAATGGCTGCTATCAAAAAGTCTACAAACAATAAATGCTGGAGAGGGGGTGGAGGAAAGGGAACTCTCTTACACTGTTGGTAGGAATGCAAACTAGTACAGCCACTAGGGAGAACAGTTTGGAGATTCCTTAAAAAAAAAACTGGAAATAGCACTGCCAAATGACCCAGCAATCCCACTGCTGAGCATACACACCAAAGAAACCAGAATTGGAAGAGACACGTGTACCCCAATGTTCATCGCAGCACTGTTTATAATAGTCAGGACATGGAAGCAACCTAGATGTCCATGGGAGATGAATGGATAAGAAAGCTGTGGTACATATACACAATGGATTATTACTCAGCCATTAAAAGGAATACATTTGAATCAGTTCAAATGAGGTGGATGAAACTGGAGCCTATTATACAGAGTGAAGTAAGTCAGAAAGAAAAACACCAATACAGTATACTAACGCATATATATGGAATTTAGAAAGATGGTAACAATGACCCTATGACCCTATAGGGGAGACAGCAAAAGAGACACAGAAGTAAAGCACAGTCTTTTGGATTCTGTGGGAGAAGGCGAGGGTGGGATGATTTGAGAGAATGGCATTGAAACATGTATATTATCATATGTGAAATAGATTGCCAGTCCAGGTTCAATGCATGAGACAGGGTGCTCAGGGCTGGTGCACCGGGATGACCCTGAGGGATGAAACGGGGAGGGAGGTGGAAGAGGGGTTCAGGATGGGGAACACATGTACACCCACAGCTGATTCATGTCAATGTATGGCAAAAGTCACTATAATATTGTAAAGTAATTCACCTCCAATTAAAATAAATTAATTTTTTAAAAAGGAAATATTATGTTATTGAAAAATAAAGTCATATTTGATTCTTTTTCTCAAATGAATTAATAATATTCCAGTGGAAACTGAGCTCCATCGTTTGCAATTTAACACAACCATATCGTCTTCATGATCAAGAGATAAGGCTCTAGAAGCATCTTTCTGAATCCACATCCTTGTGCCACTACTTCCCAGTCATGTAACCTGGGGCCAATTACCTCTCTGAACCTCAGTTTTTTTCATCTACTAACATAATGGAGACAGAAATAGTTAACTACCTCTTAGGTCTATTATAAGGATTAAGAAACTCAACACCTATTGTGTGCTTATAAAAGGGTCTGGCACAGAATTAATTGTGCCACAAAGAATGCTCATCACAATTTTCTCCATTCATAGATAACGAATAATTCAGTGATAACCTATATTATCTCCCTATGGGATGGGCATAGAATAAGTGTTGGTACCACACTATAATCTCCACATGCAACTTCTCTGAACCTCAATTCATGTTTGGACAGAAGTAAGATGGTGATATAAAGGGAACATTAATTTCATTAGTATATTTTGAATATTAACTACATAATCACTTAGTATATTTTGAATATAAAATACATAATCACTTTCTTCTACATTGTTTCAATGTTTTGAAACTTTTTTTCACAGGAGTCTGGTCCATTTTTGAGATTAGGATACATAGAAGTTCACATTTATTTTGATTATGTGCATGTGGCCTAAGTCTCTTAGGTAAATATATTAAGTCTTTTTGTCAAGTATCAAAGTTTAAGAGATTGACTTTTCAGATATGGAACATATATGATCCATCATGAACATAACTGGAGCAAATACAGGGACAGTGGCAGATCAAGCAGAGGATATCATGGAGAAAAGGAGTCATGTCGATTCTGGGAGAATACAGAAAGAAAAGTTTAATAAAATTATCAGGTGTGCTTAAAGAGATACTGGCAGGCTCAGGGAAACCAGGAAAGAAAAATGAAAGCTGGCAGACAGCAAGCTTGAACAAAAAATGCTTAATGAGTAATTTTATTTTATTTTTTAACTTTTTTTAGAAATTTGGTTTTTTTAATTAGTATTTTCCACTATTTTATATGAAAATTTCAAACACAAAGAAAAGTTGAAATAACAATGAAAACTATATCCCCCTCAGTTAGACTTAACAATTGTGAATATTCTCTTGTATTATTTATCTACTGAAATATTTTTATGGGCTTTCCAGGTGGCTCAGTGGCAAAGAATCAACTTGCCAGTACTGGAGACACGAGTTCTATCCTTGGGTCAGTAAGATACCCTGGAGGAGGAAATGGCAACCCACTCCAGTGTTCTTGCCTGGGAAATCCAATGGACGGAGAAGCCTGGTGAGCTATGGTTCATGGCGCCCCAAAAGAGTCAAACATGACTTAGTGACTAAACAGAAACAACAGCAAAAATATTTTGCTGTACTTTTTTACTGGAGTATAGCTGCTTTACAATGTTGTGTCAGTTTTGCTGTACAGTGAAGTACTTTTAAAATTCCAAAACATTAATTTGCCTGTATGCCAAGCATTATATGCTAATCAGAGATTTTAAAGATCTTAACAACAGCAACAATGCAAAATTATTAATATACAATTCATACCTTGTCTAAATCTATACAGATGATCTGAGGATGATGCAAAACTGAGACCAAAAAGAGCTCTCTCCCTTACACTAAGTTGTCAGTCTTTTACTTGAGTCAACCTTCTTGAGACAGTAATGGATATTCATCAGTTTCCCTTTTATGTTTTCATTGACCCCTCCTACTGCAAAATGACATTTGCCCCCACACTCTTGAAATATCTGTCTCTCAAATCACTAGTGATTGCTTCATTACAAAATCAAGTCAGTGATCTTTTTTTTTTTCTCTCTTTTTGCCAATATTAAACCAAAGCTCAGCTGCACTAACAGTTGACCTTCTTAAAAATCCCATTTCCCATTTCTATAACAATCTTCTTTCTTGTTTCCCAATATTTCTGGCATCTGATCACTTTATCCTGATTTCTTCTGGGTCCTACTCTTCTGATCCAATGACACACTGATCTCTTTTTAGATACTTTCTTGAGTAATCTCATCTTTATTGATGGCATTCATCCTCCTATTCTCTGAGAGCCTCAATTTTCTAGATCAAGGGCCAGCAAATTGTCACCTGTAGGCTGGATTTGGCTTGCCACTTGTTTTTGTAAATAAAGTTTTATTGGAACAAATCCATGTTTATTCATTTTTTCTATGGCTACTTTCACCCTGAAAAGGCAAATTTAAATAGCTGCACTCAAAGCTTAAAATACTTACTGGTTGGCCCCTTCCCAAAGAAAGTCAACATCTGATCTAGCCTATAAGATATCAGTATTAACATATCTAATTATTTAAAGGAAATACAAGCTTTTATGATAAAAGCAGCTAAATTCAGATAGTCAAAGCTGATCCTCCCCTTTTATCCACTATTTCTCTTATTGGGAATCTATATTTGGCAAAACTAGAAACCTGGAAGTATTCTAGATTTTGCTCTTTCCTTCCCTCACATGATACTGATTACCAAGTTCATATTTGTCATCCCCTCATCTCTTTGTCCACAGTCATAATTCAGGATCTTAGCCCATGTTCTTCATGAATGCTAGTAAAGATTCCACCAACAATTGCCTGTGTGTCACTCATTATTTCTCCAGGTAAAAGATATAGTCTTTATTATGATCTAAGATTTGAGGGAATTGAGCCCCAGCCAAACTGTTTTGAGTGGATAACCACAGTGTTTCAATGATTCAGGACTCTGATAATTCCCAACAACTGACTGAGGTTTTGGTACCAAGAGGTGTCATTATAGTATTAAAGGGAAAGTTCAGTGTCTGTCCTGGTGGTTGGGATTTGGTTGCAATGAATCATACTGCCCTAGCCAATATAATTATAAATAATGCCTAAGTTAGAGAAGTCAGCCACTTGGGAGGCTAAGGAAAGCCTTTGCAGAGGATGTGATATCTGAAGTAAAGCTTAGAGATAAGGAAAAAATGATCATTGTCAGTAAGTGTGATACATTCTAGGCAAGGAAGTAGCCCACCTGAAGACTAGGATGAAAGAAAGGATAATTTATTTTTTGGAAAATGGCAAACACTTCATTAGGACTTCCCCAGTGGCTCAGACGGTAAAGCGTCTGCCTACAAAGCGGGAGATCTGGGTTCAATCCCTGGGTCAGGATCTCCTGGAGAAGGAAATGGCAACCCACTCCAGTAATCTTGCCTGGAAAATCCCATGGATGGAGAAGTCCATGGGGTCGCAAAGAGTCAAACACGGCTGAGCGACTTCACTTTCACTTCACTTTCATTAGGTTTGAGTAAGAGTTGGGTGGGCTATTTACAAAAATGTAGGCAGAAAAGAAAATTTAAGCCTAGATGTGGAAGTCTGTTTCTTTATTTTTTTTTAACTCCATGTTGTGTGATTAGAGTTCACAATAAAAATAATGAGGAGTCTAATTTTCAAACAAAAGAGAAGCATATGATTGACATTTATAAAAGATTTTTATATGGCAGATTAAAGAGTACACACATTATAAACAAGGGAAAAAACATTCTTACAGACACATTTTAAGATTCTATTATAACAATTCTAATAAGAACAATTTCTTTTTTAAACTAGGGGGAGCCTGGTGGGCTGCCGTCTATGGGGTCACACAGGGTCGAACACAACTGAAGTGACTTAGCAGCAGCAGCAGCATGTCAGTAGGAACAGATAGTCCGATTCAAGAGCTAATCCTGAGATGAATCTTCAGGACTTGTGATCTACTTGACTCAAAGTGGGTCAGGGCCAGTGGACAGGAAGAAAAGTAGGGGATAAATATGACGGGTCTAGCAAAGCTAACAATAAGGTAATGGTGCTATTAACTAAGAAATTAACCTTCCACAAAAGGAAGAAAAGGTTTCAGAGGGTAAGAGACAGAACTTCTTTGGGACTATATTAAACTTGAAATGCCTTCCAGACAATCAAGATGACCAACAAAAATGTCCAAGAGATAGTTGGAGATACTAGAGTGGAGCTTACGGTAGAAACAAGAAAAAGGAAACATATCTACAAATTGAGAAATATAGAACTTACTTGAGGACACACTTAACCAAACACTAGATTGATCCTGTTTCTGAATAATCTAAATTGCATAGTTATTTTTTGAGATAGAGCAATATTCATAACAAATCTTCTGTCAAAATTCTAATGCATATATGTTTAACTGAATCACTTTGCTATCTATATACCTGAAACTAATACAACATTATGAATCAACTATATTCCAATACACTGTGAAACAACAACCACAAATTTCAATCCTAAGCTGTTGGAAGAGTAACATATGAAACATTGATTCACATCACTATATCATCTTGAATTATTTTACTGCTAGATTTTAGTTATTTAAAGAAGGCTTTAAAAACCAAAAGCTCTAGGGAATAAAATATGACAGACAAAGAGAAAAAGAAACAAGAGATCCTATTAGGATATGTGAGTATGGCAGCACACCAAAACAGAGGGGAGGAGCATAGTCAGGAAAGGGAAATGACAGGAAAATAAGGAAGAAGGTCAGAGAAAAGTGAAGAGGAAGAGCCTACTTATTTCCCGGTTTGAACCAGTTCTCTGAAGGTAGCAAGTATTCTCATGTTATACGTTTTGTTTTCAATTTAATCATTGCTCCTTTTAAAGGGGTTTCCCATGTGACACAATAGTAAAGAATCTGTCTGTGATTGCAGGAGATATAGGAGACCCAGGTTTGATCCCTGGGTTGGGAAGATCCCCTGGAGAAGGAAATGCCAGCCCACTCCAGTATCCTGGCCTGGAGAACCCCACGGACAGAGGAGCCCGGTGGGCTAGAGCCCGTGGGGTGGCAAAAAGTCAGATACGACTTAGCGACTGAGCACGTACGCATGCCCCTTTAAAAAGCCTTTGAATGACAACATACGATACACTCGAGTTTCAATTGAACGTTCAGAAATTGAAAACCAACAAGCTCAAGTCTCTTCATTATTCTTTAGTTTTATGACTAAAATACTAAAAGATAGACTTTTAGAAAGCAAATGTTCTTGGCAGCTTTAAGTAATGTAAAAGGCTCTCCAAACATTGACCATAATACACAATTCTTTGTATTTTCGCTCCTTACAGACGCTTTAAAATCCCATCCATCCTAGACATTTTTTTCAAAACTTTTTCTATATATGCATTTTATTTATACCTTAAAATTAGGGAAAGGCTTAGAGAGTAGCTATTTGATTGTATCAGTCTGTTTCTGTTTCCTAAGTCCCTAACTGAGATTTTAATGCTCAAATTATAAGACAATACTTTGTGATTGTATTTTGTAAAAAAAAAAAAATTATTTCTACTCCCCAGGCTTAAAATGCTTTCTTCATAGGCATGAAAGAAATATTATATTAATATAAATAAGCATATATTTGACCTTTATTTTAGGTTACTCTGTGGAGAGGGGAACACCAAAGAAATGAAATCTTATAAAGGAGAAAAGCAGACAGATATTAAGTAGAATAAAAATTCAATTTTTTCGATTACTTTTTATTTCTATTTCTAAAGTTATTTATCAGCAGAAGTTTATTGAAGTTTTTTTAATTTACTACATTAAAATTTATGAAAATCTGTGATGAAGGATATATTTGTATATGTATATCAGTATTGTATACATACATGATTTATGCATATGTGTGTGTGTGTTTGTTCAGCTGTCCAATGGCAATAAGAAAAATAAAATTTATCATTTCAGACTAGAAACATAAATTGTGATATATCCAATTTTATTGTTATTGGTAAACTATTACTTATTGCAAAAAATATATACGAGCAGTGCTTTTTTTCACTCTACTTTGCAATAGATTTTTTTTGGTGATAATAGTAATTTTAACACATTCCAGGAAACTGAAATTTTTTTTAAGTCATTAAAGATCATGTTATAATTATGCTGCTTTATTTTAGTGAAGCTGAAGCATACTTTTAAAATTCAGATTCTAAAATCCATATGGAGATGTGTGTTACAATTGACATAATCAACTATCAACATTTTTTTCCTTAATGATATGTAAAATAATAGAGTATCTAAAAATGACATCAAATTAAAAAGAATGCTGCATTAATATATTTCATATTTTTGAATACAGGGAAAACAATATGGTATAGTAATAGTTAACAGAATATCACTCTTTAATTATCCGTAAATAGGACTTTACTTTAGGTGTGACTCTTTTCATCAGTTTGTCTGAATCTTGCAATTAAGTAAGTAATTTCAAAAGATTTTGCCAAGGCAACAGTCATTTTATATAACATTAAATAAAAATGCAGGGAAAGGTCAGGTGAATAACAAGTCATCTAAGATCATGACCATGTCACCAGCAATGCCATTTAGCCAGTTTTGACTCAGTCCTAACCACCATACTCTCACACGTGTTTTTGTTTTCTTTTTCTTTCAGCTCTCTTTAGATATAATGTGGGTTTTACAAAGGTTTTTTCTCTGCTTACACTGCCAGCAGTAACTATGATAAGAAAAATATAAGAACACGGGTAGTTGGTCTAGTCTTGTTAGAAATAAGAATGTCATTCAGTCCACCCACAAATACATAGTGTAGATAAGTTTTCTAGGCTTTTGAGTAATTTTCCTTTCTGTTCTTAAGGTTTTCTCTAGGTATTACAATTTACTTTTTGATAGAATCATTTTGATCTCAATTAGAGATTTGGGAATATACATGGCATAATCTTGAGACCTGCTAAGGGAGGTAGGGAAAGCAGCTCCAAAGAATATTTCAGGGACCAAGAAATTTGTCTGTTATTGTTAGTTGTTGAATGTGAAACTTGAAAAGAACATATGAGGCATTAACTCATCTCCTCCATATATATCAAATGAAGGAAAGAAAATTCTGATTACTCAGATGCCTCTAAATTAAAATTTGAGAGGGAATTCCATTCAAAAGAGCTTGAAGGAAAATATCCCAAAGTGATAAAAAACAAATCGAAGTTTTATTTGTTGCTTTGGAAAATTTTGTTCCACAAAGAACTTTATAAATGATACCTTTATCTGAAAACAAACCTTGATATTTTTGCTTCTAAGTCACATTGTCAGAATTTTGTAGAAAAATAGATGCATTGCTAATATATCAAAAGGCTTTCCGGGTGACACAGGGGTAAAAATCTGCCTGCCAATGCAGGAGATGCAGGAGACATGGGTTCGATCCCTGTGTTGGGAAGATGCCTGGAGTAGGAAATGTCAACCCACAGAGTATTCTTACCTGGAAAATTTCATCGATCACAGAAGCCTGGCAGGATACAGTCCATGGGTTGCAAAGAGATGGACATGACTGAGCATGCACACACAAATATATAAAAAAGTGCTGTTAATAGAAGAGCCATAAATATGAAAAAATAAGTAGATAAAATTTGGTTTGCAAAAAATTAGAGTGTACTTTTTGTGGAAATATATTCCATGTAATATAAAAATATTTATTTGACAATAAAATCACATAGTAAGTCTTGAAATTTGTATTCTTTTGTCACTGCAATTTCTATTTAAGTGAAAATTAATTCACCTCTGACTTCATTCTTAGAGAAGGAAATGGCAACCCACTCCACTATTTTGCCTGGGAAATCCTATGGATAGAGGAGCCTGGTGGGCTGCAAAAGGGTCGGACGCTGCTTAGCGACTAAACAACAACTGGCTTCTCTTTTACCAGCTAAAAATGTGATGTTATACCCAGATGAGATTGCCCATTCCATGCCAACAGTAAAGCATGAGAAACTGAAAACAGCAGGGCAACATGTTATCTGTTACATGATATGAAGAATAATACCTCTTCTGGATGTATTTTTTTAAATGCAATTTGATGGATATGAAGAAGCATTTAAGAGATTCAACTCAAGTATAATTGGCAGAAAGAACTGAGGTGGCAAAAGAACAAAGCTAAGGAATATGAGGGGAAGAATCTTGATGGACCAATAAGCCTAGAGTCTCTAACACAGTGCCCATGGACCAACTTATCTTGATTATTTTTCATGAAAGGAACACACATAAATGTCTGTAATGTCTGCACTGGTGGGATAACTTTAATTTCATGGTACTCTTTATACAGAGACAAGCTCTTCAGAACACTCCAAATCTCTATAAATCAAAGCCAAGGTGATTGTTTCAGCTCAAGCTCAGCCTAATCTTTAAGAAAAGGCTCCCCACACTGTGCTCTGCTTCTCCTCTTAGCATCCTCCCCTCAACAAAATGGTAAGAGTTCATCTGACAACAGGGTAAACAGATTATTGTGTTATTGCTGGCTGATTGCCGGAGTTATTTTGGAGCTTCATAATTCATTTAAAGAGATTTTTGACATTTATGAAATGACTTCTATAATCAACTGACAGTGCAATATCCTATAATTGTTCAATTAAAAATGACTACTAGTGCAGTCATTTATTAGTAGAATCAGATAATTGTCTTGCCACTAAAGAGTACTTCTCACTTTGCACATCAAATGAAAATGTTTGAGTATAAATCTGTGACACAGCAGCCAAAGTCCTGGGGATTTTCAAGTGCACATGTAATTATTACAGACCTCTGAAGTAAATATGGTTTAATGTGATAATCTTAAATGGATTTTGTGTGAGCCTTACAAACACTTTTCTGTCTAAAACAGAATATCTGTCAGAGTGGATAGGAATTCATTTTCTACCAGTAGGAAGTTCATGATATTCTTTCCAATGTGTACTTAGAACACATGTACTTAGAACAGAGGGTAGTATGCATTTCCCTCAATCCTTATTTATTTATTTTTTCTTCTCAGATGAAATTGATTACTGAAGTCAGAAACCAGGAACGGTTGCACTAAGAAATCATTTTCTCATGGCATAGTACCCTATTGGGTTAGCATTATGAAGCTCTCACTTCCAGATACATACACAGATAGGAATGCAAATCCATAAAAACAGAACCACTTTCTCTCTCTTTCTGTCTCTCTCATATACACACACACATGCACACACATACAAACACATTCACAATTTCAGATGCTGAATTTCTCTGAAAACACTTTGACTCACATTATCACAAACCATCTGTTAAGCTAAATCATAAATCAGTCTTTGATTAAATAATAAAAAAAAACCCTTAGCATACTAAAAATGGAGAAGGTACAGATCATATAAAGACCAGTTTAAAGAAATAACTAAATGGATGAAACAGCCTCAGCTCCCTGACAAATAAAGATTTCTTTATTTTTCTTTGAAAGTAGCTCCGTGCTTGTTCGGACAAACTGGCTAAAACTCAAAATTTACATTCAAATAATGATAATTAAGGAAATTAAGAATGCACTCAACAGATGGAAGATGCTACCTCATTTGAGGTTGCTACAAAATAGAATTGAGGAGTGTCATTTCAAAGTTGCAACTTAATTTTCATTTTTAAGTAAATAATCTGATTCTGGTGTTTGTTTTTTCCATTTTATTTGCAGGAAAATGTTTAAAAATTGCTGTCAGATTCAATCGCTGTCTCCCGCTTTCTTTCTAACACATCAGCGAAGAAAAAGCATTTGAATCCCAGCTGCTTTGGGCTTTTTGTTTTTGTTTCTCTTCAAAAAAATTTTTTCAAGACCGTTTTTCTTCTTCTTGTATAGATTTTAGAAAGAGTTTTGATAAAGCAGTCCTGGCAGCTGGATGATAAATATTATTTTCTTAACCTGCCTGGCTTTGTCAGCCACCTGCGACTGCAGCCTGCCACACGTTGGAAGCAGCTCATTAACTTTCCCACAGCTTCCCGGGAGTTTTCCTTGTTTTCTTTCACCTTGGGTGTATGCTGCCTTCTCACTGAACGGTTAACTATCCGAGTGGGCCGAGCGGGCTTTGGCACCATGAGCGGAGCACGCTTCAGGCAGCTTCCCCGCTAAGGCTCAAAATCTCTCTTAAACACATTAAGCAGCCCATTTTGGATTGATAGTGCAGTAATTATTCTGCTTCACCCTAAAAACCATCCTGGGGTAATTGGCACAGAGGAAAATTACCCAGAGTCCTCCACCACCTGGTAGTTAAGGAACGAATCCAGGGAAAGATAAGTGAAGCAGGAAAAAAAATCGGCACTTATTTGATTTTAATCTCACCACTTTGCAAGCATTTAAATTGCCTTAATCAGGTGGTTGGCTTCCAGCCTAGCTGGTAATCTGTTATCAAATTTGAAACTAGATTTTTTAAAATGTCAGAGTAGGCTGAGAATTGAAGTCTATTAACAGTTATGAGTCTCCCTCCTAAACTTCCATAATCTATGTATTAATAATCCTTTCTACAAAGCTGTCAGATATTCCTTTATTACAAGATTCCATTAATAACATGGGTATAAAAGCAAGTGTTAATGACTTATTTTTTTTTATTTTTATTTTAAAGTTGAGGGAACACACAATACTAACATTCTTAGCCCTAAAATCCATTTCTTTTTTGAAGCAATAGCTCGAGTCTATGGAATAACCTTGATAAATGTAATTGAATTTTTCTCTGATAAGATTAACTAGTGGTAATTGTGAATGGGGAGGTCTGACCCACTCCAAATGAGATGTATGACAAGCTGAAAATAATCAATTTTTCTTTTCTTTATTTGAGCCTAGATTTTTTAAGTGGGAAGAGAAAATCAGGGCCTTGCAGGATGAAGCATTTGTGTCTGAAATGTTTTTGTTACACTGCTTATCTCCCATCTCCTCAGTGTGTCTAATTGTGCTGAGCTTGGTTTAAAATGAGATCAACACATCCAAACCCCAGAAGGCTTAATTAAGGGAGGGACTTAATATGTACCAAAAAGGGGAATTTTTTTTTTTTGACAAGTGTGGTATAAATTTTTACCTGTAACATCCTCAACTAAAAGCATCCCCAAATTGTTAAGAGCATTAAATTGCCTCTTTTCTTTTAGAGAGAGAGAAGGGGAAAAAAGAAGAAAATAATTTTACTTTGAAAATCTTAATTACTGTGATAGCAGGCTTGGGTTGTGCCTTTTTATGATTCCTGTATGATTTGCATTTTGAGTTGAAGTTTTGTTCTTCACAGCACACAAGCCAGCAATCAGGAGCATATAGAAATGGCTTGATAGATTCCCCTTTTAAACATGCTTAGAAAACATTTTGCCTATGTAGCTTTTTGTATTACACATTCCATGGGGTTTCGCACATACCAATCAAGAAAGCATATCTTTCTTAATTCACTTCCTCAGAAGTTTAAGAGCTTGGAAATGTATATTAAAACAGAACAAATAAAAATGTTTCAAAAACTGCAACACTGTTGTAAGAGTTTCATTTAAAAAGAAAAAAAAATGCTGTCATTATTTTTACTCTTCTTTCAAATTTTTTGTCTGACCATAGAATTTTAGTGAGTAGCTTAGCTTACAATAGATGCTGTTCCAACAACTTGGACTCCTAGTCTCCTTCCTGTTTTCTAACTAGGTTCAATCAAAGACTCTTGCAGAAACATAAAATCTAGTGACAATGAAGTTAATCACAATGTACAAAAGAAAAGCTGCTGGCAGCCATACACTGAATAATGCCAAATATGAATTCAACTAGCTATCAACCTCAATTTATAGAATACTTAAATATTATGTACATCTATATATATCTTAGCAAGACATGGTTAGTATTGATGTCTTTTTATTTGTATATGTATGAATTTCCTATTTTACCTCAAAGGTACTTTTATTATTGCTTTATACATATTAAATTCAACTAAACATAATAAGCATAGCTTGCTTTTTTTGGAAGATCAAGTCTCATTAAAACTTGGTCATTATAGATATGTAGATAAATTGTATATCTGCTGGGTGAAGCATTTCACTTTGAAAGTGAGGTAAGTTTTAACATATGCCTTTGCCAAAAGCAAGCTCCAAGAAAAAATTTAGGGAGAGCTATAATGGATGTTTTGTTCCTTACGTGTAGGATTGTGGAACTACCAACACCTTCAAAACAGAAAGAGGGTATTTGAGCTTTAAGGGAATGTCATAAGGAAAAAATACGCACTGAACCTAGTTAATTGATAAGGTTATGCTCTAACCTTAATGCAGCCACAAAATTAAAAGACGCTTGCTCCTTGGAAGAAAAGCCATGACAAACGTAGATAGCGTATTAAAAAGCAGAAACATTACTTTGCCAACAAAGGTCCGTCTAGTCAAAGCTATGGTTTTTCCAGTAGTCATGTATGGATGTGAGAGTCGGACCATGAAGAAGGCTTCATGCCAAAGAATTGATGCTTTTGAACTGTGGTGTTGGAGAAGACTTTTGAGAGTCCCTTGGACTGCAAGGAGATAAAACCAGTCAATCCTAAGGGTAATCAGTCCTGAATATTCATTGGAAGGACTGATGCTGTAGCTGAAACTCCAATACTTTGGCTATCTGATGCAGAGAACTGACTCACTAGAAAAGACCCTGACGCTGGGAAAGATTGAAGGTAGGAGGAGAAGGGAAGGACAGAAGATGAGATGGCTGGATGGTATCACTGACTCGATTGACATGAGTTTGAGCAAGCTCCAGCAGTTGGTGATGGATGGGGAAGCCTGATGTGCTGCAATCCATGGGGTTGCAAACAGTCGGAGATGACTGAACAACTGAAAAACAACTATGCTCATATTTGTAGTGGTTCTGTTTCGTCATAGTATACAGTGTTCTCCAGCTGAAATTGTCCTTTAATATTTGCTTAAGAAGGTCACTTGTTTTCTCTGGCCCTCTCATTTGACATCTCCATACCTTGGGAATGACCTGCACTTAAGACGAGTTTCTCACTGACCACTACCCTAAGTCAGGATATCAAAATGAGCAGAATATTTAGAAGCAAAAGTTCTCTTTCACCTGTGGATCTAGAGAAGTAAAAGCTATGTTAGATTTTTTGTTCCTGCTTTCACCCTGAAGTTCACTACTATTTTGAATGGTACAAACATAGATTTACTGTAAAGAACAGAATACAAGATCTTTGATAAGACGTATACACAGTTGAAGCCAAGATTGGGTCACAATCAGCATGTGTTTTGAGTTACAATCATCTTTTTTTATCTTATTAAACCAAATGTTAAAAAATGAGCACCTGTTAACAGAGAGTGCTTGAAATTAATACATAATAGAGATAAGGGGTCAGGATAAAGGGCAATCTAAGTAAGGATAATATTAGAACTCATTTCATTTAGGGGCAGTTTTCTGTTATTGAGCTAATGTATTATGAATGACCACTGTTTACCAAGCCTTCTTCTTAATCCTAGAGGTAAAAATAAAAATAATATATCGCCTTGATCCTTAAGGGATTGACATCTTACTTGGGGAAATAGATAAGTGAGCAGATAATTATAATACATCATGGTTAGTGCCACAATAGAGTATAAGGGAAGTTCTTTGAAAGACCAGAGAAGGGAGTTCAACTCTACATGGAAAATGGAGGCTAGTTTGGTAAAAATTGTTTATGTTATTTCTTGGATCAGAAATAGACAATTGATTGTATCCTATGGATTAAATAAACTGCCTATTTCAAAAGAAATGTATGGAAATAAGGTTAAAAGAATATGCCTATACTTATGGAATTTTGGTTTGGGCAACTCTCTTATGACTAATTATAATAATAACAGCAAGAGCTAACATTTATTATACACTTATTGCACAAAGCAATGTTAAAAGTGCTTAACTGCATGAACTGTATTGTTCCTCATAACAATCATAGATGTATTATTTTACTATTTACATTTTATATATGAGGAACTCAAGACACTAATAGGCTACTGTCTTGTTCAAGGTCAAGTCACAGAATTAGAAGACAGAGAGAAAATATGAGCTTAACTAGTCTCACCTCAGAGCTCAATAAGGGAAGGTTTTTATTTTCAATAAAGTAGTTTATGATAGACCAATATTAAGCATTATCTTTTGAAACTTAATCTTTTCAAAATTTTCCTTCAAGATCTCAAATGTCTAAAATAGTAAGTAGCCTTCTGCCCAGAATGACTTCACTCTGTGTATTATGAAGTTAGCTGGTTCTAAGCTCCATAGCAATATATCCTTGAAAGCAAACAAGAACTGGCTTACTTTATTCCTCAGCTTTTGACAACCTTTATTATTTCATTTACCTGCTATTCATAGTGAGATGTAAACATCTTACTTCCCAGTATGATCCTCATATCAACAGTGGGTCAGTTTAAAATATTGGGAATCAATATGTGATAAAACATCAGCCAGTACTAAAAAAGGCAGGCCCAGAGAAAATCCACTGAATGTCAAATACAAAATAAACATCAACAGTTAAAAATGTAATAAGATAATAAATAAAAGTGGGGAATTAAAAAAAAAATTCTTAACCGAAAAGCAATTTGACAAGTAAGATATACCTATATTAAATACAAAACTGCTTCCAATTCAGGGAGCAATGAATTTTTCATGCAGGTAGACAGAGTAATTTTTTTCTAAATTTAATAGACAGAATACCAGACATTAGTATCATTGAAGGTGGGGTTTGAGACTTAGGAAGGGAGGGGCACTGGAGTCTCCATGTAGACGTTAGCACAGCCCTGCATATTTTTTATTGATTTGTGTAAACACTAAAGACTAAATATTTTCAGCACTGAGGATCGTTCTCATGCCAGATACATATGCATATATTTCTTAGACACTTGGCTTCTTGAATTCTCCATTTCCTACCTTCTTACTCCTCCCCTTCAAACTTACATAGGCTGGTCAGTCCTGTGGGCAGCTGGTCTATGAGTCAGTCTGCATCTGTCTGTGACATATCTTTTCATTGGCCTATCCTTGATCAAAGCCCTACAAAAAAGGGACAAAAGAAGTAGGGCACTGCATTCCTTCTGGGCTGCTTAAAATTTAATGTCCAGGGCTAACAATCAAGGGGAAACAAATAACATCCTTGAAACTTGTGTGCCTGGATGAATAAGAAGGCAGTAGTCTAGGAGGAGTGTGATTGTGATCCTGCAATCTCTCAACTTACGTGGTTAAAAATGCATTACCTCACACAGTTCCTGGGCTTCCCTGGTAGCTCAGTGGTAAAGAACCTGCCTGCAATGCAGGAGATGCAGATTCAATTGGTGGGTTGAGAAGATTCCCCTGGAGGAGTCATGGCAATCCAACCCAGTATTCTTACCGGTAGAATCCCATGGACAGAGAAGCCTGGTGGGCTATGGCCGATAGGGTTGTAAAAAGTCAGATATGACTGAAGCAACTTAGCACACATGCACACAACACCCTTCCACATACATGAGGATTTCACAAACATTTCCTTCCTTCAGTCCTGCTGCTATGAGAGCTAACACACTTCCCTAAGAGTATGAACTCTCCACACAAACATCTCTTTTCCCTAGCTGCTCTTCTTTCTAACCTTAAGTGCCTCCTGCACCCATGAGGCTTTTCAGTCAGACTCAGTTCAGTCGCCCAGTCATATCCAACTGCAACCCCATGAACCGCAGTACACCAGGGCTCCCTGTCCATCACCAACTCCTGGAGTCCACTCAACCCATGTTCATTTTCGGTGATGCCATCCAATCATCTCATCCTCTGTCATCCCCTTCTCCTCCTGCCCTCAATCTTTCCCAGCATAAGGGTCTTTTCAAATGAATCAGCTCTCCCAAAGTATTGGAGTTTCCACTTTAGCATCAGTCCCTCCAATGAACACCTAGTACTGATCTCCTTTAGGATGGACTAGTTGGATCTCCTTGCAGTCCAAGGGACTCTCAAGAGTCTTCAACACCACAGTTCAAAAGCAGCATTCATCTGTGCTCAGCTTTCTTAATAGTCTAACTCTCACATCCATACATGACTACTGGAAAACAATAGCCTTGACTAGATGGACCTTTGTTGGCAAACTAATGTCTCTGCTTTTAATATGTTATCTAGGTTGGTCATAACTTTCCTTACAAGGAGTAAGCATCTTTTAATTTCATGTCTGCAATCATCATCTGCAGTGATTTGGGAGCTCAAAAAAATGAACTCTGACACTGTTTCCATTGTTTCCCCATCTATTTCCCATGAAGTGATGGGACCGGATGCCATGATCTTCGTTTTCTGAATGTTGAGCTTTAAGCCAACTTTTTCACTCTCTTCTTTCACTTTTATCAAGAGGCTCTTTAGTTCTTCTTCAATTTCTGCCATCAGGGTGGTGTCATCTACATATCTGAGGTTATTGATATTTCTCCTGGCAATCTTGATTCCCAGCTTGTGCTTCCTCCAGCCCAGCATTTTTCATGATGTACTCTGCACAACTAGCCAATCTGATCACAAGGACCACAGCCTTGTCTAACTCAATGAAACTAAGCCATGCCATGTGGGGCCACCCAAGACAGATGGGTCATGGTGGAGAGGTCTGACAGAATGCACTCCACTGGAGAAGGGAATGGCACACCACTTCAGTATTCTTGCCTTGAGAACCCCATGAACAGCATGAAAAGGCAAAATGATAGGATACTGAAAGAGGAACTCCCCAGGTCAGTAGGTGCCCAATATGCTACTGGAGATCAGTGGAGAAATAACTCCAGAAATAATGAAGGAATGGAGCCAAAGCGAAAACAATACCCAGTTGTGGGTGTGACTGGTGATAGAAGCAATGTCTGATGCTGTAAAGAGCAATATTGCATAGGAACCTGGAATGTCAGGTTGATGAACCAAGGCAAATTGAAAGTGGTCAAACAAGAGATGGCAAGAGTGAACATTGACATTCCAGGAATCTGCGAACTAAAATGGACTGGGATGGGTGAATTTAACTCAGATGACCATTATATCTACTACTGAGGGCAAGAATCCCACAGAAGAAATGGAGTAGCCATCATGGTCAACAAAAGAGTCCTAAATGCGTACTTGGATGCAGTCTCAAAAATGACAGAAGGATTCTGTTCGTTTCCAAGGCAAACCATTCAGTATCACAGTTATCCAAATATCTGCCCCAACCAGTAACGCTGAAGAAGCTGAAGTTGAACGGTTCTATGAAGACCTACAAGACCTTGTAGAAGTAACAACTGAAAAAGATGTCCTTTTCACTATATGGACTGGAATGCAAAAGTAGGAAGTCAAGAAACACGTGGAGTAACAGGCAAATTTGGGCCATGGAATGCAGAATGAAGCAGGGCAAAGACTAATAGAGTTTTGTCAAGAAAATGCACTGGTCATAGAAAACACCCTCTTCCAACAACATAAGAGAAGACTCTACACATAGACATCAACAGATGGTCAACACCAAAATCAGATTGATTATATTCTTTGCAGCCAAAGATGGAGAAGCTCTATACAGTCAAAAACAAGACCAGGAGCTGATTGTTGCTCAGATCATGAACTCCTTATTGCCAAATTCAGACTGAAATTGAAGAAAGTAGAGAAAACCACTAGACCATTCAGGTATGACCAAAATCAAATCCCTTATGATTATACAGTGGAAGTGAGAAATAGATTTAAGGGCCTAGATTTGATAGAGTGCCTGATGAACTATGGAATGAGGTTCGTGACATTGTACAGAAGACAGGGATCAAGACCATCCCTGTGGAAAAGAAATGCAAAAAAGCAAAAGGGCTGTCTGGGGAGGCCTTACAAATAGCTGTGAAAAGAAGAGAGGTGAAAAGCAAAGGAGAAAAGGAAAGATATAAGCATCTGAATGCAGAGTTCCAAAGAATAGCAAGGAGAGATAAGAAAGACTTCTTCAGCGATCAATGCAAAGAAATAGAGGAAAACAACAGAAGGGGAAAGGCTAGAGATCTCTTCAAGAAAATTAGAGATACCAAGGGAACATTTCATGCAAAGATGGGCTTGATAAAGGACAGAAATGGTCTGGACCTAACAGAAGCAGAAGATATTAAGAAGGGGTGACAAGAATACACAGAAGAAGTATACAAAAAAGACTTCAGGACCCAGATAATCACGATGGTGTGATCACTCATCTAGAGCCAGACATCCTGGAATGTGAAGTCAAGTGGGCCTTAGAAAGCNGTATTTTTAATCTTGCCCCAAGTAGAGTTGATCCTGCTGGCTCCAACCACATTTTGAATTTCAAGGTTCCAGGGAATCAGATGCCATCAGTTTAAATCTCCTGTTATTTCCCTATTTTAAATGTATGATTTTCTTTTTTATATAAATATATTTACTTCCTAAATGCTAGGTAAAATTATAGTATTGCTTCACAATTCTGAGACTTAAGAGTCTATTTTAAAACATGTAGGGATAAGCTATAACTTTTTCTCTTAGTTATCACAGGGATGCTATCTAACTCTGCATCCCAGACACTATTTAGCAAAGCAGAGTTTCATATACATTGCTGCGATTTAAAAAACATAAAAGCATGCATGGGTAGCTTTGTGTTTTTAGGCAATCCAAATGCTAGATCCAGACACTAATGGAGGTTTCATTCTTTTCTACAGGTAATTTTTCTTCAACTATTGTACCTAATAATAAGAAAGCATCACCTGTCACATTTGGTTTCTAATGAGTTCTTTAAAACCTTCTGGGGGCAGCTATCTTTTCACCTTGAAGTATCAAACAGCTGTCATATTGCACTAAAGTATTCTCTCCCTTCCTGAACCTAGAAAGCCTAAAAAACTTTTTATCCTTTTCTATTTAATTTTTTAAATTCTTTGCACAATACTTTTCTGTTATTACTAGTTGAACTGAATATTAAACAGAATAATTGAGGATTTGCAGATATTCCTTACACCAATAATTTATTTGTGCCATTAAGATTATTATACCTTTCTGATGTACTCCCTGAAATTAGACTCCAGAAACAAATATGTTGACAGAGTCAAAGTGAAAGTCGCTCAGTTGTGTTCAACTCTTTGTGACCCCATGGACTCTATATGTACCCCATGTATATGGACAGTATACATATAAAGTATATGTATATAATATATAGTACATGTATACATATATGCATATGTATCGCTCAGTCATGCCCAACTCTGCAATCCCATGGACTCTATATGGACTCCATGTATATGGACAGTATATATATATAGTATATAGACTGTATAGAATTCTCCAGGCCAGAATACTGGAGTGGGTAGACTTTCCCTTCTCCAGGGGATCTTCTCAACCCAGGGATCAAACCCAGGTCTCCCACATTGCAGGAGGATTCCTTACCAGCTGAGCCACTTGATAAGCCAAAGAAACTGGTAGATCTTCCCAACCCAGGAATTGAACTGGGGTCTCCTGCATTGCAGGTGAATTCTTTACCAGCTGAGCTCCAGTGGGATGTTAGCAAATTAATAAGAGTCCTCTTTAAGTCAAAGTTAAGTTGACTTATGACATCAAATCTGATCAAATCTAATTGATGTTTTTCAGAAAACTCTATAAGATATATTTTTGAAAAGAAACTCTTAAGCAGTTTTCTTTAGTGAGCAGAAACATGAAGGAACAGAGAAACAAAACATATGCAGAGTAGCAAACCAACATAGAAAACCATGTTGGTGGCTGAAAGTCCACCACATAAAGTTTTGGGGGGCCCTCTACTCACAGGTTCATGTGTCTAATTATTGAGATATAGAGCAGACCAATCAATTTTGTTCATAGACCATATTAAATGAATATGGATAGACTTTTCACATAAAATCCCCCAAAGACACGAAGTCTAGATTCAAACCCCAAAGAGAAATTGTTAAAATTTCTCTCCATGACCACACTCCTTACAAATAACAACAATACAAGATTCAGTTCTTTTTGTGGAAAAGTAATAATGTGGTCACTTACAACACATTTTTATCACTTGTACCTAATTACTTCTCAGCCATTAAGAGTCACACTTATCAATGAGAGTGAGATCTTCATTGCAAATTTTATTTGGTTTCCATTCTAGAATTTGTGTAAATATGCTCAGTCTCTAAATTATTCAGAAGCCCCATGCTCATCCATTATATTTTAAATACTATCAAACTTTATTTATAATTCTAAGCACATCAATTAATGACATGTTTAAGAAATTGACTTTGTTATTAATTTATAACCACGCAGAACCAAAGAAAAATAAGTGAGAAAAGAACACACATAGAATTTTGCAATTTTAATAGAACAGTAGCAGAAAACAAAAATATAAAGAGAGAATTTTTTCTACTTAACTGAAAGCTTTCAAAGATATTGTGGCACTAAAAGCTAAACTTTTCCTTTCTTAAACTGAAGAAATTTTTGATTGGTTAATTAGTCATTCTGGAATAAACACTTAATAAGTCATAACTGGCAGGATAAATACTGCTGCCCTTACAAGCAGTTCAAAACCTGTTTGTGAAAGAATTTTTGCAAACATCTGTATTTATTATTATGTTTTGTAACTGTAATTAGAAATACAGAGGAATGTTAAACAAAGGTTAGATCTGAAGTAATCTCCACTGTATATTTTATATTGTTGTGTGCATTACTCTAGTTTAAAGTGATGCATTTATCCTGATGTCTACAATACAGAGTCAGCTCTTTTGTTGTAATTCTGAGAATTAGGAAAACTGTCTAATATTCATATGGCTTGAAAAGTACTTTACAATATATGCAATGGATTTGCATTTGTTACCATTGATGTATTGTTACAAAGAATTTTCTATGTATTCTATTTGGCATGTGCTGTAGTGCACACAGGATTTTTTTTTTTTTTCCTTCAACTGACAGATATTGAATGGAGTGACGCCAATCAGCACAGTTTAGCTCTCTGACTCTAGTAAACCTGCAATGATTCTCATGAGATATGCTAAGGTAATGCTAAAATAGGTTATTATAAGTCAAAATATCTTTGGGCAAAACTAAATTTGTTCCAGAGTCATTAAGCCTACTGACTAAGGATTTTTACCCTGTTAAACATGATCCCCCCTTTCATACATTTCTTAATTCCGCTCAGTTTTTATTGCAGCTTTCATTTTTTCATTCACTCACAATTGCACTAGATCTTACTTGTTATTTTTAACATATCTGAGTTGAATTACTTTCATTGACTGGAGGACTTTAGAAAGGATTTGTGAAGGAAATGCAAAACTTTCTCAGGAACCAGACATAAACAATGAGTAGGGAACAGACATAAGACAAAGAACTGTACTAAGGAGTGGTACATGGATGAACAGTCACTGTAATTTCTACTCTTGCTCGAATTACTAGTATCTTCCAGTTACTGGACATATTTTATCTGCAGTGTTTCCAAATGTTCTATATGTATATAATAATTTAGCATCGATTTTGTAGTATGTGCCACAATTTGGTATTTGTACCATTTTGACAACTTGCCAAAAGTTATAAAATTGCTAGGATCTGTACCCTCATCTATAAGGACATAACCTTTTCAATAGTAAGGCTGCGTCTCTGATTCAGAACTAGTAATTTAATTTGAATGAAGGGCAGACAAGAATCAGCAGAACACTGGGCTGGACTTCAGTAAGGCATAAACGTGAAGTGTCACAGGAGGTCATCTGGCAGATAGGGAAGCAGTGGCCTGGCGTCATCGGGACACAGAAGAAGGTATATCACACCATGATTTCTGGGGATTTTCAAATAATTCATGACTTTTGATATTTAATTTAATGAATTTATCTCACCATTTTATATTTGCATATTTACCAAGCACCTTTCACTATTTGGAGCATGCACACAACATGGAAATACTGACAATGTATCTATCCTCATTCAGTGTTTAGTTAACAAACAATGAGTGAGCAATGGCTCTACCTTAGGCAATGACAAAAACCTTACTTTAGTTCTTCTTAGTAATTCAGTAAAAAGAAATAAAGATGTGCATGAAAGTAACTATAGAGAACAGAAGGATCTTGTGATTTATTTGAATATAAATCCTGATAATGAAGGCAAAGTGAGAAGAAGGAAAAAATGCTTGCATTGTAAAGTAGAGACTTGGTGCTGGTGCTGGTGTCATCTTTGGGTCGTGTCCAACTTTGAGGCCCCACTGAGTGTAGCCCACCAGTCTCCTCTGTCTATGCAATTTTGCAGGTAGGATACTGGAGTAGACGGCCATTTCCTTCTTCCGGGGATCTTCTCGACCCAGGGATTAAACCTTTATCTCTGGAATTGCAGGTGGAGTCTTTTACCACTTAGCCACCAGGGAAGACCCAGAGACTGGACAGGGGTTAGGATAATTTCTGAAGTGAGGCATTTTGGTTAGGCTTCTAATCACGTTAGAATTAGCTTAAAAGAGTATGTGCAAAAGGTGGTAGAAAAATATAGTTTCATAATATATTTATGAAATACAAGCTTAGAAATGTTAGCAATATATTTTATATAATATATCACTTATTTAATATCAATGAGATAACTTATTCATTAGTTCAAAACCTTTTTGATAGTCTATTTTCTGATTCTGGGTCAATTACTATGTTAAGAACAATAATGATGAATTTAGAAAATATATATTAACCTTTAAGGAGTCTAGTGGGGGAAATAAAGTCCATTAAAATAATTGCAGAACATGCATGAATTAAAAAACAGAAGTGAAAGGTGTGAAGAAACATATATTTGACTTTAACCAGAAGTCAGAGAAAGACTCTCTGCAGAAAAAACATCTTAGCAGAACTTTAAAGCATGAAGAGGAGATGGTGGTGTGTTAGAACCATGAGGAAAGAATGTTCCAGGTAGAGAAGAGTGAATTTGTAATAACAGAATCTAAAAAGCAACTTCATATTAATAAATTGAAAGTCCTCTGCTATTTTAAAAATAAAAAAAAATAAAAAACAAAAAAAAATAATAAAGGGTCAAGTTGCAGTTAGGGGACTGATTTTGAAGGTACATTTGGGTGATGGACATCAACAGACGGCAGCACCGAAATCAGATTGATTATATTCTTTGTAGCCAAAGATGGAGAAGCTATATACAGTTAGCAAAAGCAAGACTGGAGCTGACTGTGGCTCACATCATGAACTCTTGATTGCCAAATTTAGACTTAAATTGAAGAAAGTGAGGAAAACCACTAAACCATTCAGACATGACCTAAATCAAATCCTTATGATTTAAGGGACAGACAGATTTAAGGGACTAGTTCTGATAGATAGAATACCTGATGAACTATGGAAGGAGGTTTGTGACACTGTACAGGAAATGGGAAGGAAACCATTCCCAAGAAAAAGAAATGCAAAAAAGCAAACTGGCTGTCTGAGGAGGCCTTACAAATAGCTGTAAAAAGAAGAGAAGCCAAAAGCAAAGGAGATATACCCATTTGAATGCAGAGTTCCAAAGAAAAGCAAGGAGAGATAAGAAAGCCATCCTCGGTGATCAATGCAGAGAAATAGAGGAAAACAACAGAATGGGAGACTAGAGATCTCTTTAAGAAAATTAGAGATATCAAGGGAACATTTCATGCAAAGACAGGCTCAATAAAGGACAGAAATGGTATGAACCTACAGAAGCAGAAGATATTAAGAAGAGGTGGAAAGAATACACAGAAGAACTGTACAAAAAAGATCTTCATGACCCAGATAATCACAATGGTGTGATCACTCATCTAGAGCCAGACATTCTGGAATGTGAAGTCAAGTGGGCATTAGGAAGAATCACTAGGAACAAAGCTAGTGGAGGTGACTGAATTCTAGTTGAGCTATTTCAAACCCTATAAAAATGATGCTGTTAAAGTGCTACACTCAATATGCCAGCAAATCAGGAAAACTTAGCAGCAGTCACAGGACTGGAAATGGTCAGTTTTCATTCCAATCCCAAAGAGAGGCAAGGCCAAAGAAAGTTCCAACTACCACATAACTGCATTCATCTCACACACTACCAAAGAAATACTCAAAATTCCTCAGACAGGCTTCAATACTTTATGAAACATGAAATTCCAGATCTCCAGGCTGGGTTTAGAATGGCCAGTGGAACCAGAGGTCAAATTGCCAACATCCATTGGATCATCAAAAAAGCAAGAAAGTTCCAGTAAAACATCAACTTCTGCTTCATTGACTATGCCAAAGCATCTTGTTGTGGATCACAAACTGTGGAAAATTCTGAAAGAGATGGGAATACCAGACCACCTGACCTGCCTCCTGAGAAATCTGTATGCAAGTCAAGAAACAACAGTTAGAACTGGACATGGGACAAAACAGTGGTTACAAATCAGGGAAAGAAGTATGTCAAGGGCTTCCCTGGTGGCTCAGAGGGTAGAGTGTCTCCCTGCAATGTGGGAGACCAGGGTTCAATCCCTGGGTTGGGAATATCCCTCGGAGAAAGAAATGGCAACCCACTCCAGTATCCTTGCCTGGACAATCCCATGGACAGAGGAGCCAGGTAGACTACAGTCCACCGGGTCGCAGAGTCAAACACGACTGAGCGACTTCCCTTTCACTTTCACTTTTCACTTTCAAGGCTGTATATTGTCACCCTGCTTATTTAACTTATATGCAGAGTACATCATGAGTAATGCTGGACTGGAGAAAGCACAAGCTGGATTCAAGAGTTCCAGGAGAAATATCAACAAACTAGATATGCAGATGACACAACCTTAATGGCAGAAGGCAAAACTAAAGAGCTTTTTGGTGAAAGTGAAAAAGGTAAGTGAAAAAGTTGGCTTAAAACTCAAGATTCAGAAAACTAACATCATGATATCCAGTCCCAGGATGGCAAGTAAATGGGGAAACAATGGAAACAGGGACAGAGTGTATTTTCGGGGCTCCAAAATCATTGCAGAAGGTGATTGCAGCCATAAAATTAAAAGACACTTTTTCCTTGGAAGAAAAACTATACCAACCTAGAAAGCAAAATAAAAATCAGAGACATTACATTGCCAACAAAGTCCAGCTAGTCAAAGCTATGGTTTTTCCAGTAGTCATGTAAGATGTAAGAGTTGGACTATAAATAAGCTGAGCGCTGAAAAATTGATGCTTTTGAACTGTGGTGTTGGAGAAGACTCTTGAGAGTCCCTTGGACTGCAAGGAGATCCAACCAGTCCATCCTAAAGGAGATCAGTCCTGAATATTCATTGGAGGACTGATGTTGAAGCTGAAACTCCAATACTTTGGCCACCTGATGCAAAGAACTGACTTACTCGTAAAGACCCTGATGCTGAGAAAGATTGAAGGTGGCAGGAGAAGGGGATTACAGAGGAAGAGATGGTTGGATGGCATCACTGACTCTATGGACATGAGTTTGAGTAATCTCTAGGACTTGTGGTTGGACAGAGAAGACTGGCATGCTGCAGTTCATGGGTTTGCAAATATTCAGTCACACCTGAGCAAATGAACTGAACTAACTCCCTCCAATCAGTCTTCCCTATTAATAAGAATCACAAAGTTGGAGCAGTAGACATCAGCATCCAAACCGTTATGTGAACAACATTTTACGATATACAGGCCAAGTTCTTTGGGGATTCTCAGCGAATTTTTACTATAGCTCAAGGATGGGCCTAGGGAAAAAATATATATGCATCAACACTTTATATATGACAAAGGCGGCATTTTTTTTTTTCACTTGATAAGTTCTTCCTCTATATCAGTCAGTTCAGTTGCTCAGTCATGTCTGACTCTTTGTGACCCCATGGACTGTAGCACGCCAGGCTTCCCTGTCTATCACCTACTTCCGGAGCCTACCCAAACTCATGTCCATCAAGTCGGTGATACCATCCAACCATCTCATCCTTGGTTGTGCCCTTCTCTAGCCTTCAATCTTTCCCTGCATCAGAGTCATTTCAAATGAGTTGGTTCATTGCATCATGTGGCCAAAGTATTGGAGCTCAGCTTCAGCATCAGTCCTTCCAATCAATATTTATGACTGATTTTCTTAAGGATTGACTGGTTGGATCTTTTTGCAGTCCAAGGAACTCTCAAAGTCTTCTCCAACACCACAGTTCAAAAGAATCATTCTTTGGCACTCAGCTTTCTTCATAGTCCAATTCTCACATCTATACATTTCCTTTATATAAGTCATTTGGTTTGGAGAACAGTGATTACTGAGGCATGTAACATCATACACTAGATAACAATTACATTACCCAAATCCTGACTTAAGCTTTTAAAAGTAGTCTTTAGTAAATATGATGATTTTTCAACACTAAAATTATGTGTCAACCATGGTGATAAGTGAAAAATGTAAAAGTTTTATGTATTTAAAGTACTTAAGAGAACCATTTATCATTTTTGGCATGAGTTTTTCAAATCATATTTATATTGTTTCCTCCCTTAAAATTTTTTAAATTTTACTACCTAAATTTTAAAAACCCTGAACATGCAGTAAGCATAATAGAAAGTATACAATCATAAATGCATGTTGCACACATTAATTGTAATTTTGCAAAAATAATTATAAAATCACAAATTTTATAACTAAGATATTTTAAAAAATATCTTTACATTTTGAAGCCACACATGCTTAGTGTTTTGTTTAATAAAAAGTTTATTTTAATTGTGGTCCAAATACATATCCATATTTCTTAAATTAAATGTAAAATTTCATCAAAATTTTAAAAAGGCATGTATCATTTTATTTGAAAATAATGGAAGAACCAATGGAAAGGGAGAGGAATACAAATTAGATAAATTTACAAATCAATTATGATTCTTTAAGTATGCAATACAAGAGAAGACACTCTGTATATCACAAATAAGATACTCTCCTATATCACAAGAATATATGTTTATACATATTTATCCCTATAATGTCCTTGCTATCAAGACTACAACTCCAAAGTAAACATTTCCAGTAGGATAGCCAATCATCAATTGAAATTCACTATGAACCAAATGCAAACATCCTTCTTGCTTTCATTATTTTCATTTTATATTTCAGTCTGAAATAGCCTTCAAAATCTAATAAAGTCGCTCATTCTCCGAGGCTTTTTCAAACATCTGCTGCACAATTGTATTTCCATCCTCTGTATATTTTTAGATTTATAACCAACTAAGCTTACTCCTTGGAAGAAAAGTTATGACCAACCTAGACAGCATATTCAAAAGCAGAGACATTACTTTGCCAACTAAGGTCCATCTAGTCAAGGCTATGGTTTTTCCTGTGGTCATGTATGGATGTGAGAGTTGGACTGTGAAGAAGGCTGAGCACAGAAGAATTGATGCTTTTGAACTGTGGTGTTGGAGAAGACTCTTGAGAGTCCCTTGGACTGCAAGGAGATCCAACCAGTCCATTCTGAAGGAGATCAGCCCTGGGATTTCTTTGGAAGGAATGATGCTAAAGCTGAAGCTCCAGTACTTTGGGCACCTCATGCGAAGAGTTGACTCATTGTAAAAGACTCTGATGCTGGGAGGGATTGGGGGCAGGAGGAGAAGGGGACGACCGAGGATGAGATGGCTTGGATGGCATCATGGACTCGATGGACGTGAGTCTAAGTGAACTCCGGGAGTTGGTGATGGACAGGGAGGCCTGGCGTGCTGCGATTCATGGGGTCGCTGAGAGTTGGACATGACTGAGTGACTGAACTGAACTGAACCTAGATGAATTCTGTTTGCAGGTAGAATATAACACAGCTGATGGTAGGAGTCTTATTTATTTTCTATTCCACATATATCTAATGCTTTGTGTTCAGTATCCCAGATACTCAAGAAATGTTAGTTAATTTTTAATTAAATGGTATGATTATTTCTAAAATTGTTATTTACATTGATGAACTTATGTAAAATTAAGAGTAAAACTGTCTATAATCATTGAAACATGTTAAGACTAAGTAGTGTTTAAAAAGATTATGTGCACTATTTGCTATACTGAAGATATGATTAAAATTTTATATCAATAAAACAAAACAGACGATATATGGCTGAGTCTTTAAAAAGAGTATTTGACATCTAGGTTGCTTCCATGTTCTGGCTATTATAATAAGTGCTGCAATGAACACTGGGGTACACGTGTCTCTTTCAATTCTGGTTTCCTTGGTGTGTATGCCCAGCAGTGGGATCGATGAAGGGGACGACAGAGGATGAGATGGCTGGATGGCATCACCGACTCGATGGGTGTGAGTCTGAGTGAACTCAGGGAGTTGGTGATGGACAAGGGATCACAAAGAGTCGGACACGACTGAGTGACTGAACTGAACTGAACATTCCATTTGTATATTTACCACAACTTCCTTATCCATTCATCTGTCAACAGACATCTAGGTTGCTTCCATGTCCTAGCTATTTTAAACAATGTTGCAATGAACACTGAGGTACTTATGTCTCTTTCAGTTCTGTTTTCCTCAGTGTGTATGCCCAGCAGTGGGATTGCTGAGTCATAAGGCAGTTCTACTTCCAGTTCTTTAAGGAATCTCCACAATCTTCTCCCTAGCATCCCTACTAGCTTGCATTCCCACAAACAGTGTAAGAGGGTTCCCTTTTCTCCACACCCTCTTCAGCATTTATTGCTTGTAGATTTTTGGATAGCAGCCATTCTAACCAGCATGAGATGGTACCTCATTGTGGTTTTGATTTGCATTTCTCTAATAATGAATGATGCTGAGAATCTTTTCATGCATTTGTTAGCCAACTGTATGTCTTCTTTGGAGAAATGTCTGTTTAGTTCTTTGGCCCATTTTTTGATTGGGTCTTTTATTTTTCTGGAATTGAGCTGCAGAAGTTGCTTGTATATTTTTGAGATTAATTCTTTGCCAGCTGTTTTGTTTGCTATTATTTTGTCCCTTTCTTATGGCTGCCTTTTCACCTTGCTTATAGTTTCCTTCATTGTTCAAAAGCTTTTAAGTTTAATTAGATCCCATTTATTTTTTATTTTATTATCATGCATTTGTTAGCCAACTGTATGTCTTCTTTGGAGAAATGTCTGTTTAGTTCTTTGGCCCATTTTTTGATTGGGTCTTTTATTTTTCTGGAATTGAGCTGCAGAAGTTGCTTGTATATTTTTGAGATTAATTCTTTGCCAGCTGTTTTGTTTGCTATTATTTTGTCCCTTTCTTATGGCTGCCTTTTCACCTTGCTTATAGTTTCCTTCATTGTTCAAAAGCTTTTAAGTTTAATTAGATCCCATTTATTTTTTATTTTATTTCCATTATTCTGGGAGGTGGGTCACAGAGGATCTTGCTGTGATTTGTGTCAGAGAGTGTTCTGCCTATATTTTCATGAGTTACCATTTTAAATGATACTTTAAATGATGCCAAATTGTACTCAGACTTTTAGGACCTCAAATTAACAATATCTATCAAAATATAAAATGCCCCTTACATTTTAACTCAGCATTTTGACTTCTCTGGGTATATAAAAGTGGCTTACACAAAGAGAGTCTGAAAAAATGTGGTCAACACAGCATTCTTTATAATAACTAAAAACTGGAAACTAGCTATTTTGTTCAACTTACGGGACCTGGGTAAATAAACTTTGGTGAAGCTATTCAGTGGAGTGTAATGTGGTTGTTAACACAAAATGAAGTAGATCTGTGTGTGCTGACTTAAGAAGATCTCCCAAGATAGATTATTAAGTGAGAAACGTGAGGTGCAAAAAGATAGGAAAGGAGAGATGCCACTTAAGCGAAGGGAAATATCCATACACTATGAGACAATGCTTAAGTATCTTCTTCCGCTATTAAATACAATTAAATATCAAATCACTAGTCATAAATATAATGCAATCAATTAAAATAATCAGCAAACTCAAATTATTAGAGAGATAACCCTTAATATTCTGGTAAATATTTAACAACTGGCTCCTTAAGGAAAAAATCATTTCCTTGATTTTACTGTTTGCCAATATCTTTTGTGTACATATTCCCACCACCCTAATATCATGTCACCAACATAATATCAGTGGATTCAGAGAAGGATGTTCACAATTTGCTTTCCCAAACCAGGAGGAACCCAACGATCAGCATGCCACTGGCGGAGATCGCAAGATAAGGGACTTGTATTACCAGCGAATATGATCTCTGCTTTCGACCTTTTGGCTCTTTTACATCTTCAGTTGTTCAAAAGTAAGGTCAGAAAGGCCATTCAGCAAGGCAAAACTTTCTACGATGTTTGACTTCTCTGGGAGCTGAAGGAGCAGAGCTGCTAAATTCAGCTTTTGCACTGAACAAAGATCAGGCAATTTACATGATTTTTCCTTTGCCTCTTTTGGGCTCTTGGATGTGTTTGCATGTAAAGTAAAGAAAATATTAGGTAGAACAAGAATGAGCTATCAAATTGATATTTCCTGACCTTTCGAGATAGAAAGTGCACCTTAAATTAACAACATGTATGGAATAAATGCAATGAGTTATGCCCTTTGACTTCAAACTATTTGCTTTCAAGATATGTGTGTATGACGTCAACTTTTTGACAGAAACCCTAATACTGGGTCTTTGGAAATCCCCACAGTAAATGCTTGGCTAAATAGCAAGAAAGGAGAAATGATCTTTCCTCTTAAGTGAGTGCTGATCCAAGCAGCAGTTTCTTCATTTGCTCAATGCAGTGTCATCTATCTACCATCACATGTGGGCAAAGGTCATGCATCAACAATGCTTATCTATGTCCGTGTTTATTCACAGCTGGAAGTAGGCAGAAGTATAGTTTTAAGGAAAAAAGATGAGACAAACTCCAGGAGGAGGAAGGAGAATTTCTATTATACTATACGAATCTTACTTATTTTTGAGAAGGTTTTGACAAGTTCAAAATAGATGATCCTATCACTGAAAGAGAATTAGGTACATAATTGATAATTGTTGTTGTTTAGTCACTGAGCTGTGTCCAGCTTTTTTGTGACCTCACGGACTGTAGTCCACCAGACTCCTCTGGCCATCAGATTTCCCAGGCAAGAATACTGGAGTGGGTTGACATTTCCTTCTTCAGGGGATCTTCTTGACCTGAGGAATATGAGGACTATTCTCAGTAATAGAGGACAGATATGCCATCATTTATCAATAATTGATATTACAATTAAGTGCAGAAAGTTGGGAGTGATGTTTTGATGCTGTCACTTGACAATACAAAATCAATGTGCCCCCAAGAATACGGAAATATAGCTCAGAACGATAAGTAGGAAAAATAAATCTTTGCTCATTCAGACAAGCACAAAAGATCAAAGTCAGAGCATACCCTGTTAAAATTCACTGACTAATTTGCAAAGCCACTATAGGATATTTTTAGAGAAATACAGTTGGCTCTTGTTTTGTAGAAATAAATATTTTTCTAAAAAGAGAGTGAAGGAGTGTATTAACTTTAATTATCCATTGATTTTAATTATGAATATAGTTGTGAATCTTGAAAAAATATCTAGTCTCACACATTTAATAAAATTACTTCTGTAAATGCCAAAATGTTTTACAGTAATACATCTACTAAAACTTTTACAAACTAATATTAACAATCAGAGTTGTACAAAGTTTGTTTGATTTTGTTTTAATTCTGAGAACATTATTTTCAAAGCCAAAGAAAAAGATAATATTTTAATCAAACAGACCACATTGCTTCAGTACGAAGTTCTATCATTTTTCTTACCCATGGTTACTCAACAGAACAACATGTCTCCTTGGTTTATGAGAACTTGTTTCATAGCAGTTAATGAAAAGTGATTACATAAAGAAATAAAGAAGGTTGATGTAGATTAAATGTTGGAAAATATTTAAAAATAAGGGCCAGTCCCTCAAAATACAACATTAAATTTACTTCATGCAGTTACATTCACTGGAATTTATACAATGGTAAATAAACTCATGAGGATTTCTAGTTTCCATGAGTGCTAAAATTTAATATAAGCAGCAAAATTCTAGGACTCTACGTTCAATGAAGAAACTAAAAATTGTCTGATGTGATATTTATGTTAATTCATGTCAAAACAATGCCCTGAATTGTCGATTTTGTCATGACAAATTCCTACACATTGAGTATTAGGCATTACAACATGTAGTTGTAAAACTTAAAAGGACAATCATTTTTCCTACTAAACAAAACTCTGTTCAGACCATAGCCCGAGTAAAATATCAAGTTCTGATCTTTAAAACCAAAGAGGAATGTTTAGCTCATAATCAAACTAAGGTTTGCTTTGCTACAGCCAGAAATCATTTCTTTCAAGTTGCTTCTGACTTTGTCCGTCATGTAATCCTGACCAAACATGGCCAGTTCTGAGGTTTTGATGCACACAATGGTAGAAATCACACATGATGTTTTTAAAAGACATTCAAACCTTCAGAGTTCTTTCATTTCAAATGAAATTTTAATGTGCATAAATGAAGGACCAGAATGTATAAAGGCCCTAATGTTATTAGCTATAATATTTGTGAAAGATTATTCTATAATTATGTTTAACTTGATGGAACAAGTGTATCTGCGGATCCAAACCAGAATAGAAGAGGATCATGACTTGACTGTAAATTTCATTGGCATTATAAAAATAATATCTGAAGAACTGAATGGACAGATAGGACAGAAACTGCATTTAATAAACAAATACACTGCTGCACTTAATAGAAGAACAATGGTAAAGGAAATTTTTAAGCCATCATATTACGCACCTATTCATTCTAAAGCGTAATTGTCAGCTTTATTTTCCTATGCCAGAGTAAGCGGCTGCATCTTTGGGATATTTACAATTTGTGCAATTTGTTGAGACAGATCCAATTCCTTTTTTATTTGTTTTCCCAAAGCACCTATTTTTTTTACCTTTGCTGACCAGTGCAAAATCATCCTCACTAATGTTTATAAAATACCACATTATTGTTAGATATCGAATCCAAATGCAAGCACTGCAGGTTCTAACAGATACGAGCTTGATGGAATCTGTCTTTAGATTGCTGCTGTCCAGACTGCCTAAGCATAGATTCTGTAAAAGTCAGTGACATGAAAGCATGAAAGGGAAGAAAGCCAGGGGTGTGTGTGTGTGTGTGTGTGTGTGTGCGTGCAGACACAGATGTGCTTCGGAGAGAGTAGCAGATGGATACAAATGAACAGAGAGGGAAAGAAAGGGAAATTCCAGCTAAGAAAACATTTCAAAACTTGGATACAAAAATATGGCAACATCTAGTTTTTCCCTTATGATTCAGCTTTTAACCCATTGAACATCAAGCATAAGAAAAATTAAAATTTACATTCAGGAATAGGTACAGTACTTAATTGGAATTTTTGAAATTTGTACAAGTCATTTGTCACCCAAATTCTCAGTATTTCCTAAAAAATACTACATACAATAGGAGAAGATGTGATAGAAAGATCAACTGCTGGAAAAAAATTAATAAACTCTGGAGCTCCCAACTAAATTAAAAGGTAGAGCTTCTATTTCCCAGTAGTTAAGGAGCCTTGGGGCATTTTATGGCTTTCTCTCAGTCACTGAGACACTGCCTTCCTCTCTCAATGTGAAAATAATCTGACATTAGAATATTTGCTGGGTGGTGGGGACATCAGAGACTTCATTTTCCTAGATTCTCTGTTCAGCAATATAGAAAAATAAGAACAAGTTATACTTTTTGTCAACATATGGAAAACTTCCAAATTTCAAGAAGGAAATATACAAAAAGAAGAATGGAACCAACACATTGTATTTGTACCATATCCTAGAGATTATTCTAGGCTGTCTACCTACATGGACCCCTTTAATTCTGCCAATAACTTTGTGGTATAGTAATGAACCTCATTTTACTGAAGAAGAAATTCAAGCTCTGAGAGGAAAAGCAAACCACCCAAGGTTATAAAGAAAAGAAAGATCAGACAACACCCTATTAAGGAGATCTAGACGTCCGTAGCTCATAGCACACACTTTACAAGACTTAAGAGGAAATTAAGAATATTTGAATGTTATTCATAGATGCAGTGCTGCCGTATTAATGACTTCTATTTGCACTATTATGAAATCCATATATGTAGGTATTATTAGGGAAAATATTGTGTCTATAAATTTTATATGTGGAATCAGTTAAATGAGTTACATTTAGTTATGGAAAAGGGCAATGAAAACCCATTTGGGGTTGACCAGCAGCCATCTTAAAGACCTTGAGATGAACCTGTTGATAAAGCAAAATGAAGTTTCTTAGATCTACTGCAGAAAAGGCTAACATCAGTTTGACAGAATTGTGGCTGCACCTTCAAAAGGGGATTTAAAAGAAGGATAGTTATAGGGTTTTAGGGTCTGGTTTGGGCAATTTCAAGGCAACTGTTTTGAAGAGTAGTTACCTGATTGGAACTGGGTTGAATTTATGATGTTGTACCATTGAATGGGCGGGAACAGCAAGGAGAAAGTGCTGAATGGAGTCTTGATGACCAAACTGTTAGTTTTGATACATAAGCATTTAAGGCAAGGGCTTAGTTTCCCTTGTTAAAATAAGGACTTATTTTAACATAATTAAATTACTTTTACTTGTTCAGTGCTGTTTAACACATGGGCAGGAAATCATGGTGGTTTCAGTTCTCATTTGCATCATGTCAAAAAAAAATGTTTCAGTTTGACACCAAAGCTCATGCTGATTTCTCTCTCATGTTTCTGAGATGAAAGTGAAACTATCCCATGAGTCCTCTGTACTCTGGATTTACCTCAAATTTGATTTTCTTTTTTTTTTTTTTTTCTGGTCTTTCACTCTTCCTCCCATTTATAGAAGGGAAAACTTCTTTCTTGTGAAAAATAAACCTACTTATCTGAGGACTAGAGTGTGTGTCTCCACAATTCTTTTGGGACAAGGCTTAATCTCAGTGTTTTTTATTTCTTCTATTGCTTTATCTTCAGTGCTTAAACATACTCAGGCATGTGGCCTTTATATCAATGACTTAGAAAAAACTTTACATTATCCAAAGACATGAAAACATATGCATTTAAATGCACAGGTTCTCCAAAAGAAAAATCCTAGGGAGGTCATGGCAGTATTTTCTCAAAACTCTGGGACAATAAAGAAAGTGAGTTCTGAAAGTCTTAACGCAGCAATATTACCACTAGTTTAAAACTACTAATTTGATCCATGTTTAATTAAAAAAAAGAGCTTCTAATAAGCAAGGTATTATAGATTTAGTTTAGTTAGTATGAATTCTAGACAAATTAAGTGTACTTAGTTGCTCAGTCGACTGTTTGCAACCCTTTGGACTGTATCTTGCCAGGTGATTCTGTCCATGGGATTTTTCAGACAAGAATACTGGAGTGGTTTGCCATTTCCTCCTCCAGGGGAGCTTCCCAACCCAGAATCAAACCTGCATCTCCTGTGTCTCCTGCATCGCAAGGGATTCTTTACTCAGTGAGCCATCAGGGAAGCCCCTGAAAAATTACAATTATGGGCAAATATGAAAGCTATTGAGTTAGTCTTTGAATCAGTCCCAAAAAAGAGAGACAGAAAAAAGAGAACAATTCAGCAAACAGTGTGGCTTAGAAAAATGTGTGGTGCAAGAGAGGTCTTTGATCCTTCAGTTCAGTTCAGTCACTCAGTTGTGTCCAACTCTTTGCAACCCCACGGACTGCAGCACGCCAGCCTCCCAGTCCATCACCAACTCCTGGAGCTTGCTCAAACTTATGTCCATTGAGTCGGTGATGCCATCCAACCATCTCATCCTCTGTTGTCCCCTTCTCCTGATGCCTTCAATCTTTTCCATCATCAGGGTCTTTTCAAATGAGTTAGTTCTTGCATCAGGTGGCCAAAGTATTGGAGTTTCAGCTTCACCATAAGTCCTTCCAATGAATATTCAGGACTTACTTCCTTTAGGATTTCCAAGGGACTCTCAAGAGTCTTCTCCAACACCACAGTTCAAAAGCATCAATTTTTCAATGCTCAGCTTTCTTTATAGTCCAACTCTCACATCCATACATGACTATTGGAAAAATCATAGCCTTGACTAGACAGACCTTTGTTGGCAAAGTAATATCTCCGCTTTTTAATATGCTGTCTAGGTTGGTTATAACTTTTCTTCCAAGGAACAAGTGACTTTTAATTTCATGGCTACAGTCACCATCTGCAATGATTTTGGAGCCCCCCCAAAATAAAGTCTGCTACTGTTTCCACTGTTTCCCCATCTATTTGCCATGAAGTGATGGGCCCAGATGCCATGATCTTAGTTTTCTGAATGTTGAGTTTTAAGCCAACTTTTTCACTTTCCTCTTTCACTTTCATCAAGAGACTCTTCACTTTCTGCCATAAGGGTGGTGTCATCTCCATATCTGAAGTTATTGATATGCAGGCTTTGATCCTAGTCAACTGGAAATCCTGCAGGGCAAACTTTTCAGACAACTAGAATGAAAGCTGAACCCACGAGTGAGTTACTCTGATGTCTATGCCGCCATAAGGAATGGTAACTCTATGTTGTTTAAACGTGTGAGAAGGAGTGTGTGTGTGTCTGTGTGGGTGTTGGTAGGTTTTCACAAACCAAATAAGTAATATATCATCACAATTTGGGGAGTAGAATAGATACTAGTTTCTGTGCCCCTTTCTGAGGTTAGCTGATAAGGCAGTTTTCTTAGCTGTCCTGGTTATCAAATGACTATACCAGGAAACTGCAGAAGTAAAATCTGTCCAGTAGGGCTGTTCCATTTTTAATGACTGTTGAGCAACCTAATTAGCATATCTGTGCTGAAAATGTTGACATGGGGCCATATTATACCTGGACAATAAAACCAAGTGGGCAGGATGGCCTAGGCTGCCCTTATGTTGACCTAAAATGACCTTGCAAACCTATATGATCTAAATTAATCCATTTCCTCCTTTAACCATGACTATGTGTGTAGCCTGACTTAAAAACAAACAGAAAAAAACAAAATCACACAATATTCTTAGGAGAAGACTTCAGCACCATCACTTGACATTAAACTTGGTCTTAGCCCCTAGAATAGCTTGACAGAACTTTGTCCAGCTTACTCATCCAGCTCCATCAAAAACAAGGTTTCAAGAAGATAGCAAAACATCCAAGGAAGTTCATCTACTGAAGATCCAAGCTGTGCATAGAAAGGCTTTGTAAATATCAATGACCAAATGCAAGCAGAGTTTTGCTCAGATCCACACTAGAGGCTGTGGGCTTCCCAGGTAGCTCAGTGGTAAAGAACCTGTCAGCCAGTGCAGGAGACATGAGTTTGATTCCCTGGGTTGGGAAGATCCATGGAAGAAGGGCATGGCAACCAACTCCAGTATTCTTGCCTGGAAAATCCCATGGACAGAGGAGCCTGGTAGGCTCAGTCCATGGGGTCTCAGAGTCAAGCACCACTTAGCTACAGAACACCACCACCACTACATGCTATAAGCAGGAAAAAAGGAGAGGTCAAGGCACAGTAGGAGAGCAGGAGCACTCTGAAAGGACTCTGTGAGATGGCCTCTCTTTCTTGTTGTTTTCCAGGAGATATAAGCAGGAAACTTCAGCTAGGTTTGTAAATTGAAGACCAGAGCTGAATTTACCAAAGTGTAGCCCAAAAGGACATTACTTCTTAGGAAAAATAAAAAAATCTTAGGGGGAATCTGAGAGTTGGTGCAATCATGACTATACTTGAGGGGCCAGGCAGGTCTGAAGGAGCTCAAGGTAACCCCCCTAAACTCAATAGGTCTCCAAGGGAGACTCATATTTTCTCATGGTCCTGAAGAGATGAATATATTCTAGCTGGCTGAAATAGCTGGTGTACAGAGAGGGGACTCTTGCTCCCAGGTAAAAAGATGCCACAGCAGTCAGTGAAGTTTGGTTTGTTTCATGAGCATCAGAAGATGAAGCAGGACCCATTACACATCATCCGGTGCCTATGCAGAGCGTGACATGGGCTCCAGGAGGAAGTCAGAGGGTGAATCCCAAAGCATGTCAACAACAATAAGTTGACCAAGGACAACTTAGAACCAAGAAGATGCATGAGATCTTAGATGCCACCCTGGACAGACTGTGTGGGGAGGTTAAATCATGGATTTACTTGGGTTTAAAAATGAAATGTCTGAGAACACACAGAGCTTTTGAGTTCACCCAGAAATGACTCAGTTAAGATTTCTGCCATCAATCAAAATAGGAGCACAAGTCAGAGATTCAGATTAATTACAGAACATGAAGTTTCATTTCCTGTATACCTCAGTGTGTGGTTTGTGGAAATCACATTCATTGAAATGGAAATCAGAGATGAAAGAAATTGGTCCCCTTGCCTACTCCAATCTCATCCTAACAATCACCCCACTAAGTGAACCGTTGTATATGTTTCAGGCAGGTGGGAACTGAGGTTAAGAGAGGCCATGTGACTCATGCACCCATGCGTTCAGTTGTATTCAACTCTTTGTGGACACTCTTTATGGACTGTAGCCCACCTGGCTCCTCTCTCCATGGGATTCTCCAGGCAAGAGTACTAGAGTGGGTTGCAATTTCCTCCTCCAGGTGAGCTTCCCAATCTGGGGATCAAACCTCCATTTTCTGTGTCTTCTGCATTGGTAGGCAGATTCTTTACCAGTGAGCTACCTGGGAAACCCAAGTAACTCACTCACACAGTTAGTAAATAGAGCCAACATTTAAAATAAGAGATGTATGAGTCCACAGCCAGTTTTCTCTAAATATTGGGAGTTAATATCCTGTTGTAAAATTACCCTATTTCTTTAGCACTCATCTGTTACTGGTCTTTTTCTGATTGCCAAACTTCTAGAGAAGATTATTAAATTTTATGTTTTATTTTAGCATCACACACCTTTTCAAATAAAATATTATAGGCAGCTCCTAAATCTATATGTGTGTGAAGACACATACACACAGGCACATGTGCTCACATACACATACTTACAAACATGTAAATGGAGCTGCCCCAGATGACTGAGGGGTGAGCAGGGTCTAGTATAACACCCCATCAATTTCACTGATGATCAACAAAGCACTTCCTCAAGACTCTAAGAAATTCTAACATACTCTCCTTTGGAAAGATTTGAGAATATAATCATTGTCAGTTTACCTCATACCTTCATTCTCTTCTTCTCCCATTGCTTCACTGAAATTGATTGCTGAAAGGTTTAAAATGATCTCCTTTTGCTCAGGTTCAGTGTATTTTTATCAATTCTATTTCTTCGTGACCTGTCAGTTCAGTTCAGTTGCTCAGTCATGTCCGACTCTTTGTGACCCTGTGAACGCCAGCATGCCAGGCTCCCCTGTCCATCACCAACTCCCGGAGCTTGCTCAAACTCATATCCATTGAGTCGGTGATGTCATCCAACCATCTCATCCTCTGTCATCTCCTTCTCCTCCTGCCTTCAATCTTTCCCAGCATCAGGGTCTTTTCCAATGAGTCAGTTCTTCGCATCAGGTCACCAAAGGATTGGAGCTTCAGCTTCAGCCTCAGACTTTCCAATGAATATTCAGGACTGCAACATAATTGAGGTTTTCTTCTTGCTCTGTTTCAAAACATGTTGATTCATTAGTTGCCCGTACTTTCTGATCCTTTGCTTTGTCTCCTTATCAGGTTTGGCTTCTTGTTTTTCATTTTTAACTGGAAATGCTGACTGAAACCCAAGTCTTAATTCTCTGATCCTATGTGTCTCCAAGCACTTTCTCTGGTGAGTTGATTATTTTCCAAAGCTTCATTGATGACCTCTTGGTGATAATTCAAATCAGAAGTCCCTGTACTTTCCATCACAGACTTGAAATGTCCAACAAATACCTATCGTCTATCTTCATTACTATTCCCCTACATTGGAGAAGGAAACGGCAACCCACTCCAGTGTTCTTGCCTGGAGAATCCCAGGGACGGGGGAGCCTGATGGGCTGCTATCTATGGGGTCGCACAGAGTCAGACACGACTGAAGCGACTTAGCAGCAGCAGCAGCAAACATCAAAAAGCCCCAATCTGAAACTCATCATCCTCACTCCAGAACAGTCTTGTTTCCCCAGATGTTCCATTTCGGCACTAACATCATTTTTCTATCCCCCAGAAGTGAAAACTTAAAAACACAGCTTATTCTTTGCTTCCTCCCAATCAATATCCAATCTGTCACATTATTTTAGCAAGTCATCTTTCAGAATATATCTCAGGTTTATCCCTTTCTCTCCCCATTCTGGCATAGGCATTACTCTTGCATAGCCTCACATCTGGTTGGCTGCAACAGTTTCCTGGTTTATTATGTTTCCGTTTCTATTATCTCCATGCTCTCCTCCATCCTGCAAGTAAATACCTAACTGATCTTCATGCATCTTTATACTCCCCACAGACACTCTGGTTCCTTCCAAAGTATTCAGTTGTGTTCCTCATCACCCACTTCCTCTACTGTCTGCCATGTGTGCCATCCTGACTCTGGTCTCTGCTTCTTTCTAAAAATGAATCCTCTGTTTATCCACATAATGCATGAAGCTTTTCTCAGCTTCTTCACCGCTCCCCTAGTTCTTCCATAAGATTGCTTTTGTGCTTTGCAGCAAATAATAGTTTAGTTTGCAAAGATTTCCTTATCTTTAAAGATGTTTTTATGTGTGTTTCCCTTCAAGGACGAGAATTATGTCATCCATATTTTACATCCCCCACAGCACCTAGGATATTGTTGGGCACAGTGTTCAGAACATGACTGATAGATGCATCTGACCCTAACTTCACTCTACCTTGTCAACTATCCTTTTCCCCAGTAGGAATTGTTGAATGATTACCATCCTGCTCACATTTTTTTTACAGAAAAAGCAAAAGCTATTGAGTGAGAACATTCTCACATTTCTTCCCTTCAAAATCTCTCTCTCTCCGTCAATACTTCTAGTAAAGGAAGACATATTTTTAACCAATGCCAAGGTTAATTTCTCTACTCGTACATTTAATTCCACTCTCTCTCACTTGCCCACATTTTACTGTATCAATTGTTTCCTTTTTTCTCCTGTCCTCAGTCCTACACACATACTCCAGTCTTCAATTTCCCAATGAGCCTTGCCTCTCTTTTCAGATTATTGCTTTTTGCCCTCCCTCAGTAGCTTCTTATAAGAACCATGACCTGTACACATCACTTCTTTACCTCCCAGTCACTATTTAATCTGCCTTTCATGCCCTCTTTTTCACTCAAACTGTTCTCTAATAAGCAGTGAGGGATGACATTGTCCTAACCTGTGTCCTCTTAGCTTCCACACAATTTGATTTTTCTTTTTTTTCTTTGTTTTATTGAGATATAATTGAGTGTGACATTGGGCAAGTTTGAGGTGTGCAAGGTATTTGTTTGATACATTTATATATCGCAATATGATTACAGCAGTAGTATTAGCTGACATCTTTATCATGTCACATAGTTTCATTTCTTTTCTATGTTAAGAACAGTTACAATTTACTCTCTTTGCTGTTCAATAGCTGTTATGTCTGACTCTTTGCAACCCCATGGACTGCATTACACCAGGATTCTCTGCCCTTCAGTATCATCCATCCAGTCGGTGACACCCATCCAACCATTTCATCCTCTGTCACCCCCTTCTCCTCCTGCCTTCAATCTTTCCCAGCATCGGGGTCTTTTCCAATGAATCAGCTCTTTGCATCAGGTGGCCAAAGTTTTGGTGCTTCAGCTTCAGTGAATGAATATTCATGGTTGATGTCCTTTAGGACTGACTGGTTTGATCTCCTTAATGTCCAAAAAGTTTCTAATACAGTATTGCTGACTGTAATCACCATGTTATGCATTAGAGTTCCAGGACCTCTGTATCAACTAGTTGTAAATTTTACCCTTAAACAACATCTTCCCAATTTCCCCACTCCCAAGGCCCTGGTAACTACCATTTTATTCTGTTTTTATAAGTTCAGCTTTTTTAGATTCCACATATAAGTAAGATCATACAATATTTGTTTTTCTGTGTCCAACTTATCTCTAGTCATGTTGTTGCAAACACCAGTGTTTCCTTCTTTCTCATGATTGCATAGTCTTCCATTGTATGTGTGTGTACACATACCGCGTGTGTGTGTGTGTGTGTGTGTGTGTGTGTGTGTATCTCTTTCTCTATATTTCCATTGTTGGACACTTGGCTTGTTTCCATATCTTGGCTATTGAGAATAATGCTGCAATGAACATGAGTGTGCAGATATCCCTTAGAGATACTGATTTCAACTCCTTCAGATACATATCCAGGAATAGAAGTTCATTTTGAATTTTTTGAAGAACTTCCATACTGCTTTTCATACAAGAGTGGCTATAAAAATTGAACTCCAATGACTGATGCTGAAGCTGAAACTCCAATACTTTGGCCACCTGATGTGAAGAGCTGACTCATTTGAAAAGACCCTGATGCTGGGAAAGATTGAGGGCAGGAGGGGAAGGGGATGACAGAGGGTGAGATGGTTGGATGGCATCACTGACTCAGTGGACATGGGTGTGGGTGAACTCTGGGAGCTGGTGATGGACAGGGAGGCCTGGCATGCTGCAGTTTATGGGGTCACAAAGAGTTGGACACGACTGAGTGACTGAAATGAACTGAACTGAACTGAACTGAAGACTACTTTTAAACAGTGGTGAGGTCTTTTTGGCTTTCTCCCTTTTAAAAATTTTTCTCCTCCTTTGACTCATGATACCACTGGCTTTATGATACCACACTTCTGCTTCCTTTCTCATTTTGTCTCCTTATATCCCTTGTCTTGTCCTCTTTACCTCCTCTTCCTCCTTCCTTTGCTGAAGGCAGGATTTCCCAGCAGAGGGAAAAGGCTCTTTGATGGTGGAGCCAATAGAGTCAAATGAGATAAATTGCAGTATTCTCTCAGCCTTCAGGGAGACTGGGAGGAGCAGGTCTCAGGGAGCTGGCAGCCCACACACAGGCAAAACCTTGTCAGTTTGGCCCACGTGCGCATGTTAACACTTTGTATGTGTCCTTTGAGGTGTTTGGAAAATACTGGCCTAAGATCCCCTTCTCAACTCCCTTTTCATCTCCTATCAGAGTAAGGTTTCCTACATTTTTACCCTAAAACAAAACAAAAATAAAGAATCTTCCTTATTGCCTACACAAGCAGAGCCAAAATCTTTAGTTTGGAATTCAAAACTACTCATAATCTGGTCACTGATACTTTTCTAGTTGTATTTTCCATAATTTTCTCCCAGGTAACTCACTGTGAAGCTAAAGCATGCTATAGACTGTCAACTCTGATGGGCAGTTTTACATTTGAGAGCTGTCACCTTCAGCCTTAATCATTTCTCTCACTGTTGAAGTCATCCTCTAAGATTCAATTCAAAATGCCATCTCTTCTGTGCATACTCTCAGTCCCTTATAGAACACATAAGTTTCTTTTATATATTCCCATGGTACATTTACAAATAGCTGGAAATTAACAGTTATAAAAGTCTAATTTGTGCTCCCCACTACTTGACAACATTAGGTGAATAGCAAGTCCCAAATGTATGCAAATAGGCTTTACTTTTAGCAGGATTTACCTTCAGTTTAAAGCAACTAGATTTCTATAGGCAAGAGACTTTTGTGCAAGATATTTAGGTATTTGCAAGAAACATACAAAATGTATCCCTCTCTTTTATATCTATAAAATGTGAGTCATAATAATTTGCCACCTATTTCACAGTTTGCCCCAACACACCCACCTGAGGACCTAATGAAATAATTGATGTGAAAGCACTTTTGTGAGATGCGTAAAGCATTATACAAATGTCTGGTATTAGTACTGCATGCAGTCTAGCTGTTATGGCCTCAAGAAGATTTCTTTCATTATGGTTAAGTCCATACATACTAAATGAAGTATAATACAGAGGCTACATTGGGTATTTCAATCAGATCAATAGTTATACTCAAAACACATAGAAAATTGAAGCAAAAATGTTTCGGTTTAAATTATCCAGACAGTCGCTTCACTTGTGTACTTTATTTTGTATAGACAAAAATGACATCAGAAAATCATTTGTTTAATACCATCAGGTATCAAAGCTTCTCTTGAAAAATGAAAGTACTTTAGAAAATTGTATTCTAAAACTTTCTGAAATGTATTTCTTTGCCAGTTTAAAAAACTGTTATTCTTCCTTTTTGATATCATTAACCTTCCTCATTGGTTTACATGTTTAAATTTTTACATACATAAATATAATTCAATTCAAATCCAATGCATTTAATAAATATTTGGTAGATGTCAATGTACAAAGTCACTTTGCTATATGTCACGTATTAAAACAAATGATCACATCAAGATCTCTATCAATGTAGAGCATCTAAAGTAAATAACAGTGATATCTATAAACTATAATTGAAGGGATGATAAAATAAGGCCTATAGATAAGTTATACTCAAAGATAGTGCAATCAATGCTCACTTTAGATTGGACTAAGGGTATGGCAGGGAAGACGCCATGAAGGTAGATCTTAGAATTTGTCCACATATTTTACTTTGGATGTGCATAAATGTTCAAGGTCAGAAGGAGAGCAACTTTTGCTTTTCCCATTATAACCATATTTTTCAGCTTAGATGGAAACAGTTCCAGGGCAATTCACCCCCTCCTGGCTTTCTATCTATGTGTGTGCATCTTGAGAAGTGGGATTAGAGAAAAACCTGCAGGCATATTAATAAATAAATTTCACATGCTGTTAGATATTAAGTAAACATACCGATAAATATTCCTCTAGGGGTTATGATCTTATAACCTGGAGATTTCTAATTTGGCACCTGTGACATATAGTTACTTCCCATGGGGGTTTTCAGTAAATTAATTCTGAGATTTTCAATTTAAAAATATGTGCAGTCCAGGTTTACTTAATGTACTTTTTGGATGATTCAATGTGTTGCTTTTGTAACAAAGTTACAGTTTACAATTGGCATGTCAGCCTTTTTTTCCTATCATTTGGAACATATAGCAATCTGCGATGTGAATAGTTGGCAGCAGCTGTTGAAAATACTAAATCATGCAAATAACTAAAGTGCATAAGATTTTAAAATATTGTATATGTTGGTCAATAAGCAATCAATCAAAATTCAAAAGTTGACTAGCTACATGTTTAAAAATTTCAGTAGCGATGCAAGGAAATTCTGCTAATTGATTATTAAAATAGATAATGCTAAAATGCTATTTAAAAAACTAGGTTAGAAAAGTGACACCAGTGCAAATTGCCTTCAAGTATAAACTTAATCCTCTTTGGTATATTTACCAGGCATGAATTATGAACTCTTCCTAGATTTAAAGTTAACAAATTGTACCTAAGTATGTAGGAAACAGGGGCTTGATCCCTGGGTCAGGAAGATCCCTTGGAGAAGTGAATGGCAACTCACTCCAGTATTTTTGCTTGGAAAATCCCATGGACCGGGGAGCCTGGCAAGCTACAGTCCATGAGGTCACAAAGAGTCAGATACAACTGAGCGAGTAATATTATAGCATAAACAGGATAGAAGAAAATAAAGCTTTCAAAAATATTACTTGATGAAATTAATTTAAACTTAATTTTATGTATTGGCAAAAAGTTTTCTCTTTTTTTAAACAAAGAGAAAGAAAACTAATCTAGATGAATTATAGAAATAAGTTTACTGGGTATTCCCTGGTAGTTCAGTGGTTAGGAATCTGCCTGCCAACACAGGAAAAACAGATTGGATGCCTAGTCTGGGAAGATTCTACATTAAGATTTTACTTAATGTACTTCTTGGATGATTCAATGTGTTGCTTTTGAATCACGCCATGTGGTGACTAAGCCTGAGTGCACAACTGCTGAGCCTGCACTCTAGAACCTGCGATCTGCAACTAGTGAGCCCATGTTGCAGCATCTACTCAAGCCCACACGTCTAGAACCCATGCTCTGCAATGAGAGAAGCCACCACAATGGGAAGCCCATGCACTGCGCTGGAGAAAGCCCACGTGTAGCAATGAAGATCCAGCACAGCCAAAAATAAAGAAACAAATAGAAAGTCTGATAAAAAAGAAGTAACCTTATTTAGTTATCAATAAGCCATGAACATAGTCATATGAGTTCTCCAAGGTGGATACAAATAAAATATTCCATGTTGTAGTCCCAGACTAAGAGAAACAGAAAGAACAGAACTGACTCTATCTTCTATAATTTCATCATTCTTCTGACAAAGGCATAGACAAATGAGATAAAGAAGAGAATATGTCTAGTAACCAAGAACACAGGACAGTATATATATATATATATATATATGCTGTCATAGAGTGACCAAAATAGTTGGTCACTATTGAGGAATGATTTTGTGAGCCAAAATTCATATAAAAAGGTTACTCCAATTTAAAAGGGCAGTAAACTAGCAGTTACAAGAACTGAATTCTGATCCCAGGTCTGCCTTTAGTTAGAAAAAGTGACTCAACATCGTGTGTTCTCAGTTACCTCATCAGGAAAGAAGGGATGCAGCTACTTTGGAAAACAGTTTGGCAGTTTCTTACAAAGCTGAGCACCAAAGAATTGATGCTTTTGAGCTGTGATGTTGGAGAAGACTCTTAAGAGTCCCTTGGACTGCAAGGAGATCAAACTAGTCAATCCTAAAGGATCTGAATATTCATTGGAAGGACTGATGCTGAAGCTGAAACTCCAATACTTTGGCTACCTGATGGGAAGAGCTAACTTATTGGAAAAAAACCCTTATGCTGGGAAAGATTGAAGGCAGGAGGAGAAGGAGATGACAGAGGATGAGATGGTTGGATGGCATCTTTGACTCGATGGACAGGAGTTTGGTGATGGACAGGGACGCCTGGCATGCTGCAGTTCATGGAGTCGCAAAGAGTCAGAGATGACTGAAGGACTGAACTGAACTGAACTGAAACATACTCTTACCATATGATCTAGCAATTATGTTCCTTGGTATTTATCCAAAGAAGTTGAAAATGTGTGTCTACACATAAACATGTAAAGGCTGTTATAACATCTTTATTCAGAATTATCAAAACTTGGAAATGACCAACTTGTTTTTCAGTGCATGCCTGTTTAGTTGTGTCCAACTCTTTATGATCCCTGGACTGTAGACTACCAGGGTCCTCTGTCCCTGGGATTTCCCAGGCAAGAATACTGGAGTGGGTTGCCATTTCCGACTCCAGGGGATCTTCCTGACCAAGGCATCCAACCTGTGTCTCCAGTGTCTTCTGCATTGGTAGGTGGATTCTTTACCACAGCACCACCTGGGAAGCCCTGTTTTTCAGTAGGTGAATAAACACACTGTGGTTCATCGAGACAACGGAATGTTATTCAATGCTAGAAAGAGACATGGAAGAATCTGAAAGCCTATTGCTTTAAGTCAGTGTGAAAGGCTGTATGTTGAATAATTTCAACTATATCAGTTCAGTTCAGTTCAGTCGCGCAGTCGTGTCCGACTCTGCGACCCCATGAATCGCAGTACGCCAGGCCTCCCTGTCCATCACCAACTCCCGGAGTTCACTCAGACTCACGTCCATTGAGTCTGTGATGCCACCCAGCCATCTCATCCTCGGTCGTCCCTTTCTCCTCCTGCCCCCAATCCCTCCCAGCATCAGGGTCTTTTCAACTATATAACATTCTGGAAAAGGCCAAACTTGGAGAGAGTAAAAAAATCAGTGATTGTCAGATGTTGGAGGGAGAAAGAAGAGCCAAGTATGCGGAGCAATGAGACTTGTAGGGCAGTTAAAATAGTCTCTATGATACTATAATAACACGTGTCTCTGCTCATTTTTCCAGGCCCTGGAATGTGCAATGTCAAAGGTGAATTCTAAAGTAGAATATGAACTTTGGAGGATTATGGTGTGTCAAAGTAGGTTCATCAGATGTAACAAATGTCCCACTCTGGTGGGGGACATTGAGAAGAGGGGAGGCTTTATATGTGTGGGGACAGAGGGTATATGGGAAATATTTGTACCTTTTCTGAATTTTGCAGTGAACTTAAAACTGTGCTAAAGAAAATCTAAAAAAAGGAAAGAAGGGATTATAATAATACTCTCTATTATAAAATAAAATACTGTAATACAAATTAGAGCACGTCTCTCTCAGACTAAAGCTAGGAAATGTAAGCCATAATTTTTATTGCATTTAACTGTTAAAAATTCCTAAAAGATGAGTAGGCATGGCAACTTTTGAAGTTGGAAGTTTGATGTTTCTAACTTATAATTAATAAGAGGGAAGATTGTTTGTCCAGTGGTATAGGGAGCCTCAAACTATCAAATTTCATGCTCTAAACCATGGAAATTTGATGAAAAATATTGAGCAAAGTAAACAGATTTAAATATTAGAAAGTTTAGGGTATAAATGGCAGATGAGCAACAGTAAAGAAAATAACTCAACCAAAAGGCAGTTCAAGTAGTTCCAGACACAGAACAGAAAGAAAAGACTGATTTTTAAAAAAGCACTTATAAATGATACAGCTAATAAGATCTGGAATGTGCACTGCATAGTGACTGTAATTAACACTACTGTATTATATACTTCAAAGTTTCAAGATAGCAGATCTTAAAAGTTATCACCCCACACACACCAAATGGTGAATATGTGAGTGGATGAAAGTGTTCACTAACTTAATTTGTGATAAGTGAAGTGTTAGTAACACAGTCACGTCTTCCTCTTTTTGACCCCATAGACTCTAGCCTGCCAGGCTCCTCTGTCCATGGAATTCCCCAGGCAAGAATCCTGGGGTAGGTTGCCACTTTCTTCTTCAGGGGATCTTACTAACTCAGGGATCAAACCCAGGTCTGCTGCATTGCAGGTAGATTCTTCACCATCTGCACCACCAGGGAAGCCCTACATTACAATATTATATATAAGTGTATAAAATTTTCACATCCTGCATCTTACATATGTTGTATGTCAATAATATCTCAATAAAACTGGAGAAAAGTTCAATGAAAAACTGGAGAATTTAATAATATCTCCAGAAAACTGGGGAATTTAATAATATCGCCAGAAAATTGGAGAATTTAATGACCAGATTTGTTCCTGAGCATGAGATGGGAAATATCTACAGTGACTATTATTAAGTCCTCATTTACAGAGTGCAATGGCACCCCACTCCAGTACTCTTGCCTGGAAAATCCCCTGGATGGAGGAGCCTGGTGGGCTGCAGTCCATGCGGTCGCTAAGAGCCGGACATGACTAAGCGACTTCACTTCACTTTTCACTTTCATGCACTGGAGAAGGAAATGACAACCCACTCCAATGTTCTTGCCTGGAGAATCCCAGGGACGAGGAAGCCTGTTGGGTTGCATAGAGTCAGACACGACTGAAGCGACTTAGCAGTAGCAGCAGCAGTATGAATGGAAGCTGCATTTCTGCTGCATCTATTGAGAAAATTAGATTTTTCTCTTCTGGTCTTCTATTGCAGTAAATTATCAATATGTTGATCAATTCAATGATAAACCCAACCTCCCCTCCTGCTCTATATGTGTCTTCATTTGGCTGGGCCTTTAGGACTTCCCTGGTGGCTCAGATGGTAAAGCGTCCATCTACAATGCGGGTGACCTGGGTTCGAGCCCTGGGTTGGGAAGATCCTCTGGAGAAGGAAATGGCAATCCACTCCAGTGTTATTTCCTGGAAAATCCCATGGACAGAGAAGCCTGGTAGGCTACAGTCTGTGGGGTCGCAAAGGGTCAGACACAACTGAGCAACTACACTTCACTAACTACACTTCTGATCTATAGGTGTGTGTTATTCACTTAGTCATGTCTGACTCTGCAACTCTATGGGCTGTAGCCCACCAGGCTCCTCTGTCCATGGAATTACCCAGGCAAGAATACTGGAGTGGGTTGCCATTCCCTTCTCCAGGCAATCTTCCTGACCCAGAGATGGAACATGGGTCCACCTGCATTGCAGGCAGATTCTTTACTGTCTGAGCCACCAGGGAAGACCCTGATCTGTATACTTCATAGTGAAATTGTTGTTATAAGAATTCTTTGAGACATTCTAGCAAATTATCATATGCATTGGCGGAAGAAATGGCAACCCACTCTAGTATTCTTGCTGGAGAATCCGAGGGACGGGGGAGCCTAGTGGGCTGGCGTCTATGGGGTCGCACAGAGTCGGACAGACTGAGGTGACTTAGCAGCAGCAGCAAATCATCAGACCTGGGAGGGTTTGTGGAAACTCTCGGATTTATAACCAGTCAGTCAGAAGTGTGGGTTTGGGAAACCTGGTGTGACCAACACTCTCAAGTCAGTCCCCAGTAAAGGGTCCTCTTGCCTGGTGTCACTTATGCCAGTAGAATAAGATTGATTGAGTTCAGTGCAGAATCAAAGGTAAGCTTAATCAATGAGTGGAGGGGACTTCCCTAGTAGCTCAGTGGCTAAGACTCCACACTCGGGTCCTGGGTTGGATCCCTGATGAAGGAACTAAATCCTACAGGCCACAACTAAGATTTCGCAAGCTCAACTAAAGATTCTGCATGCTATGCAATGAAGATCGAAGATCCTGCGTGCGGTAACTAAGACCCAGTGCAGATAAGTAAATAAATAAAATTAAGTTGTTTTTTTTCTTTTATTTTCTTTTTTTTAATGGAGATGTGCTACTTTGTGCTTTACACAGTCGCGTGCCCAAAGGCTGTAGGCAAGGCTGCCTTGCAGGGATCTCCTCCTCCAGGAGGGAGGGGCGGGGCTCTTCAGGGTCTGGGCGCAGGCGCACTGGTCACACGCCACAGACTGCCAAGGCAGACGCATCTCTGCAGTCTGCGCACCCGTGCCATCTTGAACCAGAAGAAGAACAGAGCTTCTGCACATGCTGCCAAGTTAGGGTGTCCTGCAACGTCACCCCACTCCAGTACTCTTGCCTGGAAAAATCCCATGGATGGAGGAGCCTGGAAGGCTGCAGTTTATGGGGTCGCTGAGGGTCAGACACAACTGAGCGACTTCACTTTCACTTTTCACTTTCACGCATTGGAGAAGGAAATGGCAACCCACTCCAATGTTCTTGCCTGGAGAATCCCAGGGACAGGGGAGCCTGGTGGGCTGCCGTCTATGGGGTTGCACAGAGTCGGACACGACTGAAGTACTTAGCAGCAGCACCACCACCAAGGTTCAGAGCTGGGAACTCTAATCCGTTGTGTCGGGAACAGCGTCCCTGCAAAAAGCTCCTTACAGGCAAGTGAAACCAGATGAAGCGCAAACGAAGAGGTTAGAACTTATCACTTGGATGCCAGCTTATTTCCCCCGGGAACCCCAGTGGTTTTTGTCTTTGACCCTGGGACCTCCCAAAGTATTGCCAGAGCCTGCAGTCACGGTAGTCTTGTTGACGACTGTGCTCTTTAAACCTGCAGCTCGTGCTCCTGCTCAATTGCCCACTCGTGTCGTACTCTGCAATCCTGTGGACTGTAGCCCGCCAGACTTCTCTGTCCGTGGAATTTTCCAGACAAGAATACTGGAGTGAGATGCCATTTCCTCCTCCAGGGGATCTTCCATCCTAGGATGGAACCCGCATCTCCTGCATCTGCTGCATTGGAAGGCAGCGTCTTTAACACTGAGCCACGTGTGAAAGTGAAGTCGCTCAGTCGTGTCCAACTCTTTGTGACCCCATGGACTGTAGCATACAAGGCTCCTCCGTCCATGGGATTTTCTAGGCAAGGGTACTGGAGCGGATTGCCATTTCCTTCTCCAGAGGATCGTCCCGACCCAGGAACTGGACCCGGGTCTCCCACATTGTAGGCAGACGCTTTACCATCTGAGCCACCAGGGAAGCTACATAGGAGGTCTGTGCTAATTCTGGGTGGTAAGCACTGCAACTGAATTGCAGTACACCCCTGGGTTTTACAAGAAGAAACAGGATTCTTGTTTAGATATATTAATATATGGATTTAATTATCTAATGTTTCATGTTGGAGATTTGCATCTATATTTATGAGTGAAAGTGGCATTATTTAAGTTTTCCTGAAATATTCTTGCCAGTGTTTTTTGAAGGTTATAGTAGTGTCATACAACTGTGTGCAGAAGGGTGTACTTTCTACTTTTATTTTCTGAAAGAGTTTGAGAAGATGGAATTATTTCCTTCTTTGAATATTTGGCAGAATCCATTTAAGAGCCATTTGCAACTGGAGTTTCTTTGTGGGAATGCTTTTGATTAATGGTTTAATTTCTTAGCATCTGTGTATTTATTAATACTATTTAGCTTTTCCTTCTGGAATCACTTTTGGATGAATCTGTTTTTCCAAATGTATCTGCTTTATCTAAAGGTGTAAACTTGTTACTGCAAGTTTTTTATATCATCCTATTAATATTTCTTTAGTATCAATAGGATTGGGCAAAATGTCTTCACTTTGTTTTTGATACTATTTACTTGGGCCCCTGGCCTTCCCTGGTGGTTCAGTGGTAAAGAATCCGCCTATCGATGCAGAAGATGCTGGTTTGACTCCTGGGTCAGGAAGATACCCTGGAGAAGGAAATGGCAACCTACTTGAGTATTCTTGCCTGGAGAATCCCATGGACAGAGGGACCTGGCAGGTTATAGTCCTTGGGATCCCAAAGAGTCAGACACGATTTAGCAGCTAAACAGCAACAACTTGGTCCTCCTTTCTTTTGTCATAGTTAAACTAATCTAAGGGGTCATCAGTTTAAGCAGTTCAGTTCAGTCGCTCAGTCGTGTCTGACTCTTTGCGACCCCATAGACCACAGCATGCCAGGCCGCCCTGTCCATGACCAACTCCTGGAGTTTGCCCAAACTCATCTCCATTGAGTCAGTGATGCCTTCCAGCCATCTCATCCTCTCTCGTCCCTTTCTCCTCCTGCCTTCAGTCTTTCCCTTTCAGATCCTGAAAAGATCCTGAAAATAAGTCAGTTCTTCCAATCAGGTGGCCAAAGTATTGGAGTTTCAGCTTCAGCATCAGTCCTTCCAATGAATACTCAGGACTGATCTCCCTTAGAATGGACTGGTTGGATCTCCTTACAGTCCAAGGGACTCCCAAGAGTCTTCTCCAACACCACAGTTCAAAAGCAGCAATTCTTCGATGCTCAGCTTTCTTTATAGTCCAGCTCTCACATTGATACATGACTACTGGAAAAACCATAGCCTTGACTAGACAGACCTTTGTTGGCAAAGTAATGTTCTGCTTTTTAATATGCTGTCTAGGTTGGTCATAACTTTCCTTCCAAGGAGTAAGCGTCTTTTTAATTTCATAGCTGCAATCACCATCTGCAGTGATTTTGGAGCTCAAAAAAAGAAAGTCTGACACAGTTTCCACTGTTTCCCCATCTATTTGCCGTGAAGTGATGGGACCAGATGCCATGATCTTAGTTTTCTGAATGTTGAGCTTTAAGCCAGCTTTTTCACTCTCCTCTTTCGCTGTCATCAAGAGACTCTTTAGTTCTTCTTTGCTTTCTGCAATAAGGGTAGTGTTATCTGCATATCTGAGGTTATTGATATTTCTCCCAGCAATCTTGATTCCAGCTTGTGCTTCCTCCAGCTCAGCATTTCTTATGATGTACTCTGCATATAAGTTAAATAAGCAGGATGACACTAAGGGGTCATCAATTTAACATTTTTGATATAAAACAATTTGGGCTTTTTAAATGCTCTTTATTGAACATTTTCTATTGTATTAATTTCTCTCTATTTTTTTTATTTTCCCTGCTTTGTTTCTCCTGTATAAGATAGATATTTAGCTCATTAGTCTCTTTCTGTCTCCTACATGTGATTTGTTTCCTCTGTGTGGAACTTTAGCTGCATTCTATAATGCAAAGTTTAATATGAGCTAAAATTTTCATTACTGTTATCATTTAGCTGATGTTTTCCTATTTTCTTCTTTGACACAACAATTACTTGGAAGTTAAATTCTTAATTTTCAAATAAAAGGAGATTTTTCCAGATATCTTTTTTCCCATTTAATTTAGCTTAATTGTTATTATTTTCATCCTTAGCTATTTAATGAAATTTGATTTATGGCCCAGAAAAAGGTCAGTATTCATAATTGTTCCAATAGATTATATATTCCCCAGCTACTAAATACAGCAAAATATGATTTTTTCCTATTTTCCCTACTATTTATTGAAAAAATATTTTTAAATTTCTGCTATGATTAATGATTTGTCTATCTTTGCATTTCTTTCATATTTTATTTCACATATTTTACAATTAATATTTATTCTATCTTAATAAATTTTATGTTAATCAGAACATTTTTATCTTAAGGTCAGTTTAGTCCTGATATTAGTAAAACCAAATCAGTTTTATTTTATGTGTTCTTTATTCTTTTCCTCTCACTCTTTCTGTGTCTGTGTTTTAGATGTGACTCTTGTGAACATCATGCAGTCTTTTGTCTTTGTTTTTTAAGTATTGTGCTGTTGTTGCTGTGCTCACTCAGTTGTGTCTGACTCTTTTGCGACCCCACGGACAGACTATAGCCCACCAGGCTCCTCTCTCCATGGGATTCTCCAGGCAAGAACACTGGAGTGGTTGCCGTTTCCTCCTCCAGGGGATCTTCCCAAACCAGGGACTGAACCCGCGTCTCCCGCATCTCTTACATTGTCTAGTGGACTCTTTACCACTGAGTCACTCAGGAACCCCGTTTCCCCTGTCCCCTAAAGATATTTTAAAGCTTACCATTTTTCTTCTTTAAATGTTGTCAATACAGTTTTTAAATGCTGGTTTATGTTTGATGCTTCCAACACTTGAGATCATTGTAAGTTCCCTCCCCACCCCCCGGATTCCTTTCCAAATGTCTTCTTTGGTACCTACTTAGTTTTCAGTTCAGTTCAGTCACTCAATTGTGTCTGACTTTATGTGACCCCATGAATACAGCACACCAGGCCTCCCTGTCCATCACCAACTCCTGGAGTTCACTCAAACTCACGTCCATCGAGTCGGTGATGCCGTCCAGCCACCTCATCCTCTGTCGTCCCCTTCTCCTCCTGCCCCCAATCCCTCCCAGCATCAGAGTCTTTTCCAGTGAGTCAACTCTTCGCATGAGGTGGCCAAAGTACTGGAGTTTCAGCTTTAGCATCATTCCTTCCAAAGAACACCCAGGACTGATCTCCTTTAGAATGGACTGGTTGGATCTCCTTGTAGTCCAAGGGACTCTCAGGAGTTTTATTTTTCCATTACTGCACTCATGAAATTCTTTGAAGATCTATTGATACAATACAGATAGTCTACTCTAGAGGATTTGCATTTGCTTCTGTTGGGTGCCTGGGGGCACTACCAGTCTAGGAGCACCACAAACCAAGATAAAGCTTGAACTTTCTTGGCCCCACCCCTCCAGCTGATGTCAAAAAGGCTGGCTGCAAATCCATGCCCATAGTTATAACTTTTTTAGGTTATTTAAAAAAAATTTTGTTCATTTCTATTTAGTTTCAAAGTAACCTTTCTAGCAGTCATCTTCAAAAATGAGTAGTTGTGTTGTTTAGGTTTTGTTTGTTTGTTTGTTTTCACTCATAGTGACCCTAAGAACAAAGTCCCCTGGAGGTCTTGCTTAATATGGTAAATTATTATATAAAACTATCTAATTTGCAGAAATATTGGGCCTTGATTTCTGTTCATCACCAAACATGAGAAGGCCAGGTTAGTGCAGATCAGCATCTGTTTTAGGATGTATATTTTTTCTTAGTAAAAATCTCATGTTCTTTACCATACACCCGCTATGACTATGTAAACTTCTTTTCTCTGCATTGTAAGGTGCAAGTGGAAAAAACTTGGTGCTTTTTAGAGAACATCTATTTTGATATCTCAGCAGCTGCCATCTTCACATAGATTATTGCTGTTAGCATTTAGGTTTATGACATAGCTTTGCAAAGTTTCAGACACACAGATATGTTTAGTAATAGCTGGTGATCAAAGTCAAACATAGTAGAGCAATGAATTTTAACTCCATGTCAAGAAACAGTTTTTAAAAGGACAAAAAAATTATAAAATTTATTACCTTACCACTGTAAAGAAGAGGGTTACAATTACATGTAAGTTCTGATTCATTAAAAAGTAGTCAGTTTGTGAGAGAGTATCATGCTAGCTGGAGAGTTATGGCTAAGCCACAGGGAATATTAGATAATATTAACTCTAGGAAAATCCCATGGGCGGAGGAGCCTGCTAGGCTGCAGTCCATGGGGTCGCTAAGAGTCGGACACGACTGAGCGACTTCACTTTTACTTCTCACTTTCATGCATTGGAGAAGGAAATGGCACCCACTCCAGTGTTCTTGCCTGGAGAATCTCAGGGACGGGGGAGCCTGGTGGGCTACCGTCTATGGGGTCGCACAGAGTCGGACACGACTGAAGCGACTTAGCAGCAGCAGCAGCAGTAAATAAAAAGTCCTTTGAAGATTAGCCTACTCTCCTAATTTCCTTGATAAAGTTGAAATCTTCCGTTATTTAGGTCTGTGGTGTCCAGTGGGCTCTATGAGGCAGATTTAATTATTCTATAATATAATGTTGGAACACATTTAATTATTCCTTACTCCTCTACTCACTTGATGTGAAGATTTACTCAAATTATGCATCATCTGTATTTTCTCCACTTAGAAATTGAGTAGGATGTAGTAACACAAGAAGATGTTCTAGAGGGATTCATTATTTAATGTTTCTAAAGTCCTACACAAATGCCAAACTCATTAGAGTGTGCACGCTGGCAAGTGGCTAGGGTTTAGGAGAAAATGCAAGAGCACACATAAATCAAAATTTCAGCATGAACGACCTTCTTTTTGGACCAGAGGATGATTAATCACATCACTGACATCGTGTGTGCAGGTTCTTGTTCAATAAGTAACAGTTGACACCCTTAGGTTATACCTTCAGCCTTCTCCCCTTCCCTTTCACAGCAGTGGTGGCGGCTTGGGAACAGGGCCACCAATTCTGTGTAGAGGCTGAGTGCCTTTCAAATTACAGTCTAGAAAATTCCCAGACGTCTAACTTTTACCCTCTCTTAAAAAAAAAACCAAACAGGTTGAATCGTCGCGTTGTAGTAAACTGTTTTCAGACTTCAGATGAATTACTTCTAAAGATGATACTCTGTAGACGTCAGTGGCAGTAAAATAAATGCAGAATCAGGTGATTCTCACTACCATACCAATACCATCCTGTTCTCAGCCACCAGTTTGTCTTACAAGGATTATAGCAACAGCCTTATTTTTCAGTCAAGATTGCCTAGAGAAACAGAAGCAATAAGGTGTGTGTGTATACATATATAAAGCATAATATATGTACTTAATAGATATCCATACACAAACATGTATAAGTAGAGTAAGTCCCCTACAGGTGAACGTTCAAGTCACGAACTTTCAAAGATTCAGATATGCGTTTGCATGTAAAACCACACGTTAGTTCACATGTTTGGCGTACATTTGTCATGTGCGTGAATTCTCCACAAGGGATTGTACTTTTGTGCGCTTTATTGTTCAGTACTGCACAGCAGTGCAGTATCTTTATTTCAAGCTCTGGATTTCCAGAAGCAAGCATTAAAAGCAGTGGTGATGCAGCTAGTCCTGGTAAGAAGTGCCGAGCAATAAATACAGAGACAATAGTGAAAATAATTGAGACAGTGGAACCAGGTGATGAGATAGCTTGCCCTCCAGTTGACTCCTATACTGACAGTCCTTCAGCTCTACCATCTCCCACCTGCTCATCCCTCCTCCAGTCAGTAACTCTTCTTTCCTGTTCACTTGATGCAGCCCCTGTATGCTAGCTGTTGTACTGTACGACTATCCTTTTCAAAGTACTGTACTGTAAGATTTAAAATGTTTTCTTTACTTTTTGTATTTGTTATATATTACTTGTGGGAAAAATATTATAAACCAATTACAGTACAGTATTATAGAGCTGATTGTGTTAGTTGGGAACCTAAGCCTAACTTTGTTGGACTTAAGAATGCCCTCTTAGAAAGGAAATGTTCATATGTAGGGGACTTGCTATATATATCGTATATAAATCTACATATCCTATTGACTGTGTTTACCTACAGATATATAGATCTGTGGTCTATGTGTGTGCTCAGTCGTGTCTGACTTTTTGCGACCCTATGGACTGAAGCTCACCAAGCTCCTCTGTCCATGGGATTCTCCAGGCAAGAATACTGGAGTGGGTTGCTGTGCCCTCTTCCAGGAGATCTTCCCAACCCAAAGATCGAACCCATGTCTCTTAAGTCTCCTGCATTGGCAGAGATGGTTGTTTTACCCCTGAAGTCACCTGGGAAGCCTCTGTCAACCGTTACCAACTATAAAATTCTTCCTGATTATTCCTTCTCTGGCATTTCATATTCCTATATTCTGTTCTACCTTTTTCACCCATAGCCTTTATTACCTTATAACTTAATTTGTAATTAACTTTTAAAAATGATTTACTGATCCTCCCTGCCCACCATAATTTAACTGCCAAAAAACACAATAATCCTGGTTTATCATTTATTAAATTTCTGATTTAATCCCTGTACCTAGAGCAATATCTGACAAATTAAATTATTTAATAAACATTCATTGAATAAAAACATTTACGCTAATGTTTTACTAATAAACTTTTTTAATTTTATTTTTACTTTATTTTACTTTACAATACTGTATTGGTTTTGCCATACATTGACATGAATCTGCCACGGGTGTACATGAGTTCCCAATCCTGAATCCCCTCCCACCTCCCACCCCATATCATCTCTCTGGATCATCCCCATTTTGATTATGAACTGTAATATATTTAAAAACAACTTCATTTTGCATTTTCTTCTTTTTATGTCTTTCACCCTGTTGTATAATTTCTCATTTTTAAGCAGTTAACATAATCCTTTTTTTTTTTTTGCTTTTATAATCTTTCTCCCTTTAAAGGAAGTGATCTAAAGAACCTAATATGCATGTCATATATATAATAGCTAGGTAACTAAAGAGAACAATTAAGATATGTGCAATTAATTAAACTAATTGGATTAAGGCGATTAGGCATCTTAGGTTATAGAGAGTTTAGGTGAAAAGCCGCCATGAATCAGCTGGGTTAACCACACACAGGATGAAGTCACTCAGTCGTGTCCGACTCTTTGTGATCCTGTGGACTGCAGCCCACCAGGCTCCTCCGTCCATGGGATTCTCCAGGCAAGAATACTGGAGTGGGTTGCCATTTCCTTCTCCAGGAGATATTCCCAACCCAGGGATCAAACCTGGGTCTCCTGCATTGCAGGCAAGAGACACACACACAAGAGACACGTATTTTCGAGGCTATAATTTTAGAGAATTTCAGTTTGTCTCAAGAATGATCGGGGCTTCCCTGATGATCAGACGGTAAAGAATCCATCTGCAGTGCAGGAGCTACAGGAGATACAGGTTCGATCCCGGGGTAGGGAGGATCCCCTGGAGAAGGGAGCGGCTACCCACTCCAGTGTTCTTGCCTGGAGAATCCCGTAAACAGAGGAGCCTGGCGGGCTGCAGTCCATGGGGTTGCAAAGAGTCAGACGTGATTGAGAGACTAACACTTTCACTTTTCAAGAATGATATTTAGCCCTATTTTTAGTATATAATGTTTATCAAATTGATTTAAACAGTGATCATAATTTTTACTGACAACTCATTTTAACTGATAAGCATTAAAATAGCTGAAGGTGAAGTACATAGAACTTTAGAATTAAAATCTTGGAATACACTGTGGCAGAGATCATGAACTCCTTATTACCAAATTCAGACTGAAATGGAAGAAAGTAGGGAAAACCACTAGACCATTCAGGTATGACCTAAATCAAATCCTTATGATTATACAGTGGAAGTGAGAAATAGATATAAGGGACTAGATCTGATAGACAGAGTGCCTGGTGAACTATGGACAGAGGTTCCTAACACTGTACAGGAGAAAGGGATCAAGACCATTCCCAAGAAAATGAAATGCAAAAAAAGCAAAATGGCTGTCTGAGGAGGCCTTACAAATATCTGTGAAAAGAAGAGAAGTGAAAAGCAAAGGAGAAAAAGAAAGATATTCCCGTTTGAATGCAGAGTTCCAAAGAATAGCAAGGAGAGATAAGAAAGCCTTCCTCAGCAATCAATGCAAAGAAATACAGGAAAAGAACAGAATGGGAAAGACGACTGATCTCTTCAAGAAAATTAGAGATACCAAGGGAACATTTCATGCAAAGATGGGCTCAATAAAGGACAGAAATGGTCTGGACCTAACAGAAGCAAAAGATATTAAGAAGAGGTGGCAAGAATACACAGAAGAACTGTACAAAAAAGATCTTCAGGGCACAGATAATCACGATGGTGTGATCACTCACCTAGAGCCAGACATCCTGGAATATGAAGTAAAGTGGGCCTTAGAAAGCATCACTACGAACAAAGCTAGTGGAGGTGATGGAATTCCAGTTGAGCTATTTCAAATCCTAAGAGATGATGCTGTGAAAGTGCTGCACTCAATTTGCCAGCAAATTTGGAAAACTCAGCAGTGGCCACAGGACTGGAAAAGGTCAGTTTTCATTCCAATCCCAAAGAAAGGCAATGCCAAAGAGTGCTCAAACTACCGCACAATTGCACTCATCTCACACGCTAGTAAAGTAATGCTCAAAATTCT
>SJXQ01008510.1:0-18108 GCA_006408695.1 Aepyceros melampus
CCTCTCCACCATGACCCACCCATCTTTGGTTGCCCCGCAGGCATGGCTTAGTTTCATTGAGTTAGACAAGGCTGTGGTCCTAGTGTGATTAGATTAACTAGTTTTCTTGGGCCAATTATCTTATTTCTTTCTTCATACCTGACTGGTCCTAAGACGCTTCCCAACATGTGTGTGGAAAATTTTTCAAAAATGGATTCCACCACAGAGGCCTGTGGGAATATGTCCACACTTATTATGGGGTGGTGGCCCCTCCCTTTTCAACTCCCCAAGAAACCTTCCTGCACAGGTACAGATAGGGAGGTCTTCCTTAACCTCAGGAGTGGGCACCTTCTGTCTCCAGCAGAGCTCAGCTTTTGCCACTAGCTTTGTTCTAAGAGTGTCTGGATGAGAACAAAGCTTGAATTTTACTCCACCTGACAAACACCAGCTGTCCAGCCCAGAGGCCCATCTATCTGCTACCTCAACAAGAATACTGTAAGAGTTCCCAAGCAGCTCAGTGCACTTTAGTTCAATAACTCTCCACAGCTCACCCAGACAGCTATGGGCCACAAGGGTCTGCCCCTGTTTCCTTTATTTTTTTTTTAATTTTTAATTTTTTTGGTCCAGCCAAGCAGCATGTGGGATCTTAGTTCCTCAGCCAGTTCCTGTGCCCCCTGCATTGGAAGTGTGGAGTCTTAACCATTGGAATGCCAGGGAAGTCTCTGCTCCTGCTTCCTTAGAAAACAAAGGAAGAGCATGCCCCTCCAAGAGCACATCCTCAGGGATCAAATAGCGATGAAAGGAGCGGGTATGAGGTGTGGGGGTGGGTGAGGGTGGAGAGATGTCATTGCATAAGCACATCCAGACCCAAACTGATAAAGCTATTCTCCTTGAGTATCTAAAAATCTGCATCTACATACATGGGATTTCCCAGTGGCTCAGTGGTAAAGAATTGGCCTGCCAAAGCAGGAGACTCAGGAGAGGTGGTTTCTATCCCTGGGTTGGCAAGATCGTCAGGAGGAGGAAATGGCAACCCACTCGAGTATTCTTTCCTGGAACATCCCATAAACATGAGTGCGTGTGCTCAGTCACTCGGTTGTGCTTGACTCTTTGCGACCCTGTGGACTATAGCCCACCAGGCTTCTCTGTCTATGGGATTCTCCAGGCAAGAACACTGGAGTGGGTTGAGGGGAAAACAATTATTTCATGGGTTTTATTTCACACAAAACTACAGGAGAAGATCTCTGAGTTTTGGGGGTCATAAAATGATCAAGGTGATATGGAACCTTGAAAACCCAAGTATTATTTAATTCTAGTTCCCCCCACCCTATCCTCATGTGGAAGTTTCCTGCTAAGGATGGCAAATTACAATCCCATCTATTTGCTATGTTCTCTTAGAATAAGAGCACAGGACAGTTGCTGAGAGGGAAAAGCAGCACTCAGTTCTCACAGTGACAGTAAACTGCATTTTCCTCTCTGCTTATCAAACACCTGCAGAACAATTATCGGGTCTTCATTTCATTGAAATCACTGCTGTCTGTTCTCCTTCTTGGCTCTGGGGGTCTTCGAGGTGCCATCACACACTCGGACAGGAAACCTAACCACTTCCGCCACCTCTGCTTGGTTTTGCAGTGACCCTGGGGAACTGTCCAACAGCGCAGTAGAACAAGTGCCTTTGGGGTATTGGGTGTGGAGTGGAAAGCTGTTAAATTACTCTCAAAGACAGCATCAAAACCTCCCACATTCAGAGTGAATTCCCTTTCGTTTTGATAAAGTTATAAAGCACTTCATTTATAAGCTCTCCTCATTGGACCCTTGGGTAACTGAGGCTCAGGGAACTGAAGGGGCTTGCCTAAGGTCACAGAGCTGAAAGGTGGTGGATTCTCCTGTTGCAAAAATCCTCACAACATTTTGTCTCCACGTTGTGTGCTCGTGTCCAACTCATTCTGATCTTACGGACTGTAGCCCGCCAGCCTCCTCTATCCATGGGATTCTCTAGGCAAGAATACTGAAGTGGGTTGCCATTTCCTCCTCCAGGGAATCGACCCAACCCAGGGATTGAAACTGCAGCTCTTACATCTCCTGCAGTGGCCGACGAGGTCTTTACCACTATCTCTGCCTGAAAAGCCCTCTGTCACCACATGTCACATCAAATGGCAGGATAAGAAATGATTTTTTTCTTTGCTGTCTCCATCAGAGGTTCATGACAGGTGAGTGAGTTTGGATACATCCTTGGGAAAACACATGCTTAATGCTTCCAGGAAACTGATAAAGTTCTGGTTTCCAAATAAGCCAAGGGAGAACCAGACATCTGACAATCATTTAAATAGAACCAGCACTCTCTGAATTTTGGAGGGCGGAGAAATTGCTCCAGGATCCTCCCAAGTAAATAGGGCTCTGAAACCATCATCTGATGTGTTCCTTAATGGAGATTTGGATACTGTTTCCCTTTGTGTTTTTCAGTAGATTTGTTACTAGAGAGAAAAGATGGTCTTTCCCTTGAACATGTGGCTTCACTGGTGCTCTGGCTTGAGTCATAATTCCCCTAACATATTCCACCACCGTGAAAGCCTAAGTTGGACATATTTCTTCACCATGAAGTCCTAAGGCTCTGCCAAAAAAGGTACCCATGAACAGAGTTATGTTTTTTGTTTGTTTTTTAAATTTTTTGGCCACACTATTCGGCATGTGGGAGCTTAGTTCCCCAATCAGGGATCAAACCCATATCCCCTGTATTGAAAGTGTGGCGTTTTAACCACTGGACCACCAGGGAAGTCCCTGTGTCATGTTTTTGGTGCTCATTTAAAGCCTCTCTTGCATTATCTGAATGTTTTTTCAGTATAAAAATTTGAGTCCAAACATTGGCTCAGTGGTGAAGAATCCAACTGCCAGTGGAGGAGACATGGATTCGATCCCTGGATCAGGAAGATCCTCTGGAGAAGGGAATGGCTACCCACCCCAGTATTCTTGCCTGGAGAATTCCAAGGACAGAGTAGCCTGGTAGGCTACAGTCCATGGGGTTGCAGAGAGTCAAGACACGACTTAGCAACTAAACAGCAACAATGAATGTACATATCTTGAAATCTGGACATTAAAATGTGAAAATATTTTTCCACAGGAGCAAAATGTTATCACATCACACACAAGCCAAAACCATCTTTTACAGGATGAAAAATACAAAGGGATTATTTACCTCATTTTTAGTTTTAACCATTTTATTCCTGGACTTCCCTGGTGGCTCAGACAGTAAAGTGTCTGCCTACAATGCAGGAGACTCAGGTTTGATCCCTGGGTTGGGAAGATTCCCTGGAGAAGGAAATGGCAACCCACTCCAGTATTCTTGCCTGGAAAATTCCATGGATGGAGGAGCCTGATTGGCTACTGTCCATGGGGTCGCAAAAAGTTGGACACGACTGAGCGACTTCACTTTTTATTCCTGAATGTTTTCCTTCCCATGATCCATTGTATTATTAGATCTGACTGGATCAAAATATGACCCAAACCCCAAACTAATGTTCACTGGAGTGGAAGTAAGAGTGGGAGTGTTGCAGAAACCAGTACTTGAGAAACCAAGCACCACACTCGGAGAGTTGGAGAACTCAGGTTTATTATGCTGGTGGGCCCAGAGGAGTTAACACTCCAAGCTCTGAGCCCCGAACAAAGGGGTTACAGAGTTTTTATACACAGACAGGCATGATTAAGCAGGTTTGTGGGTTTGCAGGGGCTGGGTGATTGTAAAGAGCAGGACAAGGGTGAGTGAAATAAGCTCCAGTTCCTAGTATTGTGAGTCCCCACTTTCTGAGACTACGTGATCCAGACTTTGCAAGGAGCAAGCTGAGTTACAGAAGCAGAAGGAGCAGGAGGTTATGTAATTTTAACTTTTCCTCTTCATTTGCCTCTTGATGCTTCTATCATTCATTGTAGAAAGCATCATCTCATGTTTTGGTAGAACGTTCAGAGCTCTCCGTTGTTTAGGGGGCTATTTTGAGCTATTACCATTTGTAACTTTATGGATTCAAGAGGTTATGAACTGGGTAATAGCATTGAGAATACAAGAGCCAAACAGGAACATCACAAAGAACATGAAGAGAAGATCAGTTAAAGTGAGAAGCCATGACGCCCAGCTCCAGATATTGTTCCCATTACCCCAGGAATTTACTAGTTCCTCTCTCCTTTTTATGATTCCTTCCCTTAGCTGTTGGGCCATGTCCCTGACTATTCCCGATTGGTTTTCATAAAAGCAGCATTCTTCGTTCAAGAAGAGGCAAAGTCCTCCATTTTCAGTTGTCAGTAGGTCTAGCCATCTCCTATTCTGTAAAACTACCTCAGCCAGGGAGTCTAGTTGGTCCTGTAATGAGGAGCATAACAATAATACTGATTAGGTATAGAGGCCAGGGTTGATAATGAAAAACCCATCGATATTTTGATAGCCAGATCCTCAAGCTTCCACCATGCATTGACCTGTCAGCTGCCAGAGTGTGGCTGGAGCAAGGCTGAAGAATCCTCAAGTTTCTGCTGTGTTTGACTAGTCAGCTTCAGGAGTGACTACATCAGGGCTCAGCATCCTTTGTGGGTGAGGGCCATTGTCTTTGGAACTGGACCTTGAGGAGGTTTTGGGGGCCCCAAACTGCTTTCTAAGTGTCCTTATCACAGGAAGTAGCTGCCATCTTGACTCAGGTGTGGTGGATCCAAGGGATGACACCTATAACTTTAACAGCAGTAGGGGTTGCCAGGACGACCGTGTGAAGGTCAGTGCAAACTGGTTGAAATGGGTTTCTCCCCTAATCTTTAACCCATACCTCATCTCCTGGCTGATAGGGATGAACCAGTTGCCTAAAGGAATGAGTGTCCTTTCTAAGGTTTAGCGGGCTATGATATGGCAAAAGACTTTTCTCAGGGCCTGGAGGTGTTGGGAGTTGGTGGTGGTCTCCCTTGAGCTTTTCTTTTGATCACTGGAGGTGGTCTCCCATATAAGATCTCAAAGGGAGAATAGCCTGAGGACCTCAGGGTGTATTTACAGAGGGAGGTGAGAGTCCACAGAATGGTAAGGCAGCTTGCTCCAGCACTGTCTAGGTGTTGGTCGGGGGATATTCTTGTCGTACTACTACTTGGAGAAACAAACTTAACAAGATAGTTAAAGATTAATAGATGTAGAAAAGCTGTTGTGGGGTTAGCCAGGAGAACCAGGTCCAGACACTGGTTAGTGACATTAGTGTTTCTCTAGGATGAGAAGATGCAAGAATTTGGACTCATAAAAATCTTCACTTGATAACTTCTGACTATCTGAAGGCCTGTTTTCCAGGTTTTCCCCAAGGTACAGAGTGCCTTATTTTTTGTCTCCACCCTGAACGCCTTTCAAGGGAGTGTGGAAGATCAGCATCTTGTAGTGCTCATGATTTAATCTTTGTAGAGGTAGCTGACAAGGGCCAACTTCCAGTCAGCAGAGCCCCTTCACAGCCACATATGTGACCATGTTCTAGGGGCATTTCATGGTCATTGTGTCCCATGGTGCTGGGAAGGCTCATTCCCAGGTCAAACAAAGATTCCATTGACAGGCCACTCAATGTGTTGTCACTAGACCAGGCCTTGTAAGTAGCAAAAGTCTCTGGACCATACCTGTCTTATTTCCCTCTTGGTCCAGGAAAATATTTCCTCTTGTTGCTTCTTCCCATATCTAGAGTTACAACTATTGACCTCATATGGAACTGCATATCAGCATTTTATCACAGGCTCAGTCACACATTGGTAATGTAAGAAATAATCTGAAGCAAGCTACAGAGAAAATAATATAGCCAGCACTTATTAGTAAGGTCACAAGCAAGAATTTAAGTCAAGAACTTTCATTGGGATAGCCCGGTATACCCCAGGTCATCTGACTCAGTTAAATGATTACAGCCAAGTGTTCATCTCCTGGTTGTACATCATGGAGCATCTGACCTTTATCCAAAGATTGGTTACTGAGATAAGCTTTAGAAACAATCTTAGAGTGTCCTTTTTAATAACTTAATTAACGTTTTTAGCAATATAACATAACAAGGAACTATCTTAGAAATGAGTCTTAGTAAGCACAGACCTTAACTAACAAAACTACAACTTAATATTCAGTGAAACATATTTTTTTGTGTGTGAAGAACTCATTGTGAGGGCATTAACACTATATCCAGGGAAGGCTTTAACCCATCAAATGAAAATGAGATCTGTCAGGGAGCCAGGGAAAGCCGAGTGGCCATCTTGGATTTCCCATAGCCCTGGCTCTTTGATTTTTAGCTGCTGTTTCTCCATTTTTAATCTCTTGATTTAGGAGCAGACTATTGCCATGTTTTAAAGACATCAGGATAGCAAAAGTCTTACTGTGAGGGGTTATTTTTTGTAGAAGCAGAATGAGCTTTGTCTACATGTACCATAATCTTAAATAATGTTTATTTACTTTATCAAAGTAACAAAAATATTTTAAAAACAAATATGAATAACTAAAAGGCAAAGAAACTCATAATCTGTTATCAAAAGCTACATTCTAAGAAAACTTTGTTCTCTAAACAGAGAAAAGACCAAATTCCAGTCTAGTACCAGCTTACGGTTAATAACAAAATTTGTTTATCTGCTTAATCTTTAGAAAGTCTTTTCCATAAATTTTGAAGAACTAGCAGTATTCTTCTAAAGGCATGAGAGTAAAACCATAGAAGGCATGTTTAAAATCTGATTCTGTTGCAATTGACAAAGAAACCTAGTCATAACACTTTAATATGATAACTAGAATTATAATTGACCATATTTTATCAGGGCATATCAGATCTATATGAATTTCACATAATTTTAGGATATCTATGTTAGTAACATCAACCATACAGTATAACCTGAAAAGATTTATCACTCTTCAACAGTACTTCTCATGTAATTTAACATGTCCAATGAACCTAGGTAGCTTAATAGCTCTTTGGGATGTCTCAGGGGCCCTCTGAAGCATCCCAAAGTTAGCTAGAAATCAAGTTATTTAGGAACTTTTGTCAATAAATGTCAAAAGGGTTTATAATACTTAGTCAGGTAGGATCATATAAGTTACCGTAAAATGAGTTATTTACTTAGCCAAAGTTAACAGAAGATTTCAAAGGTAAGTATAGAACAGATCAATTAAAAGGTAAAGAAACTTAAATCTATTATTAAAAGCAGTTCAGCATTTGAAGAAAGTATGTCCTCTTAACAGAGAGAAAGGCCAAATTCAAGTTTTGCACCAGCTTACTTTAAACTCATTTAGGTAAACTTAATTAAATTTATTTTAAACTTAGTCCTAATCATGCACAAAACTTTTTTCAGGGTCCCACTTTCCACAAACTTTTTAATCACTTTCTGTAACAGCCACTTGTAAATCAGACCTACTTTTTTTTCTTTTATAAAATATAATTTTATTTTTGTACCTTCTTTATTAAAAACATACATCCTACTTTCCTTATTAGATTAGCAAACAAACATTAATACTAGATATTTAATATTGAATATTTCCCAGATCATGTGAATGTGAAGTTTATTTAGGTTAATTTTTCTTGTGTTTTAATTGTTTGATTTGTAAGTGCTTACTTTTCTTTAGGCCAATTAAATTAGAACTCATTTACAACTTCAACAATATTATCAGAAAAAAAAAAAAGGCATACACTGAGACATACATAAATTCAGACAGACAGATTGACAAAGATCTTATAGTTTTCTGTTTGAGATTCAAAATATCTCTTTGCCCCCCCCCCCCTTTTTTTTCTTTGCTTGAAGTTCTAATTTGCCCAAGGCTGAGGTCTCAGGCAAAGTTGGCTGTGTATTTCAAGGACATGGAAAGGGTTCACTTCAAACTTTTTCCTAGTTGTTTCCAAGCTAGTTGTTTTTAATTGCATATGCAAAAAGAATTGTTTTGCAGTTTCCAGAAAGAAAAATGTCTCTCACTGTTCAGTCAGCAATCATGGACTCACAATCATTCACAGGCTATCACAAAGCCTCCCTTCTCCTGGGTCCCCAGTTCTCCCTATCTAATGCTCCCTTCCTGGGAGCCCAAGGAGGTAATCAGTCTCCTCTTCTACCCGTTGGGGTACGTCCTGACTGGGGACCAGGCCCGAGGCCTTACCTTATGCTGTGGCCATTCCTGGTGAGTTGCTCCATCCCTCCAATGAGTCCGGCCAGGACTCAGCCTCCCAGAGAGTCAGAACACCGGTCCAAAAGAGAACCCAGAATACCATCAGGTGGTGCGCCTTCTCGTTTGTCTCAGGGTTCCTTGGCTCCAGTCCGGCCGAGCCACCAGTCCGGTGACTCAAGGGGCTGGCATGGTTGGAATCTCACTGGGGCTTCCAGAAATGTTGCAGAAACCAGTACCCGAGAAACCAAGCACCACACTTGAAGAGTTGGAGAACTCAGCTTTTTTATGCTGGTGGGCCCAGAGGAGTTAACACTCCAAGCTCTGAGCCCCGAACAAAGGGGTTACAGAGTTTTTATACACAGACAGGCATGACTAAGCAGGTTTGTGGGTTTGCAGGGGCTGGGTGATCGCAAAGAGCAGGACAAGGGTGAGTGAGATAAGCTCCAGTTCCTAGTATTGTGAGTCCCCACTTTCTGAGACCTACGTGATCCAGACTTTGCAAGGAGCAAGCTGAGTTACAGAGGCAGAAGGAGCAGGAGGTTATGTAAAATTTTAACTTTTCCTCTTCAGGGGTGAGAGGATTTTCTGTTAGAGAGACTCAGAATGTTGCCCCCAAATAAACATCAAAGTGAAAAACAAAAAGATGCACCCTCTTTTCAAGTATAGGACACCGCTGTTCCAAATCCTTGAGAGCCCATTAGTATTTTAGTAGTCAGTGATAACACCCCCTGTGGCTCCAAGTCAAAGATAAGCAGTTTCCTTATCTCAAGGTAAGTAGTTTGTTAACCAATCAGGTATTCATTTCAGGGGGAGCATTTACCCCCTTCTGTGTCTCTGCCCTTTTTCATTTCTCCCTTGCAACAGCTGTCTCTCCTCCTTATCCATCATCAAATATCCACAGGGTTTGTCCACTGATTGAGCACAATGATCAATTGTTTTTAATGGGTGAGTTTAGATGGCCCGGTGCTGATGACAAGTACAGGAGTGGTGGAAGCCATGGACTCTGGGCAAAGAATACATCTCTCTGCTTCTAGAAAGGAGGCCAGAGGTGTTGTTAGTTTTTCTCTTAATGGTCCATTTCCTCCTCTTTCTGAGCCTCAGGGACTCCATTAGCAAAAATACATATAAGCTTTTATATGTATCATTCTGTAACCAGAATGATCAGAGTGTGTTGGTCATTGATAAATGTTAAGTTTGCTTTATCTTGGTGATAATAAATAGGCTTAAAAATAGCTAACATTTATATACATCTATACTCACCCTCTTGAACCTCCCTCCAATACCTATGGCTGATTCATGTTGAGGTTTGACAGAAAACAACAAAATTCTGTAAAGCTATTATCCTTCAATTAAAAAATAAATAAATTTAAAATTTTAAAAATAGCTAACATTTAAGTTAACACTTGTCAGGTGCCAGGTACTGTATTAGCCACTTTACATATATTAACACATTTGATCCTCATAAATGAAGTAGATTGTATTAGTGTCCCCCTTTTTTTACTCTCTATTTTACAGCAGAGGAAACAAGTACAGAAAGTTTCAGCCACTTGTTCAAGGTCAGGGGTCAGAAACGCAGACAGTCTGACTGCCAGTTAACACCTGTCTTCCTGGATTGTAGCCATCTCATCAGGTTGTCTTGACTCTTCACGTGAAGAACCTAGCACCAAACTTGGAATTGGAGAGAGCTACTTCAGTTATCTAAGATTGATCCCTCCAGGAAGAAACAAAAATGGTGCTTGCAAGTCCTTTCTCTTAGAATGTGAGCTATTCTCCTGGTCAAATACAGCACAGTATTGATAATGGAACTTTCTGGATGAGGTCACATAGCTGAGACATACTTCTCTTCCTATGCCAACAAGTGATAGCTTTCTGGACTGCCATGTGGTAAATGGAATAGCTCACCAGAGATGTCCATGCCCTAATCCCTGCACCCTGCCAATATATTACCTTACATGTCATCTGCAAGAGGGACTTTGAAGGTATAATTAAGATTATGGACCTTAACATAAGGTGATTATCCTGGATTAGCTGGATGGGGCTAATCTAATCACATGAGTTCCTAAAAGTCAAGAACTTTCTCTGGTTGGAGGCAAGAGAGATGTGGCAGAAAAAGTAGTTGGAGTGTTTCAAAATATAAGAGGAACTTGGCCAGCTCTTACTGAAGGAATGCCACATAAAAAGCATGAGAAGGTAATAATACAGGCTAGGACTTTCCCAACCATTTTAAAATAGTGCTGACATGAGGCGTTTTTCACCCGCTTCGAAATGATACTAAAGTTTCTCTGACAATCTTTGTTGTGAATTTAAGTGAGTGGTCTAACACATCTTAGTAAATGAGGAGTTTTTTAAATTTTATTAATTCTCAAAGGCACTCACTGAAACTTGCAACAAATAAGACTGTCAGAGAAAACTTTAGTACTATTCCTCAGCAGGTGAAAAACGGCTGATGTCAGCACTATTTTAACACAATGGTGGCTCAGACAGTAAAGAATCCTCTTGCGAATGCAGGTTCCATCCCGGTGTCAGGAAGATCCCCTGGAGAAGGAAATGGCAATCCATTCCAGTATTCTTGCCTGGAGAATTTCAAGGTCAGAAGAGCCTGACGAGCTACAGTCCATAGGGTCACAAAGAGTCAGACATGACTGAGCGACTAACAACAGTAACACATTTTTATCAGGAGTGTACCCATACATAATCAAATGTATTTACATCTATCAAATGGTTATTCTACTACATTAATTTTTCATCTTTTGCTGTAAAAAATTTTTTAGGTAGCTAAAGGATTCTGATTTTAAAAATAATTTCTAGATTTCCCACCTTGCTTTAAAGTCTCCCCAAATTCGTGTTATGTACAAACTTCCTAAATTTCTTCTGAAATGTACTGCTTTTAAAAAACATTTAAATATATAATTTTCATATACTGCATTTCCTGTGTGGACTGTGGTAGATCCAATTTATTTTCCTTCAGAAACATGAAAAAAAATTTAGTACTACTTATTGAAAAACTATCTTTGACTGCCTGATTTGAAATTCCTACTTTACTAAGCAACACATTCTTATGTATATACCTGAATCAGTTCAGTTCAGTTCAGTTGCTCAGTTGTGTCCAACTCTTTGCAACCCTATGAACCACAGCATGCCAGGCCTCCCTGTCCATCACCAACTCCCAGAGGTTACCCAAACTCATGTCCATCAAGTCGGTGATGCCATCTAACCGTCTCATCCTCTGTCGTCCCCTTCTCCTCCTGCCCTCAATCTTTCCCAGCATCAGAATCTTTTCAAGTGAGTCAGCTCTTTGCATCAGGTGGCCAAAGTATTGGAGTTTCAGCTTCAACATCAGTCCTTCCAATGAACACCCAGGACTGATCTCCTTTAGGATGGACTGGTTGGATCTCCTTGCAGTCCAAGAGACTCTCAAGAGTCTTCTCCAATACCACAGTTCAAAAGCATCAGCTCTTTGGCACTCAGCTTTGGCACTCTTTGGCAGTCTTTATAGTCCAACTCTCACATCCATACGTGACTACTGGAAAAACCATAGCCTTGACTAGATGGACCTTTGTTGGCAAAATAATGTCTCTGCTTTTTAATATGCTGTCTAGGTTGGTCATAACTTTCCTTACAAGGAGCAAGTGTCTTTTAATTTCATGGCTGCAATTACCATCTGCAGTGATTTTGGAGCCCAGAAAAATAAAGTCAGCCACTGTTTCCACTGTTTCCTCATCTATTTGCCATGAAGTGATGGGACCAGATGCCATGATCTTCGTTTTCTGAATGTGGAGCTTTAAGCCAACTTTTTCACTCTCCTCTTTCACTTTCATCAAGAGACTTTTTAGTTCCTCTTCACTTTCTGCCATAAGGGTGCTGTCACTGCATATCTAATGAAGGAGTCTTTTGGGTCTAGAAAAGAAAACAACAGTTTCAAAAGACCTTGCTGAATCATCTAAGTTTGGAGAAAACAAAACAGAACTTTAGGTCCCGTCCTGATGCTCCAGGCCGGTTGCATCTATCTGGGACTTCTCATCCCCCGTCCGGAAACCTTCCACCCCCTCCCTACACCTGCCCAGAAGACTTATCACCCCCTGCCCAACTACAAATGCCATCAAAACTAAAAAAATACCCAAAACATCCCACCTGATTAACGTTTCCCTTATCGCTTCCACAAGCCTCCCTACAAATATGGAGCCTCCCTGATCCCTCTCCATGCTCAGCCTGGTCATTAGGCCGACTGTCACCCCTCCTTGCCTGAATAAAGGTAACCTACTTCTGCTGAGGTAGTCTTTCCTCTTTCTGCCTTGGCCCGAACTCTACCTTACATCTGAGGTTATTGATATTTCTCCTGGCAATCCTGATTCCAGCTTGTGCTTCTTCCTCTTTCACTTTCATCAAGAGGCTCTTTAGTTCTTCACTTTCTGCCATAAGGGTGGTGTCATCTGCATATCTGAGGTTATTGATATTTCTCCCAGCAATCTTGATTCCAGCTTGTGCTTCCTCCAGCCCAGTGTTTCTCATGATGTCCTCTGCATGTAAGTTAAATAAGCAGGGTGACAATATACAGCCTTGATGTACTCCTTTTCCTATTTGGAACCAGTCTGTTGTTCCATGTCCAGTTCTAACTGTTGCTTCCTGACCTGCATACAGGTTTCTCAAGAGGCAGGTCCTGAATCAAGTCCCAGCTTATTCTGTGTCAGTAATATATTTACTAGACTTCCCCAGTAGCTCAGCAGTAAAGAATCTGCCTGTAATGCAAGAGACCAGAATTTGATCCCTGATTGGGTAGAGTCCTTGGAGGAGGAACTGGCAACCCACTCCAGTATTCTTGCTGGGAAAATCCCATGGACAGAGGAGCCTAGAGGGCCAAAGTCCTCAGTGTCGCAAAGAGTCAGACGTGATGAGCGACTGAGCACAAGCAATATATTTACTAACGACAATATCACTATATTTCCTTTTGATGACAATAGTTTTAAGTTTTAATACTAGCAGTAAAAACATAATGGTAGCTAATGTTTTTGCATGTTACTACTCTAGGTGCTTCATACATTAAAATTCTTAAACTTAACTACTCAATAATATATTAATAGGTACTATCATAACTTTCTCTTTCGTTTCAGGAAATAGTTTTATTGAAATATAATTTCTATACTACTACTTATCAGTTTTTCTTCTATTTTTATTTCTATTCATCTGTTCCTTCTATTTCCTTCATGTTCATGTATTTGGTGTGTTTTAACCTTACATTGTGTAAAGGTCAATTTTTTGGTTTAGAATAAATTGAAATCTTTGATAAATCAAAATCATACCACTAGTCTAAAAAGAAAAAGAAAAGCATGAGAAGGAATGAGGGCAGTGTCTAGTTGCAAAAACTGACTCCCAGCTGACAGACAAGAAAATGAGGTATGAGGTCCCACAACCACAAGGAACTGACTTCTGCTAACAATTTGAATTTGACCTTGGGAGCAAATAAATCCCCATAGCTGCCAGGAAGGAGAACAACTCTGCTGACACCTTGATTTCAGCCTTGTGACACTCTCAAGAGAGGATTCAGCTGAGCGACATTTTACCTGTGCTACCAAACTACACAATTGGGAAAGAATAAATTTGAATTACTTTAAGTCACTAGTTAGTGTTAGTTGCTCAGTCGTGTCTGACTCTTTGTGACCCCGTGGACTGTAGCCCTCAGAGGCTCCTCTGTCAATGGAATTCTCCAGGCAAGAATACTGGAGTGGGTTGTCATTCCCTTCTCCAGGGGATCCTCCCAACCCAAGGACTGAATCCCAGGTCTCCTGGATTGCAGATGGGTTCTTTACCGTCTGAGCTACCAGGGAAGTTCTTCAGTGACTAACTTTGTGTTAATTTGTTTTGGCAGAAATGGCAAATGACTACATGGTGTTTAGGAAGATTCCAAGACTATCTCGGTTACTGTGGGAAAGTGCTCGATGATTAATCAAAGATGTGCACCATGGACACAAGGGAGAGGTGGCTTTGGGGCTTCCCTGGTGGCTCAGCGGCGAAGACTTTGCACTCCCAATGCAGGCGGCCCAGGGTTTGATCCCTGGTCAGGGAACTAGACTCCATATGCCACAACTAAGAGTTCCCATGCTGCAGCTATTAAGATCTTGGGTTCCACAAGTGAAGATCCCACATGCTGCAAGTAACACTCAGCACACCAAAGAAATAAATATTTAATTTATTTAAAAGTTACCATTAAGATGAAGAGGCTTTTTTTCTGGCTCATCAAGTTCACACATTGTAACATCTTATATGCAGAAAATCTCCATATAATTGCAGCTGGCACACATTCCCGTGGTGGAGCCTGGCTCTCCTATCAATAGCTGGCAGCACAGCCAGGAACAAGTCACCATATTCCTCAGGAGGTCCAAAAAGAATGGGAGGAGAACATGGTCATGAGATGCACATGATTTTTCCTGCACTAGTTCTTCTTTTTTAAAAAATATTCATTTAATTTTTCACAGCACTGGGTCTTCATTGCTGTGTGTGGGCTACTCTTCGTTGCAGTACATCAGCTTCTCATTGCAGTGGCTTCTCTTGTTGCAGAGCACAGGCTCTAGGTGCTCAGGCTTCAGTAGTTACGGCACCTGGGCTCAGATGCTCCATGGCACATAAAATCTTCCCAGACCAGAGCTTGAACCCATGTCCCCTGCACTGGCAGGTAGATTTCCAACCACTAGATCACCAGGGAAGCCCCTGCACTAGTTCTTTAACCTGGGAGGAAACTGAACAAATTGAAGAAACAGAATAGGCTCTATCTTGAAAGCAGGACTTCATCTTGGGCTGGACTGTGAGATATATGCCCAATATCTATGGAAATGACATACCAACTGGAAAACCAGGCCCCCACTCTCCATCGCCTAAAAGAATACCCTAATTATCTGTGTAACCGAATAGAATCATACATTCGATTATGCTTATTGGGGATGACCACAAGCCTATTAATAATTGTCCACTACCTAGGCTTAAGGCATATGAATCACAAGTTAACTTTAATTGCATCTTTCTTTTTCCTTTGTTCAGACTAGTTTCAGGGAACCTTATACACTTAGGGTATATAACGTTTTCACAAAAACTGGTCAGGGTCCTTGGCTAAGAGGAGACTCTACCTTGGGTCCGCCGGTGTAATAAACTGCACTCCACTATCTGCATTGTCCTTCTGAGTGAGTTTGTGTCCCGGAACGCATGGCTACAACAAAATAACAGGGTTGGGTTTGGTAAATCATTTCAAGCACACAAGAAAGTTGAAGGAATACCACAACAGTGCCCTGGCACAACTCTCACCTATATTTCAAACATTTGTATATGTTCTCATGTTTGCTTTCTCTGTCTTATGAACTTTGAAAAAATATAGTTACAGTGAGCATGACATGTATGTTCTAAATACTTCCACTATCTCCTTAAAAAAGGAAATACATAACCCCCATGCTATAACCTAGGTAACCACTAGATGTCTGTGTCACTTGACTTGTTAGTGAAAAAATAAAACTGTGAGTTGAAAAAATATTTGTTGTTGCTGTCCAGTCACAAGTCATGTCCAACTCTTTGTGACCCCCATGAACTACAGCACACCAGGCTTCCCTGTCCTTCACTATCTCCCAGAGTTTGGTCAAACTCATGTCCATTGAGTCGATGATGTCATCCAACCATCTCATCCTCTGTCACCCCCTTCTCCTCCTGGCCTGAATCTTTCCCAGCATCAGGGTCTTTTCCAATGAGTCAGCTCTTCTCGGAGAAGGCAATGGCACCCCACTCCAGTACTCTTGCCCAGAAAATCCCATGGATGGAGGAGCCTTGTAGGCTGCAGTCCATGGGGTCGCGAAGAGTAGGACATGACTGAGCGACTTCACTTTCACTTTTCACTTTCATGCATTGGAGAAGGAAATGGCAACCCACTCCAGTGTTCTTGCCTGGAGAATCCCAGGGACAGGGGAGCCTGGTGGGCTGCCTCTATGGGGCCGCACAGAGTCAGACATGACTGAAGTGACTTAGTAGCAGCAGCAGCAGCTCTTCTTATCAGGCGGCCAAAGTATTCGAGCTTCAGCTTCAGCATCAGTCCTTCCAATGAATATTCGGGGTTGATTTCCTTTAGGATTGACTAGTTTGATCTTGCTGTCCAAGGGTCTCCCAAGAGTCTTCTATAGCACCACAGTTCAAAAGCTCCACAGTTATCTCTAGTTCACGACTTATAGTACTGAAATACCTATATGTCATTATCTAGAATAATCATTGATAATTGAGAAGGAATTTTCTCAAATTCTCAAAAGCGTTTTCCAGGTCTCACCTTTGACAACCTTTAACAACTTATTCTACTTCTCTCTAGTTATCCATAGTTAACTATACACCTTCAGTTCAGTTCAGTCGCGCAGTCGTGTCCGACTCTTTGCGACCCCATGAATCGCGGTAGCCAGGCCTCCCTGTCCATCACCAACTCCCGACTAGTTACCACTATTTACTTATAGCACATTCCTCCAAGAAAAACAAAGATTTTAGGTGTGAAAGTTTTCAGTTTTGGAGTCTTAAGTAGGTTTTTAGTTGTTTATAGCTCTCTCGTTACATATTTACATAGGTACCACTAATTACCTACATTTAAATAATTTCTTCCAGAAGAAATATTAATTTAAGAATATTTTCAACATCCTGACTTCAAGTAGGTTTCTAGTTGTCTCCAGTTATTCCTAGATAGGTAGTTACCTAGGTACCACACATTGTCTATAGTCCTAACATATTAATTATATGAGAAATATGATTTGGAGTTCGACAAAAATGGGTTTTCCAGCTTCCTGCCTTCACCTACTTAATCTAGCTACAGGTAGTTATCTCTATACAAATCTTACCTAGGTGAGTTTATTTAGATGGCTGCTTCCACATTACAAAAAGCTGTCACACGACCTGAATTGTAACAGATATCCTAGCTAGGCTAAGGAACACCAGGATCACAACCGTTAGAGGTTTCTCCGGTTATAACTAACTCTAAGCCCAAACTGTTCATTGTAGGTGAGGTGAGTAGGGTGGAGAACAAGAGTTCTGGAAGATGGTCCCAAACAAAGGGAGGGAGACGAGGGGAAAGAGGATGGTGAGAAGGGGAAAGGTGGGCGCCAAGGAGGGGACTGCTGCTGCTGCTGCTGCTAAGTCGCTTCAGTCGTGTCCGACTCTGTGCGACCCCATAGACGGCAGCCCATCAGGCTTCTGCGTCCCTGGGATTCTCCAGGCAAGAACACTGGAGTGGGTTGCCATTTCCTTCTCCAATGCATGAAAGTGAAAACTGAAAGTGAGGTCGCTCAGTCGTGTTCGACCCTTAGAGGAGGCAAAGAAGAAAAAGAGGAATTTAACCCAAGTCCAGGGGCTTTCCAGGTGGCTCGGCGGTAAAGAATCCGCCTGCCAATGCAGAAGACCAGGTTCCATCCCTGGGTCGGGAAGATTCCCCCGGAGAAAGGAATGGCAACCCACGCCAGTATTCTTGCCTGGAGAATCCCATGGACAGACGAGTCTGGCGGACTACAGTCCAGGGGGTCGCAAAGAGTCGGACACTGTGCGACCAAACAACAGCAACCCAGTGCACACAGCGCCAAGCATAAGAACCCCGTGCACTTTTGCAGAGGGCCGGCAGCCCAGACGTGGTAGCGGAGCACAGCAAAGCAGATGCTGTATCCTCCACAGTTGCGTCCAGGCCCAAAGCAAGGGCCACGTGCAGTGTTCTACAGTTGCCCTCTGACATAGGTTAGTACAAATTTGGTTTACTTGTTGAATTTGCAAGGAACAGGCTGGATTTCTTGCAGCAGGCATCCGAGCACACTGTGTGCTCTGCAAATACAGCCCTGAGTCCTGCCCCCAGTACCTCCCAGGGAACAGACGGGCTCTGCTTTTAGTGCCTCATTGCAAAAACCCAGCAAATAGTCTCCCACCTAATCTTTCCGTCTGAATCACTAGCCCGTTTCGTGGACTTTGAGAGCGAATGGAACAGAATCACAGTCTCATCCATTAATTACCAACTTCTCAGAGGGGAGTCG
>SJXQ01008510.1:18234-45945 GCA_006408695.1 Aepyceros melampus
AGGTCTCGGGCATCGCAGCAAGTGCCGCCGTCGAGGAGGAGTCGGGATCAGAATCTGAGCCGGGAGCGGCGGCAGCAGCAACAGCAGGACAACAGGGCCAGGTTGGGGCGGGAGCTCCCGACCCCGTGGTCGACGAGATCCAGAAGGGCGGCCGCGGCAGCGGCGACGGCGACAAGGAGTTTCCGCAGGAGCCGATGCAGGTGAACGCGGAGGATCCGCAGCCCTCCGACAGGCAGCCACGCTTCCACCGCTTCTCGTTCCGCCGGCTGCAGCTGAAGGAGCTGGAGAGGGTTTTCCAGCGCAGCCAGTACCCCGATGTGTTCGCTCGGTAAGTGGCTTGTTCTAGAGGCGCCCAAAATTTTCTGCGACGTTAGGGCTCTTCTCCCGACGCCTTTGGCGCTGTCTCTTCCCCCAGAGCCTGAACTCGGTGGGAGGCTCGAGGCCCTTGCAGGCTGCCCGCCCTTGGGCTCCCGGTTTGGGGCGGTGCAGTGAGTGGGTTAGTGAATTAACTCCGGAAACGTAGATTTTGGTGAATAACGTTTCATTGGATCGGGGTTTAGGTCAGTGGGAGGCGAGTGAGACCCCGTTGTGCAAGCGCAGGATTGAACTTTGCCTTTATGTAAATTTTTAGATAATTTGGTGGTCGTACAATTTTGCGCGTTTAGTCTTTAAGTATTTATTTGGTTTCACCTGGTCTTAGTGGCGGCATGCACGAGCTTTAGTTTCGACCTGTGGGATCTAGCTCCCTGACCAGGAATTGAACTGCTCCCCCTGCCTGGGGAGCGAGAAGTCTTAGCCACTGGACCACCAGGGAAGTCTCTGTGCATTTAATCTTGATTCTTAAATAGTGCATTAAAAACGCTTAATATTGAATACTGAGTTTTTCAGCGCTCCCATAAATTTTGCGCACAAAGGAAAATTCTCCCTAAAGAGACCCTGGAAGTATGTTCCCTGGGCATTTGGGAGAATACACATTTTAAAACAAGCATAAAATGTACATCGTATATCTAATTTGGTCCACAACCTAAATACTGAATATTTGCCATTTTCTCCCTTTAGGAAGGAGCTTGTGATTCCAATTGATGAGAGTGAAACCAAAGAGCAGTTCAGCAAGCCTGAAAACAACAACTTGTGAGGGCAGCAGTTATAAAACCTGCTTCAAGTCTTGGATACTTTCGTCCTAGACATTCTCAAGTTTGTTTTTCTGTTGCCTTTTCCATGTTTAGCAAATAAGTTTTGAACTTTGGGGGCTTTGGCAACTGGAAATGGGATAACTAAACACCAGTTTATGGAAATTGCCAATTATCTGAAGTAATGTGATTTCCTAAAAGAGCAAGAAAAGGAAATCACTGTTCCTATTTCCTGTGAAAAATTAAACATAATAAAGTTCAATTTCCTTTATTGAACTGATATCCTTTTATTATTTATCCTTTTATTCCTGGTATCCTTTATTGAGCACTTTGTGGAGTCATGTTGGGGCTGGGTCTGATCTGGGAAGTGCACATTAATGCATTAAGGATCTAGGTCATGAGAGGGTTCAACTCTATTACTTAAAATACCGAAAAGTTCTTAGCTAAATGAGTGAATTTATAAATATTCAGGCACTGGAGTTAGGGAATAATTCACATTCACTATATGAGTAAGTGTCTGTTTAGTTAGACTGAGACTGATGTGAGGAGACAGCTTAAAAGTCCAAGTGCAGGTGACTCCTGCCATTGTTTTTAGTCTTCAGTAAAGCAGTGTAGAAAGTGACAGCCCTACATCTTTTTAAAAAAATATTTATTTGGTTGCACCAGGTCTTAGTTGGGAGTATGTGGGATCTAGTTCCCTAACCAGGGATTGAACCCAGGTCCCAGCATTGGGAGTGGGGAGTCTTAGCCACTGGACCACCAGGGAAGTCCCAGCCCTGCCACTTAATGTTTGATGTGCTATGATGTGTCAGCCTGAAATCATTGCTAAAATAGTGACATTATGGTGGAGGGTAGGAGCAAGGTGTACAAACTGGAAATTTGTCTAAAAATTGAAACAGTTTTGAATAAAGTGGCATGAGCTAAGAGTGAACAGTTAAGAGAATTGCATACAGTCAAACCATACACCTGGTGGATGGGGCCCAAATTTAACTTTATGAGTGAATATCCTCTTGACTTTCTAACATCAAAAGATATATTTTTGATGCTATTATTTTAAAGAGGTGGGTTTTGTGGAATCTATTTGGTGTGGGGTCGAGGGGAGCATTCAGTTCAGGCCAGATTCTTTACCTGTGTTCACTTGAAATACTTTTTTGTTTGCTCAGGGAGCGATGACTAATTTGTAGCTCACGAGATTACCATTTGAGACTGTAGAAAACCATAGGCTGTATTAAGAGAGTATTTATCCAAAAATCCCAAATGAGTTTATTAGCTTTGCTTCATGGTGCCTATGTGAGTGCAGTGATGGATACAGGCTGCTGGACTGGTGGTGGTGAGTTGTAGTGAACTTGGACTCAGGTAAGCTAAATTTTCCTCACCTCTGTAGGCTGAAATAATCAAGGCAGTGTCCAGGGTGTCAGCAATTCTTATGTCCCAGTAAGACAAGCCACAAGCCCCCTGGGCCCTCCATAACCAGGCCTGCCTTGTCTTGAGGGAAACCTGTTTAAAAATCCAACTTGCTCATATTGAATATCTCCTTCAGATGGAAGGAACTTTTTTTTCCTTTTTTAAAAAATTATAATTGATGGAGGCTAATTACTTTACAATATTGTAGTGTTTTTTCCCATACATCAACACGAATCAGTCATGGGCACACATGTGTTTCACATCCAGAACCCCCCTCCCACATCACTCCCCATCCCATCTCCCAGGGTCCTCCCAGTGCACCAGCCCTGAACACCCTGTCTCATGCATCAAACCTGGACCAGCGATCCACTTCACATATGATAATATACACGTTTCTACCCTCTCAAATCATCCCACCCTCTCCTTCTCCCACAGAGTCCAAAAGACTGTTCTTTATATGTGTGTCTCTTTTACTGTCTCACATATAGGGTCATCGTTACCGTCTTTCTAAATTCCATATATATGAGTTAGTATCTGTATTGGTGTTTTTCTTTCTGACTTACTTCACTCTGTATAATAGGCTCCAGTTTCATCCACCTCATTAGAACTGATTCAAATGTATTCTTTTTAATGGCTGAGTAATATTCCATTGTGTATATGTACCCCAGCTTTCTTATCCATTCATCTGCTGATGGACATCTAGGTTGCTTCCATGTCCTGGCTATTATAAATAAACAGTGCTGCGATGAACATTGGGGTACACATGTCTCTTTCGATTCTGGTTTCCTCGGTGTGTATGCCCAGCAGTGGGATTGCTGGGTCATATGGCAGTTCTATTTCCAGTTTTTTAAGGAATCTCCACCCTTTTCTCCATAGTGGCTGTACTACTTTGCATTCCCACCAACAGTGTGAGAGTGTTCTTTTTTCTCCACACGTGACTCCTAGCGACCTCATGGACTGCAGCCCACCAGGCTCCTCCATCCATGGGATTTGCCAGGCAAGAGTACTGGAGTGGGGTGCCATTGCCCTCTCTGGTCTTTAACACTGGCTACCATCAAATAGGTTTACTCAAGATCGGTAGTCTTTCTTGAGGTTTCTTTTGGCTGAAAAGCTATAAACAATCTCGGAAAGACAGGAGTAGTATCAGCATCTTACAATAATGTAAAAATTACTAAAAAAAAAAAAAACCTTTATATCTTGCTTTCTAAAGCTTCTAAAGTTGTTTCACATCCAATAATATGTCTACTTTGAGACAGCTGTGAAAGTGAATTTTTAAATAAATAGTTACCTTAAATGTATACAAAGAAGGGGAATGGAGTTTGTTCTGAGGTGTTTTTTTTTTGTTTGTTTGTTTTTAAGAATAGAAGTATACTTACTTGAGTTCTGATCATGGGGTGTTTAGCTTATAATTGGGCAGCTCTGAGCACATAAACTGTTCTAAACCAAACTGAGTGACACACCAGCAAAGAACAGATTAAGGGTTGTATCCTCCCCCAGCATCCTAGCTTCTCAGGTGGCTCAGTGGTAAAGAATCCGCCTGCCAACGCAGGAGATGCGGTTCAATCTCTGGGTGGGGAAGATCCCCTGGAGAAGGAAATAGCAACCCATTCCAGTATTCTGGCCTGGAGAATCCCATGGACAGAGGAGCCTGGCGGGCTACAGTCCATGAGGTCACAAAGAGTCAGATGCTACTGAACAACAACTGAGCACATACACAGAAGTACTGTTTTACCAGGCAATCATTTGGTGCTGATGTGATCCATGTAGGAAATGTTGGAATCCTGGAAGTGAAGCTAAAATAGAGTTTTTTACTGGATTTCCGGACTGGTAAGCCCAGTTGGTCTCATTTGACTTCATGTAACCCACGACATGGACTGGGGTTTTGAAAACCTTGAGTGGACAACTCAGGAGTCAGTTACTATGACAACATAACCCTCATTACGTAACCTTCATCCTAAGAATGCTGCCTGACATTACTTTCACTTTGGGATTCATTGGAGACTTTCCTTACACTTCCTTCTGTTAAACCAAAGCACTAGGGTGTCCCAGTGAGAAGGAATCCCTGCCTCAGCCAGGTTGTTTCCTTTTTCTTTTTTAATATTTATTTATTTTTAATTGATTGATGATTGTTTTACAGTATTGGTTTGATTTCTGTCATACATCAACATGAATGAAAGCCAGGTTGTTTTTAAGAGAAATTTTTTTTGAGAATTTTATTTTTTATTAAAATTTATTAAAATTTTATTAAATTTTTATTTTTTATTAAAAATTTTAATAATTTTATTTATTTGGCTCTGCTAGGTCTTCATTGCTATATGAGCTTTGCTCTAGTTGTGTCAAGTGGGGGCTACTCTCTAGTTGTGGTGTGCAGGCTTCTCATTGTGGTGGCTTCTCTTGTTGGGGAGCACAGGGTCTAGAGCTCATGGGCTTCAGTAGTTGCAGCTTGTGAGCTCAGTAGTTGTGGCGCACAGGCTCAGTTGCCCTGTATCAGCCAGGTCGTTTTTCTCAAAAGGCATATTCTCATTTTCCTTTGTGTAACCCTCACACGAGATTTCTTCATTTCAGGTATAACTGATTCTTTTGCTGTACACCTGAAACTATCGCAACATTGTTAATCAACTATACTCCAATATAAAATAAGAAATTTAAAAGAAAAAGATATCTTCATTTGACAAATGAGACAAATATTCCCAGAGCCCTTCAGTAATAATCAATCACAGAGAACCAGTCCCATTGGATCCTGTGGCTCTTCCAAGCAAAGTGCCTTTGTCCTCTGTACCCAGCTTAAAGGAAGAAACCCTGGTTGGTCTCCACACTGCAAGGGTCATCGGTTCACACCCTTCATTTTACAGATTTGGGACACAGGCCCAGAGCAGTGGAGTGGCCAGCCCAAGAAAGCAGAGTTCATCCCAGAGAAGGCCAGCCTCTCGGTGGCCATGCTGTCTGCTGGGCCTTGTATCATCCAGTATGACCAGTGCCTCACTCAAAGCTCCCACCAAAGCCTGATCACTGAGTCATTTTCCCTCTAGGAAAAGTAATCAACCTCCCCTGCAGAGGCATTCGGCCTCCTGGTGTCCACAGTTTCAGGTCCTGAGAAGGATGCAATTTGTACCCTCCTCACAAAAGCCCAAGTGTGCTTCCACTACAACAGCCCTCATCTCTCGCAATCTCCTTGCAAAGCCAAGTCTGCCAACCAGCAGCACAATGCATGAGCAAGAGCCAGCCCTGAGCTTATGCTGAATTAGCTTTTTTAGGAAAGTAATAGTAATATAACAGCGTGGAAACTGTCATTGTTGTTTAGTTGCTAAGTTGTGTCTGGCTCTTTTGCAACCCCATGGACTGAAGCCCCCAGGCTCCTTCCTCTGTCCGTGGTTTCCCAGACAGGAATACTAGAGTGGGTTGCCATTTCCCTTCTCCAGGGGATCTTCCCAACCCAGGGGCTGAACCTGTGTCTCCTGCCTTGGTAGGTGCCACTGAACCAGTGCCCTAAAACTATCACTAGGGAATTAATATTCATTTTGAAATTGATAATTTATGGTTTGTCTTGATCAGTGTCACACTTGCTCCTTCTCAGACATCAGCATGAAGCTATGGGGCAGGACACTTGGTGTGATGGTGTAAACATAATATTCAACTGCAATGAGCTGTATCCACATACCCACCCCCCACCATCACCACACAAAGGGTAGGTCTGCAGGTAAATGTCTAATATTTACATGCCAATCTTTTATTATTTTAAAAATCAATTTATAAATTTATTTTTGGCTGTGCTCGGTCTTCATTGCCATGCAGGGCTTTCTCTAGTTGCAATGAGTCAGGGCTACTCTCTAGTTGCAACGCACGGGCTTCTCTGCGGTGGCTTCTCTTGATGCAGAGCACAGGCTCTAAGGCCTGAGGCTCTTGGGCTCTAGAGCACAGGCTCAATAGTTGTAGCACATGGCATGTGGGATCTTCATGTCCCCTGCATTGGCAGGCAGATTCTTTACCACTGAGCCACCAGGGAAGCCCCAACATACCAATATTTTAGACTCTAGACATACAAAACACACCTCTTACATATACTCTTGCTTTCAAAATCAAGGGACACCAGACACTGACACGGTGGCATTCAGAAATGGATACATAACTGATATGCCTAGACTGTTTGAAGCACAGGCCCCAGACAAAATTAGAGCTGTTATGAGAACTGCAGCTTCTTTAGCATAACCTCCTCCTATTTCAGGCCCATCTTGATCTAGGGGGGAAAATGAGATAGGTAAGATCCAAAGAAAAGTAAGTCTCTGTCCACCTCTCCCTTGAACAAAAGACACAAAGGATAAAACAAAGGATGTGTTTTCATAGTAAGTGGAGAAGGAAGCTCCAGAGGAAAAGAAATCTATGTCAACAGCTGGGTCCAGAGCTATTGATCTGGGTTAGGGAGCTGGGTGTTGAGGCAGGCTGGCAGCTCGGCACTGCCTCTGGATAGCAGTCAGAAGGGTACAAGAAGATGGCTCTGGCCAGCTGGGCTTTATAAGAGAAAAGAGAAACAGGACTCAGGTTCATGTGCAAGTGAGTTCCTTACATCTCCTTCCACAGCCCTCATTACAAGGTCAAGGAACAGAGCTCTTTTTATTTTATTTATTGGCTGCCTCAGGTCTTAGTTGTGGCATGCAGGATCTTTGATCTTAGTTGCAGCATGAGGAAATCTTTAGTTGTGGCATGTGGACTCTAGTTCCTCAAACAGGGGTTGAACCTGGGGCCCCCTGCATTGGGAGTGAGGAGTCTTAGCCACTAGACCACCAGGGACATCCCCAGAGCTCTTTTTTCTTTTTTTCTCCATTGCCTCAGTTCAGTTCAGTCACTCAGTCATGTTTGACTCTTTGCAACCCCATGGACTGCAGCATGCCAGGCTTCCCTGTCCATCACCAGCTCCTAGACCTTGCTCAAACTCATGTCCGTCGAGTCGGTGATGCCATCCAACCATCTCATCTTCTGTCCTCCCCTTCTCCTCCTGCCTTCAATCTTTCCCAGCATCAGGGTCTTTTCCAGTGAGTCAGTTCTTTGCATCATGTAGCCAAAGTATTGGAGTCTCAGCTTCAGTATCAGTCCTTCCAATGAATATTCAGGACTGATCTTTACGATTGACTGGTTTGATCTCCTTGCAGTCCAAGGAACTCTCAAAAGTCTTCTCCAGCACCACAATTCAAAAGCATCAGTTCTTCGGTGTTCAGACTTTTTTATGGTCCAACTCTCACATCTGTACATGACTACTGTAAAAACCATAGTTTTGAGACTATACAGACCTTTGTTGGCAAAGTGATGTCATTGCTTTTTAATATGCTGTCTAGGTGTGTCATAGCTTTCTTTTCAAGGAGCAAGCATCTTTCATGGCTGTAGTGACCATCTGCAGTAATTTTGGAGCCAAAGAAAATAAAGTGTGTCACTGCTTCCATTGTTTCCCCATCTATTTGCCATGAAGTGATGGGACCAGATGCCATCATCTTAGTTTTTTGAATGTTGTGTTTTAAGCCAGCTTTTTCACTCTCCTCTTTCACCCTCATCAAGAGGCTCTTTAGTTTCTCTTCACTTTCTGCCATTAGAGTGGTATCATCTGCATATCTGTGCGTAGTCTCTCAGTCGTGTCCAACTCTTTGCAACCACAAGGCTGTAGCCCACTAGGCTCCTCTGTCCATGGAGATTCTCCAGGCAAGAATACTGGAGTGGGTTGCCATGCCTTCGTCCAGGGAATCTTCCCAAACCAGGGATCAAACCCAGGTCTTCCACATTGCAGGCAAATTCTTTACTGTCTGAGCCACCAGGGAAGCCCCTGCATATCTGAGGTTGTTGATATTTCTCCCAGCAACCTTGATTCCAGTTTGTGATTCATCCAGCTCATTTCACATGATGTACTCTGCATATAAGTTAAATAAGCACAGTGACAATATACAGCCTTATATTCAAAAGCAGAGACATTACTTTGGCGACTAAGGTCCGTCTAGTCAAGGCTATGGTTTCTCCTGTGGTCATGTATGGATGTGAGAGTTGGACTGTGAAGAAGGCTGAGCAAAGAAGAATTGATGCTTTTGAACTGTGGTGTTGGAGAAGACTCTTGAGAGTCCCTTGGACTGCAAGGAGATCCAACCAGTCCATTCTGAAGGAGATCAACCCTGGGATTTCTTTGGAAGGAATGATGCTAAAGCTGAAGCTCCAGTACTTTGGCCACCTGATGTGAAGAGTTGACTCACTGGAAAAGACTCTGATGCTGGGAGGGATTGGGGGCAGGAGGAGAAGAGGACGACCGAGGATGAGATGGCTGGATGGCATCACGGACTCAATGGACATGAGTCTGAGTGAACTCCGGGAGTTGGTGATGGACAGGGAGGCCTTGCGTGCTGTGATTCATGGGGTCACAAAGAGTTGGACACGACTGAGTGACTGAACTGAACTGAACTGAACTGACATACTCCTTTCGCAATTTTGAACCAGTCAGGTGTTCCATGTCCAATTCTAACTGTTGCTTCTTGACCTGCATACAGGTTTCTCAGGAGACAAGTAAGGTGGTCTGGTATTCCCATCTATAAGAATTTTCCACAGTTTGTTATGATCCACCCAGTCAAAGGCTTTAGTGTGATCACTGAAGCAGTGAAAGTGAAGTCACTTAGTCATGTCCAACTCTTTGGGACGCCAGGGCTGTAGACTGCCAGACTCCTCCATCCATGGGATTTTCCAGGCAAGACTACTGAAGTGGCTTGCCATTTCCTTCTCCAGGGGATCTTCCCAACCCAGGAATTGAAGCCGGGTCTCCCACACTGCAGGCAGACTCTTTACCAGCTGAGCCACCAGGGAAGCAGAAGTAGATGTTTTTCTGGAATCTCCTTGCTGTTTCTATGATCCAGTGAATGTTGGCAATTTGATCTCTCATTTTTCTGCCTTTTCTAAGTTCAGCTTGTACATCTGGAAGTTCTCAGTTCATACACTGCAAAAGCCTAGCTTGTAGGATTTTGAGCTGAAAGATTGCATGCAGCACTTTAGTAGCATCGACTTTAGGATTTGAAATAGCTCAGCTGGAATTCCATCACCTAGCTCTGTTTGTAGTAATGCTTCCTAAAGCATACTTGACTTCACATTCCAGGATGTCTGGCTCTACATGAATGACCACACCATTGTGGTTTATCTGGGTCATTAACATCTTTTTTGCCTAGTTCTTCTTCGCATTCTTGCCACCTCTTCTTAATCTCTTCTGCTTCTGTTAGATCCTTGGGTTTTGCTAACGCTGAGCTGACCAGGAGGCAGGGAAATACCCAATTCAAGCTCCTTCTAGCCTTCTTGTCTCTGCTAAAGGGAAGGGTGTGAAAGTTGAGAGGCACTTGTAAAGGTCACAGTTCAGGGATACAGGCTCACTAAAAGACTGAGATCCAATCACAGAACTACAGACTGCTTCCCCTGCCCCCAAGCTTACCACCACATCAATAGTGCTCCTGTATAATAAAAGTGGATTACAGCTGAAAGAACTGCAAGCTCTGACTCTGTTTAAGAAGAAGCTTCTAGGGACTTCCCCAGTGGTCCAGTGGTTAAGAATCCACCTTGCAATGCAGAGGATGCAGATTTGATCCCTGGTCAGGGAACTAAGATCCACCATGTCTCAAGGCAGCTAAGCCTGAGTGCCACAACTATTGAGCTCAAGCACCACAATAAAAAGATCCCCCATGTCCATCAAAGATCCCACCACAGCCAAATAGTAAATAAATAAATTAAAAAAAAAAAAAGAAGAAGAAGCCTCTAAGGAAATGCAAAGATGACAGGGGAGATGAATAAGGATGCTAGTGGAAATTTTAGCCTCTGACACCTACCACTAACAGTAAACACAGCCTAATTCCTAGCCAGATAAACACACACAAAAAAAAACCTCACAAGAAAAATATATCTACTTCAGTTCTTTTATCCAATATATCATGACTGGCTTTCAATAAAAATTTACAAGGCATGCTAAAAATAAAAAGAAACATTCAAAAGAGAGAAAGCAGGCATCAGAGCCAGACTAAAATATGGCAGAGATTTTTGTAATTACTGAATCTAGAACTTAAAATAACTATGATTAATATACTAAGGGTTGTAATGAAAAAAGTGGACAAGATACAAGAACAGATGAGTAATGTAAGCTGGAGATAAAAACTCTAAGAAAGAATCAAAAGGAAAAGCTAGAAATCAAAAATACTGTGACAGAAATGAAAACTATCTTTGATGGGTTTATCAAAAGACTGGATGAGGCAGGTAAAAATTAGTGAGGTAAAAGATAAAACAATAGAAACATCCCAATATGATAATGGAAATATCCCAAAATGATAAGCAATGAGAAAAAATAATTTAAAAAAAAAAACAGAAAAGAATATTCAAGAATTGTAGACAATTTAAAAGGTATGGGACTTCCCTCGTAGTCCAGTGGCTAAGACTCTGAGTTCCCAATGCAGGGGGCCTGGGTTCAATCCCTGGTCAGGGAACTAGATCCCACATGCACCAACTAAAGATTCTGCATGCCATGTCTGAGACCCATCAAAGACAAATAAATACATATATATATATATATATATATATATTTTTAAAAAACTTAACCTTAAAAACAAAACCCTACACACCATTTATATTAGCACCTCAAAACTGAGATACTTGTGTATAAACCTGAGAAAATATATGCAATATCTCAATATCTATATGCGGAAAACTATAAAACTCAATGTAAGAAGTCAAAAGTAGATCTGAATAAATGAAGAGATATTCTACATTTATGGATAGGAAGACTTGATAATGTTAAGGGTAAGTTCTTCCCAACTTGATCTATAGATTGAACACAATCCCAATCAAAATTCCAGCAAGTTACCTTGGAGAAATTGACAAACTGATCCTAAAATTTATACGTAAAGGCAGAAGACCCAGAATGGCCAAATTAATACTGAAGAAGAACAAAGCCAGAAGACTGACACTATCCAACTTCAAGACTCACTATAAATCTACTATAATCAAAATAGTGTGGCACTTCCAAATTCAGTTCAGTTCAGTTGCTCAGTCATGTCTGACTCTTTGCGACCCCATGGACTGCAGCATGCCAGGTGTCCCTGTCCATCACCAACTCCCAGAGCTTGCTCAAACTCATGTCCATCGAGTTGGTGATGCCATCCAACCATCTCATCCTCTGTCATCCCCTTCTTCTCCCACCTTCAATCTTTCCTAGCAACAGGGTCTTTTGCAATGAGTCAGTTTTTCGCATCAGGTGGCCAAAGTATTGGAGTTTCAGCTTCAGCATCAGTCCTTCCAATGAATATTCAGGACTGATTTCCTTTAGGATTGACTGGTTTTATCTCCTTGCAGTCCAAGGGACTCTCAAGAGTCTTCTCCAACACCACAGTCCAAAGCATCAATTCTTTGTATTAAAAGCAATGCCTTTGATATGAAACATGTTACTTAATTGGCCTGGCCAGGGTTGGGTTTGAGGTGTTGAGTAAACGAGGGGTCAGATGTAAAGTTATGAATAGGTAGACAAGGTTTTGGAGAAGGAAATGGCAACCCACTCCAGTATTCTTCCCTAGAGAATCCTGTGGACAGAAGAGCCTGGTGGACTGCTATCCATAGGGTCGCATAGAGTCAGACACGACTGAAGCAACTTAGCATGCATGCATGCATTGGAGAAGGAAATGGCAACCCACTCCAGTATTCTTGTCTGGAGAATCCCAGGGATGGAGGAGCCTGGTGGGCTGCCTCTATGGGGTCAAAGAGTCGGACATGACGGAAGTGACTTAGCGGCAGCAGCAGGCAAGGTTTGGGGCAGGGTATTAATGTGAAGTTTGAACTGTAAAAGAAGAGGGAGTAAGAGTAAAATCATGATGTGGTGTCTCATGTCTAAGGTGAAAAAAATGATAAAAATAAGAATCCAGGTGTAGAAATCAATTTGGGTTGATGCTTTTCAACTGTGGTGTTGGAGAAGACTCTTGAGAGTCCCTTGGACTGCAAGGAGATCCAACCAGTCCATTCTGAGGGAGATCAACCCTGGGATTTCTTTGGAAGGAATGATGCTAAAACTGAAGCTCCAGTACTTTGGCCACCTCATGCGAAGAGTTGACTCATTGGAAAAGACCCTGATGCTGGGAGGGATTGGGGGCAGGAGGAGAAGGGGACGACAGAGGATGAGATGGCTGGATGGCATCACGGACTCAATGGACGTGAGTCTGAGTGAACTCCGGGAGTTGGTGATGGACAGGGAGGCCTGGCATACTGCAATTGATGGGGTCGCAAAGAGTCGGACACGACTGCGCAACTGAACTGAACTGAACTGTGAACTCTATGATCTCCCTGGAGACAAAGATCAGTTACAAAGTCAAGGAATAAGGGGAGATCAGTAACAGTGGTGTTTCCAGGAAAGGTAAGGGCTTGTGTTACTATGTGAAGGAAAGTGGATAATGAATTCATCTAAGCTGATCACAGTAGAGGAGGGCCAAGCCCCAAAAAACAAGAACTATGGAGAAGTAGGTAAAACAGAGAAAGCTTTAGAATGATAGTCCACTCAGGGGGAGACACAGAGTAAAGTCCTATTGTGAATAAAGTAAGTAGGGGAAATCCTAGTCCAATTAGTAACCAATACATCTATTTTTGTTTTACTTATCGATATTTGTTTTTCTGCCACAGGGACAGGGGCTCTATGTACAGCAGACTTGGGTATAGCATAAGTCCTCTTGGAGGAGGTCGCCATTAACCCCACCATAGAGCTGCCAGAACTTACACAGGACGGGAAATAGACTCTTGGAGGGCACAAACAGAAACTTGTGCACCAGGATCCAGGATCAAGGAGCAGTGACCTCACAAGAGACTGACCCAGACTTGCTTGTTTGTGTCCGGGAGTCTCCAGTGGAGGCATGGGTAAATGGTGGCCTGCTGCAGGGTTGGGGGCACTGAGTGTAGCAGTACATGCATGGGATCTTTTGAAGAAGGTCAACATTATCTGAATGGTCTAGTGGTTTTCTCCACTTTCTTCAATTTCAGTCTGAATTTGGCAATAAGGATATTCATTATCTGAGCCACAGTCAGCTCCTGGTCTTGTTTTTGCTGACTGTATAGAGCTTCTCCATCTTTGGCTGCAAAGAATATAATCAATCTGATTTCAGTGTTGACCATCTAGTGATGTCCATGTGTAGAGTCTTCTCTTGTGTTGTTGGAAGAGGGTGTTTGCTATGACCAGTGCATTCTCTTGGCAAAACTCTATTAGCCTTTGCCCTGCTTTATTTTGTACTCCAAGGCCAAATTTGCCTGTTACTCCAGGTATCATGTGACTTCCTACTTTTGCATTCCAGTCCCCTATAATGAAAAGGACATCTTTTGGGGGTGTTAGTTCTAGAAGGTCTTGTAGGTCTTCATAGAACCATTCAACTTCAGCTTCTTCAGCGTTACTGGTCGGAGCATAGACTTGGATTACCATGATGTTGAATGGTTTCCTTTTGAAATGAACAGAGATCATCCAGTCATTTTTGATATTGCATCCAAATACTGCATTTCGGACTCTTTTGTTGACTAGGATGGCTACTCCATTTCTTCTAGGGGATTCCTGCCCACAGTAGTAGATATAATGGTCATCTGAGTTAAATTCACCCATTCCAGTCTTAGTTCGCTGATTCCTTGAATATCGACGTTCACTCTTGCCATCTCCTATTTGACCACTTCCGATTTGCCTTGATTCATGGACCTAACATTCCAGGTTCCTATGCAGTATTGCTTATTACACCATCAGAACTTGCTTCTATCACCAGTCACAACCCAACTGGGTGCTGTTTTTGCTTTGGCTCCATCCCTTCATTCTTTCTGGAGTTATTTCTCCACTGATCTCCAGTAGCATATTGGGCACCTACCAACCTGGGGAGTTCATCTTTTAGTGTTCTATGTTTTTGCCTTTTCATACTGTTCATGGGGTTCTCAAGGCAAGAATACTAAAATGGTTTGCCATTCCTTTCTCCAGTGGACCATATTCTCTCAGACCTCTCCACCATGACCCATCCATCTTGGGTGGCCCCACACGGCATGGCTTAGTTTCATTGAGTTAGATAAGCTGTGGTCCGTGTGATCAGATTAGCTAGTTGTCTGTGATTGTTATTTCAGTCTGTCTGCCCTCTGATGCCCTCTCTCAGCGCCTACTGTCTTACTTGGGTTTCTCCTACCTGATAGACAGAGTGTCTGATGAACTATGGACGGAGGGTCATGACATTGTAAAGGAGACAGGGATCAAGACCATCCTCAAGAAAAAGAAATGCAAAAAAGCAAAATGGCTGCCTGAGGAGGCCTTACAAGTAGCTGTGAAAAGAAGGGAAGCAAAAAGCAAAGGAGAAAAGGAAAGATATAAGCATCTGAATGCAGAGTTCCAAAGAATACCAAGGAGAGAATAAGAAAGCCTTCCTCGGTGATCAATGCAAAGAAATAGAAGAAAACAATAGAATAGGAAAGAATAGAGATCTCTTCAAGAAAATTAGAGATACCAATGGAGCTTTTCATGAAAAGATGGGCTCAATAAAGGACAGAAATGGTATGGACCTAACAGAAGCAGAAGAGATTAAGAAGAGGTGGCAAGAATACACAGAAGAACTATACAAAAAAGATCTTCAGAACCTAGATAATCACAATGGTGTGATCACTCACCTAGAGCCAGATATCCTGGAATGTGATGTCAAGTGGGCCTTAGAAAGCATCACTACGAACAGAGCTAGTGGAGGTGATGGAATTCCAGTTGAGCTGTTTCAAATCCTGAAAGATGATGCTTTGAAAGTGCTGCCCTCAATATGCCAGCAATTTGGAAAACTCAGCAGTGGCCACAGGACTGGAAAAGGTCAGTTTTCATTCCAATCCCTAAGAAAGGCAATGCCAAAGAATGCTCAAACTACTGCATAATTGCACTCATCTCACATGCTAGTAAAGTAATGCTCAAAATTCTCCAAGCCAGACTTCAGCAATACGTGAACTGTGAACTTCCTGATGTTCCAGCTGGTTTTAGAAAAGGCAGAGGAACCAGAGATCAAACTGCCAACATCCGCTGGATCATTGAAAAAGCAAGAGAGTTCCAGAAAAACATCTATTTAAACTTTTGACTGTATGGATCACAATAAACTGTGGAAAATTCTGAAAGAGCTAGGAACACCAGACCACCTGACCTGCCTCTTGAGAAACCTGTATGCAGGTCAGGAAGCAACAGTTCGAACTGGATATGGAACAACAGACTGGTTCCAAATAGGAAAAGGAGTCTGCCAAGGCTGTATATTGTCACCCTGCTTATTTAACTTATATGCAGAGTACATCATGAGAAATGCTGGGCTGGATGAAGCACAAGCTGAAATCAAGATTGCCAGGAGAAATATCAGTAATATCGGATATGCAGATGACACCACCCTTATAGCAGAAGGCGAGGAAGAACTAAAGAGCCTCTTGATGAAAGTGAAAGAGGAGAGTGCAAAATCTGGTTTAAAACTCAATATCCAGAAAACTAAGATCAAGGCATCCGGTCCCACCACTTCATGGCAAATAGATGGGGAAACAGTGGAAACACTGAGAGACTTTATTTTCTTGGGCTCCAAAATTACTGCAGATGGTGATTGCAGCCATGAAATTAAAAGACGCTTACTCCTTGGAAGAAAAGTTGTGACAAACCTAGACAGCATATTAAAAAGCAGAGACATTACTTTGTCAACAAAAGTCCATCTAGTCAGAGCTATGGTTTTTCCAATAGTCATGTATGGATGTGAGAGTTGGACTATAAAGAAAGCTGAGTGCCAAAGAATTGATGCTTTTGAACTGTGGTATTGGAGAAGACTCTTGAGGTCCCTTGGACTGCAAGGAGATCCAACCAGTCCATCCTAAAGGAGATCAGTCCTGGGTGTTCATTGGAAGGACTGATGTTGAAGCTGAAACTCCAGTACTTTGGCCACCTGATGCGAAGAGCTGACGCATTTGAAAAGACCCTGATGCTGGGAGGGATTGGGGGCAGGAGGAGAAGGGGACAACCAAGGATGAGATGGCTGGATGGCATCACGGACTCAATGGACATGAGTTTGGGTAAACTCTGGGAGTTGGTGATGGACAGGGAGGCCTGCTGTGCTGCGGTTCATGGGGTCACAAAGAGTCGGACACGACTGAGTGACTGAACTGACTGACTGACTGAGGTCCCTGTGTATGAGTGTTAAGTCAGCTGAATTCATTTGATGAGGCTTTGGGAGAGAGCGATCTGCATGTTCTCTCATGAGGTGTCTAATAAGGTTAAGGATGGGAAGATAATCTCCAGCAAGGGGCTGGCAGTAGGAAACTGACCCAAGAGAAAAGGGAGTCCATGCAGCATAGCCCTAATGTGAGCCAAAGTCATGGGAAGGAGTTCAGTCCATGGCCTTTGTAGTTCTAAGTGTTTGCTTAGGTCCGTTTTGAGAATAGAATTTGCCTTTTCTACTTTTCCCGTTGATTGGGTTCTGTAAGAAATATGTAATTTCCAGGTTATGCCAAGGGATTGGGCTACCTGTTGAGTGATTTGGGAGATTAAAGCTGGCCCATTATCGGATTGGAGAGTGGGAGACCAAAGCAAGGGATGATTTCTCATATGAGAAATTGTGTTAACCTCTGAGGCAGTTTTTGATCTCATAGGAAAAGCTTTAATCCACCCTAAAAACGTGTGTACTAGAGTAAGCATGAGTTTTATTTTTCGTGTTGGAGGCATGTGAATGAAGTCAATTTGCCAGTCCTCTCCTGGGATATTACCTTGAGCCTCATTTGTTGGGAATGAGGGAATAGGCTTTAGGGCTCTCTCTGTGGTGAGACTGAGGAGCAGATAATGCAAGAGTGAGTGATTTGTTGTGGAGTGAAAGAAGGTGATAAGAGGTTTTAAGAGATGATAAAGAGGTTTAGTGCCTATGTGTAGGGCCTGATGAAGAATCTGTGTGGCCTGAGATTGGGGAAGGACATGGTGGCCCTGTTTTTGTAACCAGTCTCCTTGTGGTTGTGCTCCCTCTTGTAACAATCTTATAATAATTGTTTTTTCTTCAGGGAGGTAAAAGGGCTTTAAGTTGGGGATTACTATAGGTTGTTGAGCTGGTGATCGGAGTGAGGCTTGTTTTGCTTCTCTCTCTGTGGCATTGTTGCCCCGTGAAATGGAGCCTGAGGCCACCTGGTGACCTCGGCAATGTATGATGCCTACTTCACTTGGCATGTTAGCTGCTTTTAAAAGTTGGAGTATAAGCGGGGCATTAGTTATGGGAGAGCCTTTAGTAGATAGGAGCCCTCGTTCCCTCCAAATGGCAGCATGTGAGTGTATGATGTGGAAAGTGTATTTAGAGTCAGTGTATATATTTGCTCTCTTGTTAGCTGCGAGGGTAAGAGGTCTAGTTAGTGCAATAAGTTCTGCCTTTTGGGAAGGGGTTCCTCAGAGGAGAGGTTGGGATTCAATAATTTTGGTGTCAGAGACAATTGCATATCCAGCTACTTTTTTTCCTTTTGATGTCATAGAGGAGCTGCCATCAATATACCAAGTAAAGTCAGGGTTATTTAAAGAGCTTGAGGAAATGTGGGGGAAATGGAGCATCAGGTCTTCTAATGCCTCTTTGCAAGCATGAATAGAGGGCTCAGAAGAATTAGGGATAAGTGTGGCAGGGTTTAGAGTAGGACAGCATTCAAAGGAAAACTCAGGAGATTCAAGAAGGGTGACATGAATTAGTTGAATGCCTGAAGGAGATAGAAGGGTCATGGATTTGTGAGAAAGTAAGTCCTTAAAGTCATCTGGTGAACGAATGACAGCGGGTTCTCCAAAAGTAAGTTTTTACTTTCCTGAGTGAGGAGTGCAGCTGCTGCCAGAGCATGTAGGCAGGCTGGCCATCCTTGAATGTGGTATCTAATTGTTTTGACAGATGAGCAACAGGGGTGAAGGAGGACCCTGATTTTGTCCCAAAACTCCTAGGGCAATTTTGTTTCTCTCAGTAGTGTAGAGTATAAAGGGGCAAGAAAGGTCAGAAGTGTTAGAGCTGGGGCTGAGAGAATGGCTTGCTTAAGGTTGTTAAAGACTGAACATATATTTTATTTTAGCTCTAGGGGTTCTGAAAGATCTCCTCGGCTTGATATAGGGGTTGTGCCAAGAGGGCCAAATTAGGAATCCAGAGGCGTAGATATCCAGCTAACCGCAAGGACTGGGTCTCTGTTTCTGATGTAGGGAGTGGTAGGGTGGATATAAGGGACTTTCTATTGGTAGTAATATATCTTTTTGTTGGTGTTAAAAGGACTCCGAGATAGATGACTCTAGGAAGAGAGAGCTGAACCTTGATGGGAAATACTTGATAGCCTCAATCAGCTAGAAAATTAAGGAATTGTATAGTGTGTTGTTGAGAATATGTAAGCAAAGGACTACAAAGGAGGAGATTATCCACATATTGGAGGACAGTAGTTGGAGTAAGGTCAAGAGAGATTAGGTCTGATGCTCGAGCTTGGCCAAAGAAATAAGGGCTATCACAAAAGCCTGTGGGAGGACTGTCCGTGTCAGCTGTTGGGAGCGATGATTGTCTGGATCAGTCCAGGTAAAGGCAAAGAGGTCTTGAGAGTCTGGGTGTAAAGGAATAGTAAAGAAGGCATCTTTGAGGTCTAAAACAGTGAAGTGGGTAGTGGAAGAGGGAATGAGAGAGAGGAGTATAGGAATTTGGAACTACTGGGTGTATGGGGATAACAGCCGCAATGATAAGTCTCAGGTCCTGGACCAGGCAATAGGAGCCATTTGGCTTTTTGACAGGTAGGATAGGGGTGTTATAGGGAGTAAGTTGGGTGCAAGAGGCCCTGATGTAGGAGTTTAGTGACGATAGGCTTTAATCCTTGTTGATGTTTTTGGGAGATGGGGTATTGTGGTTGATTGGGGAATTTAGGTGGTCTTTGAGATGAATATGAATTGGAGCATGGTGAGAGGCAACAGATGAGTTGTCTGTATCCCAAACTATGGTATTTATGGACAAGGAGGGCAATGGGGTGGGGGAAGAGGAAGTGGGGTTAAGAAGCAGTAGCCAGGCTAGATCAGAGGGTGGACTTGGGATAGTAATAGAAGCTTTGAATTTTGAGAGAAGGTCTCTCCCAAAAATAGGAGTGGGGCATTTTGGGAGTATGAGAAAAGAATGGGATAATGGGGTATCTTGAAGTGTGCAAGGTAGAGGCTCAGTTATTCATGGTGTAGATATTAAACCATCAACCCCCATAACAGAGACCTGAGAGACCTTGGTTTTTCCAGATTAGGCCGGCATAGCAGTGTAAGTGGCCCCTGTGTCAATGAGAAAGGAGATCAGCTTACCTGCCACAGTAAGAGTTACCCTGGGCTCCATAGAGGTAATGAGAGTCGGGGCCTGGGGCCCTGGGCACATTCAGTCTTCAGTGGCGAGTCCAAGGAGGCTGGGCAGAGCTGGGTAGGAGGACTCCTGCTCAGGACCAGGAGGGGATGTCCAGGTCCCTGGAGGGGGATTTGGGCAGTCGACCTTCCAATGTTCCTTTATGCCACAGCTGGGACATGGACCTGGAGGGGGCCTTGGCTTTAGGCATAGGCAGGCCCAGTGGCCTTCTTTGCCGCATTTGAAGCAGGGCCCAGGTGGCTTCCTTTCTTTGTTGGTTGATGGAGGCTTGGAGCCATGTAGGGCAGTGGCTAAAAGGTGGTATTTGGCCTGATCTCATTGGGCCTTCTCTAGTTTTGCCTGTTCTTCCTGGTTATTGAAAATCTTAAAGGCTAAATTTTAAAGGTCTCACTGAGGGATTTGAGGGCCTTCTTCTACCTTTTTTAGTTTCTTTAGGATATCTGGGGATGACTGGGAGATTAAATGGGTGCTAAGGACAATGGTGCCCTCTGCTGAAGTGGGGTCTAATTTTGTGTTTGTGTAGCACTTCCTTTAACCTGGCTAGAAATTGTCTGGGTTTTCATCTAGTCTTTGTGTTCTTTCCCAGAGCTTATCAAAGTTGACGGCTTTATGCCTTGCCTCTTGAAGACCCACAATGAGGCAAGCAATCATATGATTATGGGCTGCTTGTCCAGGTCTCCCCGCCTGATAATCCCAGTTGGGATCATCTCGGGGGACAGCCGTTGCCCTTACAGGCTTAGCGTCCTCTGTCCTGTGTATGTCATCAGCATGCGCCTGAGAGGCTTGCCTTACTCATTCCTTCTCTTCTGGGAGAAGAGTGGAGGAAAGTATGATGTAAATATCATGCCAGGTTAAGTCATAAGACTGGGTAAGATACTTGAATTCTTTTAGATAATTATCAGGGTCTGAGGAGAAGGAGCCAAGATACTTTTCAATCTGAGATAGATCAGTGAGGGAGAATGGGACATGAACCCGAACAATGCCTTCTGCTCTAGCTACTTCCTGTAAAGGGAGCAATGAATCAGGGGAAGGAGCGAAGTCCTGTGGTGAAGTTTCCTGTTTTAAAGTTGTTCGGGGCCAGTATGGGAAGGGATCTAGGGAGGTTTGGGTAAAGCCTTGGGACCCTCAGGGTAGAGGTTGGGGCTGAGGTCTCAGAGCTTATCTCAGGCACAAGCTGGAGAGGGGGATTGGGAGCTGCTGTGGTGGAGGCCTGTGCTTGAGAAGGAGGGAGGGAGGAGAGGATGTAAGGTGGAGGTTGTGGAACTGGATCTGGAGTGGCTGCAAGGGGATTGGGAGTGCTAGGGGTGGGCTGTGGTTGGAAGGGTTGAAGGAAGAAGAAGAAAAGTCTGAACAGGGATCAGGAGACATTGTATTAGGAGGATGTTGTTCAGAGTTGGCTAAGAGTATATGAGAAGTAGAACAGGATTCACAGAGAAGATCAAGAGTGGAGAGCTAAGAAAACCTGAACATAAGGGATTTCTAACCACTTGCCTTCGGAGAAGGCAATTGCACCCCACTCCAGTACTCTTGCCTGGAAACTCCCATGGATGGAGGAGCCTGGTAGGCTTCAGTCATGGAGTCGCTAAGTCGGACCTGACTGAGCGACTTCACTTTCACCTTTCGCTTTCATGCATTGGAGAAGGAAATGGCAGCCCACTCCAGTGTTCTTGCCTGGAGAACCCCAGGGACGGGGGAGCCTGGTGGACTGCCGTCTATGGGGTCGCACAGAGTCGGACACGACTGAAGTGACTTAGCAAAACCACTTGCCTTTGTGGAGACAGAAGTTATCGAGGTCCCATAGAGTATTATAATCAAGAGTTCCATTTTCTGGCCATTGGGACCTGTTATCAAGTCTGTATTGTGGCCAGACAGTGTTAGAATAGTAAATAAGTCTTTTTGGTCTGATCTCCTCTTGGAAGCCCAAAGCTTTTAGGTTTCGGAGAAGGCATCCTAGAGGAGTAGATTTTGAGGGCTGAATTGAGAATTTCCCATTGCAGCTGAATATGGAGGTTAGACAAGGGCGAGAGAAAGTGAGGAGAAAGGTCCCAGAGAAAAGGCATTCCTGTACTCAGGACTTTCTCAGAGAGTAATAATAGCCTGCTTTGAAATGGGCGTCCCCTATTTCAAAGTCAGACGGGGCACAAGGCCAAGGGCCCGAGGGCTGTGGGGATCCTCTCGCCTAGCGCTAGGACTTGGAAATGAGGCGAGAGACACAGGATCCAAGAGAATGGGATTTCACTCACCCTTGTAACCAACAGATGCAATGTGGGCCAGTGTGTGGATGTCAGTCCAGCAAGGCAAGTGGAAAGTCCCATTCCCGAGCTCGCCTGTTTCTCGGCAAGGTCCAAGGGAGGGGACCACTGGAGGTGGGTTCATGAGAGGAGCCCACCCAGCTGCGTTGGATATTCCCTCCCGGGTTTCGGCACCAGAATGTAAGGCGAGTGCAGAGAAAAGAGAGTGAGCCAGGTAGTCAGGCAAGAAAAGGGAAATTTATTAGAGGGAAAAGAGAGGCTGACTGGCTCTTAAGGAGAACCAGCGTCCTCCCTTTCTGATGGGGTCCTTCTTATACCCTACCAATGAAAAATTCTCTGAAGGATGGTCACATAGCCAGAGGTCTGGAATCTGGTGGTCTCGCAGCTTTAAGAAGATAGGTAGCAGTGCAATAACAGGATGCCATTTGGGCAATTTGGTCAGTCTCAAGGATCACTGTGATTTATTATTTGTTTGTGAGGTCAACATAACAAGCCATCTTATCAGTGAAACCCCCATGTGGACTCTATCACCTTGATTCATGGACCTAACATTCCAGGTTCCTATGCAGTATTGTTCTTTGCAGCATCTGACTTTACTTCCATCACCAGTCACATCCACAGCTGGGTGCTGTTTTTGCTTTGGCTCTGTCTCTTCATTCTTTCTGGAGTTATTTCTCCACTGATCTCCAGTAGCATATTGGGCACCTACTGACCTGGGGAGTTCATCTTTCAGTGTCCTCCTATCTTTTTGCCTTTTCATGCTCTTCATGGGGTTCTCAAGGCAAGAATACTGAAGTGGTGTGCCAGTCCCTTTTCCAGTGGACCACGTTTTGTCAATTTAGATAAATCCCCTTTAATTTGCTTGGAACTGGAAATAAAAAAACGGTGTGTGTGTTTGTGCCTTCTAAGTCACTTCAGTCGTTTCCGACTCTTTGTGACACTATAGGCTGTAGCACGCCAGGCTCCTCTGTCCATGGCATTCTCCAGGCAAGAATACTGGTGTGGGTTGCCATGCCCTCCTCCAGGGGACCTTCCTGACCCAGGGATGGAACCCACGTCTCTTATGTCTCCTGCACTCGCAGGTGGATTCTTTACCACTAGCGCCACCTGGGAACTTATACTTACATGCACACATGCATAGACATACAATTGTTTATTTACTTACTTAGTTACACAGTACTTATTGTTCATACAGCTGTTTAGTGACACGCGTCCTGTGGCCTGTCGTCCTTCCCTTTAGGTCTTTCAAGTCAAAGATGAAAAAAGTACAGTCTCATGTAGCACTTAGAATTGAGCAGCCTCATTCGGAACCCGAAGGATGAGGGAACCTTGTTGCCCCACCGGCTTCCTTACACGGCTACACACTCCCGTCCCTGAGTCAGTCGGACCGCCTAGGTATGGGGAAGGAGTTTGCCGACGTACCCGGAACTGTTTCCAAGGTTTCCTCGGGTTCTGGCTGCGGTACGGCTGCCGGTCCTGGGAGCCAAGGCAACGGAGAATTTTCCCAGGCTCGCGCGAGCGCCCCCTTCACCCACGGATTCAGGGACCCAGCAATAGCGATGGCTCCGGTGTCTGGCTCCCGCAGCCCGGAGTGGGAGGCCTCGAGCTCCGGGGGGAAGCGTCGCAGTTCTTCGAAGAGCCCTAAGCCTAGCAAATCCTCTCGCTCCCCGCGCGGCCGCCGCTCTCGCTCGCGCTCTTGCTCTCGGTCCGGGGACCGGAATGGCCTCAGCCATCAGCTGAGTGGCTCCAGCCAAGGCTCCCGAATCCAGTCCTACCGTTCGCGCTCGCGATCACGCTCTCGAGAGCGGCCCTCCGCACCGCGCGGCGGCCCTTTCGCTTCTGCCTCCTCGTCCGCCTATTATGGCGGCTACTCACGCCCCTACGGGAGCGACAAGCCGTGGCCTAGCCTCCTGGACAAGGAGAGGGAGGAGAGCTTGCGGCAGAAGTGAGTGAGACGAACGCACTTTCTTTCGCAAGCCCACCAGCCTTTAGAGTCTGATTTATCGTTCATTCCGCACCCGACTATTTGCATTTCGCTCTCTCCCTGACTTGCGCGCGTTTTCATCCCTTCCTTCAGTCCACCCACGATGACGCCTTATTCATCCCTTTCCATCGTTAGGTTTTTCGCTCATCCTCCGGCCCCTTCATCTAATGCCTTGGTCTCCCTCCCGCTACCCCTTCCAGCCTCCTGGCTTGTTGCAGGCATGGTCAAGAGCCTTGGACCTGCCGGAATTACAGCATTTACTTGGTTGTGTCATTGTCATTAGTGATCACGTTTTCATTCCCCAGTAGACTGAGCCCTTGGAAGAGCCCAGATTATTGATCACAAAATTTACAGTGCGGAGTGCTTTGTAGGTGCGCAACCATTGCTTGTTGAATGATCAAACGGTTTGAGACAATAGGATAAGTGAGTGGAGTTGTTTTGCAGCGACTTGGGAAAGGTTGAGACATAAGGTTTAAATTGGAGGGGAGGAGAACCTCTGAAACAAGATGTTTGATTAAATGTAGGAAAAGAATGATCTGTAGGAAAAAATGATCTGCTAAACTGTAAGGTTGGACTACATTGAGAAAGATCTTAAGCGGTCTCAATCTTGACCGTGAAAAATGAGGTCAGATTGACATCAGATCTTCTTTAATGACAGTGAGTATTGGAGAGGAAAATGAATAGTTTAAGGAGAAAGGAAAATAATTATAATTACTGTTTTGTAAGCTTTAATTTTTTTTACTTAAAAATATCTTAAGTATAGTAGATATACAGTGTTTTTAAGTTACCGATGTACAATAATATAGTGATTCACTATTTTTAAAGGTTATACTTCATTTATAGCAGTTATGTGCTTTGTAATTCTTCATATCTAATGCTTATTGAGTGTTAAATTGTGTGTCAGGCACTGTACTGATCATACTGTATGTGTTTAAAAATATAAGAAATTAAAAAGTGTAACAGGCATTGAGGGGCAGGTTAAGGTTTCAACAGTTGGGAGATAGCTTGAGTCTTTTTCTTCCAAAAGTGGGAGGCACTAAAGTCTAGTGATTAAGAGGACAGGCTCCAGAATCAGACTGCCTGAGTCTGAAGCCCTCCTTTGTTGCTTAATACTTGTGTGACCTTGGACAAGTTACTTAACCTCTCTTAGTTTCATTTCTTCACCATGTAAAAGGGAAAAATTAGTACAAAAGCTTTTTAGAGATGTAATGATTTAGTGCCTGGAACACAATAAATTGCCCTTAAGTGTTAGCTGTTAGTATTTTGTGCATGGGAACAGAAACAGTAAAAACAGTCCTAAGATAGATTGGAGACTGACTTCTCCAAATTAAAATTTCCAGAAAGTAACCCCCAGGCTGTGTCCATCAAAAAGCATCCAGTTTCCATACTAGACATTCCTCACCAAAAGATGTCAGAATTCCTTGGTGAAATTTGCATTTGTTCATTAGGAGGTAAATAATTTTAAAGTATCCACGAAGTTGGGTGGCAGGAGGGATAAGAACTTTACTGCTTGGTCTTTTTAGCCTGTCAAACATTCTTTATCCTGTATGTATATATTCAAAGTTTAGCTATAAGTATGTCCTCTATTAGATTTTATGTTACTTCAAGTAGGAAACCGGAGTCTAACTCCACACAATTATACCTTTTCCCCTGAATAAGGAAGAAAAAAATAATTTGTTTTAAAAATCAAAAAGGATTTTTTTTCTTTAGTAAGGTTCTTTTTTTAAACAAGTGGAGTCACAGCAGCTGAAGTTTGAAGAAGTAAACCTTAGTTTTTGTTGTGTATTGTTTGTGTGTTTATAAGGAATATCAAACATTAAGAAATCACAAACATAAAATAATTTTGTCTTCTAACAGTAGATAGAGAATTTGCTCCTTTTTGAAAAAAGAATTAGGGGAAAAACAGAAAACAAACACTATATCTCATTAAGTAAAGTTTTGTCAAAACTTTTCTTTTACTTTCAGAGGTCTCTTTATTTTCTACTTCTAATGCTTCATTTTTATTTTCTTCATTAATTCCTGACTTTTTGAAAATGAAGGTTTGACCTTGTCAGAAGTAGAAAATTCTCTTTACTTTCATAAGGATACATAAACAAATGAAGTTATTTCCAAATGTAAGACCATTTTTGTCACATATTGCCAAAGGTGAAATGAGCAATTGGGAGCTCTGTGATGCATGTACTAGAAATGACACATTGGACAGCCTCCCAGGCTGAATCTCTGGCCAGGCCTTTCGGGCTGTCTGTAGTTTGTACTATTTGATAGAACATCAGATACATCAGAACATTAGATCCTAATATTGAATTAGATCCTAATGTTGAGTTTACTTTTTTAAAAAATATTTTGGCTACCTCTTGTGGCATGTGGAATCTTAGTATCTGAACCAGGGATCAAACCTGTATCACCTGCAGTGGTAGCACAGTGTCTTAAGCACTGGACTGGCAGGGAGTTCCTGAGTTTAAACCAAGTTTTTATTAGTTTAAAGTTTACAATGTAGAGGGGAAAACAGGACTTAACTGGACCCCTTTGAATCTTATAATACATTTAGGAAACAGTTTACCTGCCTATCTCTTCTAGGAGACTAAGTGAGAGAGAGAGGATTGGAGAATTGGGAGCTCCTGAAGTGTGGGGACTTTCTCCAAAGAATCCAGAACCAGAGTAAGTGATTAAAAAATGCATCTTTTATATGGCAGAAACCAACACAATATTGTAAAGCAATTATCCTTCAATTAATAAAATTTAAATATATATATATTTTTTAAATGCAACATTTGTTTAAATCCAGAGTCTATGGTCAAAATTTTTGTTAAGTGAAGAACTTTAACTACAGCTCTTTTTTCCCTCTTTCTTGTGATTTATGCTGTTCTGTGCCTTGAGTTTTAAAAACATTAAACATACCTTAGGATTAAAACATGCTCCTAGCGGATTTTAGCATGTTAATTGTTCTCTTTAAATTGTAATTCATAGGATGCTAATTTCCTATTCATAGAAGGGTTCAGTGTTGAAACAAATACATTTATATTATTTTGAATTATTTTTTCTCAATCCAGTAACACAGTCAAAGGCTTTGGCATAGTCAATAAAGCAGAAATAGATGTTTTTCTGGAACTCTCTTGCTTTTTCCATGATCCAGTGGATGTTGGCAATTTGATCTCTGGTTCCTTGCCTTTTCTAAAACCAGCTTGAACATCAGGGAGTTCACGGTTCACGTATTGCTGAAGTCTGGCTTGGAGAATTTTGAGCATTACTTTACTAGCATGTGAGATGAGTGCAATTGTGCGGTAGTTGGAGCATTCTTTGGCATTGCCTTTCTTTGGAATTGGGATGAAAACTGACCTTTTCCAGTCCTGTGGCCACTGCTGAGTTTTCCAAATTTGCTGGCAAATTGAGTGCAGCACTTTCACAGCATCATCTTTCAGGATTTGAAACAGCTCAACTGGAATTCCATCACCTCCACTAGCTTTGTTCGCGTGATGCTTTCTAAGGCCCACTTGACTTCACCTTTCCAAGATGTCTGGCTCTAGATTAGTCAACACATCATCATGATTATCTGGGTCATGAAGATCTTTTTTGTACAGTTCTTC
>SJXQ01008510.1:55785-75670 GCA_006408695.1 Aepyceros melampus
GTGGCAAGAATACACAGAAGAACTGTACAAAAAAGACCTTCATGACTCAGATAACCATGATGGTGTGATCACTCATCTAGAGCCAGACATCCTGGAATGTGAAGTCAAGTGGGCCTTACGAAGCATCACTATGAACAAACAAAGCTAGTGGAGGTGATGGAATTCCAGTTGAGCTATTTCAAATCCTATAAGATAATGCTGTGAAAGTGCTGCATTCAATACACCAGCAAATTTGGAAAACTCAGCAGTGGCCACAGGACTGGAAAAGGTCAGTTTTCAACTTAAACCCAAAGAAAGGCAATGCCAAACAATGTTCACACTACCGCACAATTGCACTCATTTCACACGCTAGTAAAGTAATGCTCAAAATTCTCCAAGCCAGGCTTCAGCAATCCGTGAACCATGAAATCCCTGATGTTCAAGCTGGTTTTAGAAAAGGCAGAGGAACCAGAGATCAAATTGTCAACTCCACTGGATCATGGGAAAAGCAAGAGAGTTCCAAAAAAGACATCTATTTCTGCTTTATTGACTATGCCAAAGCATTTGACTGTGTGGATCATAATAAACTGTGGAAAATTCTGAAAGAGATGGGAATACCAGACCACTTGACCTGCCTCTTGAGAAACCTGTATGCAGGTCAGGAAGCAACAGTTAGAACTGGACATGGAACAACAGAGTGGTTCCAAATAGGAAAAGGAGTACATCAAGGCTATATATTGTCACTGTGCTTATTTAACTTATATGCAGAGTACATCCTGAGAAATGCTGGGCTGGATGAAGCACAGGCTGGAATCAAGATTGCTGGAGAAGTATCAATAACCTCAGATATGCAGATGACACCATCCTTATGGCAGAAAGTGAAGAAGAACTAAAGAGCCTCTTGATGAAAGTCAAAGAGTAGAGTGAAAAAGTTGGCTTAAAGCTCAACATTCAGAAAACTAAGATCATGGTATCCAGTCCCATCACTTCATGGCAAATAGATGGGGAAACAGTAGAAACAGTTGCTGACTTTCTTTTTCTGGGCTCCAAACTCACTGCAGATGGTGACTGCAGCCATGAAATTAAGAGACCCTTACTCCTTGGAAGGAAAGCTATGCCTAACCTAGGCAGCATATTAAAAAGCAGAGACATTACTTTACCAACAAAGGTCCATCTAGTCAAGGCTATGGTTTTTCCAGTGGTCATGTATGTATGTGAGAGTTGGACTATAAAGAAAGCTGAGCACCGAAGAATTGATGCTTTAGAACTGTGGTGTTGGAGAAGACTCTTGAGAGTCCCTTGGGCTGCAAGGAGATCCAACCAGTCCATCCTAAAGGAGATCAGTCCTGAGTGTTCATGGGAAGGACTGATTTTGAAGCTGAAACTCCAATAATTTGGCCACCTGATGTGAGGAGCTGACTCATTTGAAAAGACCCTGATGCTGGGAAAAATTGAGGGCAGGAGGAGAAGGGGACGACAGAGGATGAGATGGTTGGATGGTATCACTGACCAATGGACATGAGTCTGAGTGAACTCCGGGAGTTGGTGATGGACAGGGAGGCCTGGTGTGCTGTAGTTCACGGGGTCACAAAGAGTTGGACACGACTGAGCGACTGAATGGAACTGAACTGAATATTCCATTGTGCATATGTACAGCTTTCTTATCCATTCATCTGCTGATGGACATCTAGGTTGCTTCCACATCCTAGCTATTGTAAACAGTTTTGGGATGATGCCTGCCTTTGGCTGAGATGACACAAGCTTCCCCGATGGCCTGTATGGTAAGGGGAAGACACAATGCTGGAGATACTCGAGATGCAGCCTCTATCACTGGGTGGGGACAATCCCCTGGAGAAGGCAATGGCCATCCACTCCAGTGTTCTTTCCTGGAGAATATCTCATGGACAGAGAATCTCATGGACAGAGAATCCTGGCAGGTTAGAGTCCATGGGGTTGCACAGAGTCGTACATGACCGAGCAAAAGCACCTGCTGAGGCACAGCTGACTGTGTGTGTCTGTCCTCTTCATCAGACCATGTGCTCAAGCGCTGAAGGACTATGAGGACTTTGTCTGAGATGAGACGTTCAGGACCTCAAGGACTGAGAAGAGGAAACTTCCCTCCTTTTCCCCCCAGCCCTGCCAACACCCTCCCCTCTTTTTTTTTTTTTTTAAATGCATTCGTGCCAAGTTGCTTCAGTCCTGTCTGACTCTGCAACACTATAGAGAGTCCCGCCAGGGTCCTCTGTCCATGGGATTCTCCAGGCAAGAATACCAGAATGGATTGCCATGCCCTCCTCCAGGGGATCTTCCTGACCCAGGGATCGAACCCATGTCTCTTATATCGCCTGTATTGGCAGGCAAGCTCTTTTCCACTAGTGCCCACCCGGGGAGCCCACCTGGCAGGTGACATCTGAGTAAAGACCTGAAAGGGGGAGGGGCGGGTGAATATCTGTGCATGGGTAAAGGCCCTGAGGCGGGAGCAGACCTGGCAGGGGTGAGGAATAGCAAGGGCGCCCGTGTGGGTGGAGCAGGAGGAGGCAGGGGAGAGTGGTAGGCGATGAGTCAGAGGGACTGGGAGGAGCAGAGCATGTAGGGCCTGGTGGGCCTTAGTCGTGACTTTGGCTTTTACCCCGAGTGAGAGTGAGGCATCCGAGGGTTTAGGGCAGAGCAGTGCCCGGACCTGACTTCAGTTTTCACTGATGCCCTGATGGCTGGGCTGAGCCCTGGGTGAGGAGGGCGGGAGCAGCAGCAGGGAGACTGTTTTCGACATGAGCCAGCTTGCGTGAGTTCCCAGATGAAAAGGCGTGGTTCCTGCTCTCAGAGCATGCTGTACTTGGCAGCAGGGGTGGGAGTCAGGGGGACAGCTGACCGTCACCTCCACGCTGTGCACCCCAGAGGGAAGAAAGCCTGAATCTGCAAACCCAGCTTCTGAATTGGACAGAGGAGGGGAGGGCAAGACAAGCAATTGTGTCAAGCATATATTAGATGCTGATGCTGTTCAGACCAATGCCATTTAATTTAAACCATCACACCAGCTTATGAGGTATTTTTCACTTTTCTCTAGGCAAGGCCCCTGCGGCTTAGGTACTTAAGGAGCCTTGACTAAGCTTTCATAGAAATGCGGGGGGCCTCTAGATCCAGACAGAGTGGGTCTACCTGGAAAGGCCTGACAAATGCCTCCTTCCTCATCCCCACACCTAAGGGGCCCCAGGGCCCTTGATTCCTCCTAAGTGCTGTGGTTCCCATCATTCCTCTCTGTAGAGGCTCCTTTAATCCTTGAGTGAGTGAGTCACGCTTTTGTCTACCTCAGAGGCTGTCCCTCTAAGAACACGCCTCTCCAATCCCCTTCTGTAGGCAAACCCCCTCACCTCTCAGGTCTCAGATACCAAGCTACTTTCTTGAGGTGGGGTCAGGGGGGCGCCTCCCCTGATCCCTGGATGAGGTCAGCCTCCTGATCACTGTGTCTTATTTAGAAATGCAAGATGCTTCTGTCAGTGCTCATCCTGGGGGCAAAGATGGGAAAAGGAGAAGGTGGGAGAGATGCTCGATGGAGGAGTGGGTGGGAGGCGTCGGGGGTCGGGAAGGGTCCCAGATAGGCTGCTCCTGCAGGATGGGGAAGACTAGGGCCAAGGACAGATGGGCCTGCCAGGGGGCAGGCGCCGAGAGGACGCTGTGCCCCGGACTCAAAACAGTACAGTGTCTCTTGTTCCCTTCTCATCCTCCTTCTCTGCCTCCAGAAGTAGGGCAGGGGAGGAAGCCAGAGACGTGGGGCCCTGAGAAAGTGAGGTGTTTATTCCCAAGAGCACAGCGGGTGGGGGCTGGCTTCAGGCAGAAACCCTAGCACCCATCTCCCAGCTGGACCGTCTCCTTGTCAAGCCCTTTCTCGCAGGCAGTGCCCAGCTCTGAGGACCCTTCTTTTCCCTCCCCTGCTCACACCCTTCCCAGCGGCTGGAGAGAAGGAAGGACCTGCCCAGGCTGGGGTCTGAACCCTGCTGCCTCTCTGCTACCAAGGCAAGAGGTTCGGGCAGTTCCCTTCGCTCATTTCCCTCTACTCTCATTCTCCCGTCGGTCCCCAGAGCTCCCAGCTCTCCTGGGGGCCTGGCAGGCCTGTCTCATCTAGGGCGATGAGGCTGAGGGCCGCTGGGGCCTGGTGGGGCCATCGCTGCTGGAGACGGCGAGTGACGGTGACAGTGAGTGACTTCCAAGCAGCTGGCGATGCTCTTCCTTCTCCTCTGGGGAATCTCACCTTCAAAGCAGACTTGGAAATGGAACGTGACCCCAGCGCCCTGCTCAAGAGAGAGAAGACCTCAGGCCAAATGAAATCACGGAGCAGGCTTGAAAGAAGTCAAATTCCCTTTTCTTCCCTTTGAGTCTCCTGCGATCGGTGTCTGGGGCACTCTGAGTTTTGAAGCGGTATGCTTGCTCTCACTTAATCCTGGAAGACGAGGGTGTCTTGGGGACCAGGGGAGGGAGACAGTGGTTGTAGGTAGTGAGAAAGTTCAGTGTTGGTGAAAGGCAGTGTTTTTCTGGCTTACTCTCAGGCGCTTTGGTTTTACTTTCCTTTTGCCGGGAGAAAAGGCGTGCTTCCCTCCTAGCTCAGTTGGTAAAGAATCTGCCTGCAATGCAGGAAACCCTGGTTCGATCCCTGGGTTGGGAATGTCCCCTAGAGAAGGGAAAGGCTACCCACTCCAGTATTCTGGCCTGGAGAAGGACTGTGTAAGTCCATGGGGTTGCAAGGAGTTGGACATGACTGAGCGATTTTCACTTTCTTTCAGACCCTAGGGGAGAACCAGATGCCTCACCTAGAGAAGAGATTATCCAGAAGGCAACAGCCACTCCTTCTGGTGACACTGAGGGAGCGGGAGAGGCCTTGCTCTGGCAACCTTGGAGGCGGATCCAGGGCTACGGGTGAACGCTGGAGGAAGGAAGTGCCCCCTCACAGGCAGGGCTCTGCAGGCCGCCTTTGGTGGTGGTGGTGGTGGTGGTGAGCCCCTTGTCAGCAGGGAAAGCATGGGTTGATGGGGTGTGTGCTCTCCTGAGGAAAGTGAGGTGGAGGAGCCTCAAGCAGCTGGTGGATTTGAAGGCATTTATGAAGGCTGCTTTCAGGTCAGAACTGCTAGGACCTCATAAAAGTCAGGCAGTTTTGCCTGCCCGGGATTTAAAGCAATGTGTACACACACGTGCTCACACATGTACAAAGAGCCACTTGTGTGTGAAAACCTCCTATGTCCAGACACACACGAGTGCGCGTTTGCCTGGGTGACACACAGGCCTTCTCACAGGCAGCGAGTGCACATGCGCACACAGCAGGGACGCATGCGTCAGCTCACATGGACAGGCTGTGGTGCACACACCGCGTTCTTCTTGCTCAGTCTCTTCCCTCTGGCTGGCTGTGTGCCCACCGCCCCCCCTCCCCACCAGGGCCCGGGGCCTCCCTGTGCAGCTTTCAGGCTGGTCTCCAGCATCAGAGCTTGTTTAATCTCCATTAGCTCTCTTATTTCCGGCACCAAATTAAAAGTGTGACCAAAAGTTAATTATTCTAATTCAATTTGGCCCTCATGCAGTGCCCATGATGATGGGAGGCCCTGGCGGAGGTGGCTGGGCATGAGCAGGAGAGGAGACCTCAGGATTGCATACAGCTTAATGATTCTTTCAGGAAAACACCTTTTCTGTTCCCAGTCACTCCCCTGGACCCAGCCTCCAGATCTCCTAGAAATCTCAGGGTGCTTTTGGGAGCTTGGCTTTGGGAAATGGTTGAGATAGCAGGCCAGAGCAGAGGTTGGAAGGGTGTGTGTGTCTGCATGCACGCACATGCACATGTGTGGAAGCTGATGGAGAACACAGCCCAGACTCTCACGTAAGAAGCCTCTGGAGAGCCAAGCCGGAGCTTCTTTCTTGTGAGGTTATGCTACCAAGGTCCCCACTGAGCCTTCCTCCTTGGTCGAAGCCAAGAGAGATGAAGATTTCTGCCTTTGCTGGACTCTTGGGAGCAGCTGGCCCTCCTCTCCTCCAGCTCAAATTGCTTTCCAGGTCAGTCTCCTCCTCCTGTCTGCCCTCCCTGTGCAGCCTAGTCTATTCATTCCCCACCTCTCTCTCCCACTCAGGAAGATAGCTTTCCCTAGCAGCCAGGTTGGGACTTCCTTGGCGGTCCAATGGTTGAGAACCCACACTTGCACTGCAGGGGGCATGGGTTCGATCCCTGGTCAGGGAACTAAGGTCTTGCATGCTGCAGGGTTCGGCCAAAACAACAATAACAACAACAACAACAACAACACACACACACACACACACACACAACTCCCCACCAAAACCCTCCAAAACCCTAGTGACCAATTCTTCCACAAATTCAGAGTCCTGTCCCCACATTTGGTCATGGGGTCCTTGTTGGGAGCTGGGGCTGAGATGAACAGGAGTGAGTCTGAAGGAGAATCAGAATTTTGCCCTGAGGACTTTCTGTCTCATTCAAGAGTCAAGCCTGGGCCTTTGTAAGATCCAGGACTGATGGAGGAGGCAGCATCTTAGTGGAAAATGATAGATCGACAATCACAGGCTCCAAGGTCTTGAAGGTAGCCTCAAAGTATGTCAAGCTGCTAGCTGATGTTCGAGTAGCTCCTATGGCATCCCGCCTATTTGCACAGCCGCTGGGATTGCAGGTCCCCACCTCCCACGGTCTCCCTCTGCCCACACCTTCCTGCGTGTTGAGCTTGGACCTGCATCGCTGTAACTTTCCTCCCATTGGTCCTACAGCTGCTCTCTGGGGTGGTGCAGGACAGCCTTCACAGTCATAACGCGTATGTCTGTTAGTCGCTCAGTCACGTTTGACTTTTTATGACCCCACGGACCCGTCAGGCTCCTCTGTCCATGAAATTCTGCAGGCGAGAATGCTGGATTTGAGGACAATGTATTAAGTCCTGCGCTGGACCTCCTCTTCTCCAGGGCAGCAGCTCCGCAGCCGTCCCCTCCTGGTGGGGTTGTGAGTCCATTTGCAGAGGTCGGAGCGGGTCGTAACTGCTATGACCCACCAAGCGCAAATCCCAGGGCAGGAGCTGACTCCTTTCTCGTGTAACTAACTGTCCAGGGCGCGCTTTCAGCCTTCAGGGCTGGGATTCCACGTCCCCTTTCCTGGCATCTTAGGCTCTGCCCTCCCGTAGGACCTTCGAGTTCTCGCCCTCAGCCAATGAGTGGGTCGCGTCTGGGTGACGCACATCACTCTCGCCCACACTCCATTGGCCAGAACTCGGTCACGTGACTGCCCTGGCCGCAAGGGAGGCTGGGAGACACAGTCTGGCTGTGAGTCCAGCAGGAGACGGGAAACGGTTCGGTGAACTAGCTGGTTTGGCCCTACCATACCATCCTTAGCTCACCCTCCTACAAACCTACTCCAGCTTGCCCAGGCCCCTCTTAAGTGTGACACTTAGACATTAAAAACGAAAAGAAAAAAAAAAAATGGAGTAGCTGTAACCTGACCAGGGACACGACAGCTTATAGTTTCCGGAGCATCTCGCAGGTCCTAAATGACGACGCACTGGAACCAGCTCAAACTGACTCCTGAAAGCCAGCTCAGCACATTTCTTCCCAGCTCTGTTCTCAGTGACGCCGCACTGGTAGTTGGAAAGGGTCCACGGTGGGACTGTTGAACTCTGGAAGTGGGCACACGCTACAGTGAAGGGTTCCCTCTTCCCTCAGCCTGGCGGTCAGCACCCAGTCCTCTCCCTCTGCCTCTCATGTTGCAGGAGCCTCACTGAATCCCTACAGGTAGACTTTGTCGTTTATAGTTTATGAAACTGAGGTCCTGAGGCTGGCCCTAGTGGCATAGCTTGCACACTAGAAAGCTGGGATTCTGATTTCAAAGCTCTGCTTTGAAGTCTGTGCAGAGAGGGACAGACACTGACTACCCTGTTCTGGATACGTACACTTCTTTCTTTTTTGGCCTAAATAAGGTCATTTTATACTGGCCACCCATTTTCTTTTTAAAGTGTATTGATTTTGGCTGCGCTGGGTCTCAGGTTGCTGCTTGGGCTTTATTCTAGTCGTGGTGAGCCGGGGCTCCGCCTCTAGGGTGCGTGGGTTTCAGTAGTTGGGGCACCTCGGCTTGGTTGCTCTGAGGCACATGCCATCTTCCTGGACCAGGGATCAAACCTGTGTCTCCTGCACTGGCAGGCGAATTCTTTACCACGGAGCCACCAGGGAAGCCCCAGTTCTTCCTAATTTCTTCAGGTGGTTGTTTTGCGCAGAAGAGGTGACCCCACTCTCAGCTGCTGGCCTTGTGGATGAGGCACCATGCCGCCTCCCTTGGACTGGCCACTCCTCACACCAGCTCTCAGCCTTTGTTCTGGAAAGCATGTGGCACACAGTGGGGGTTATAGAAACTGGATCTAGTGGGCCCTGTCCTGGGGGAACCTCCAGTCTATGAGGGAGAACAGACCTTTCCTTGACATATCCCCAGTCTGATGGAAGGGTAAAGTCTTGCGGGGAAGGTGCCCCAATCTAGAGAGGGATAAAAGGTCCCCACTCACAGATGCCCCGATCTGAAGACAAGAGTGGCCTCTGTCCTTTGGGAGCTCACGGTTCTGTGTTTAAGTTCTTCCCCATAAGGACCTCCTAATCCGACCAGGAAGGACTTAGATCCAGCGCCCTCATCACTGTGTTGGTGCTGTGGGGGAGGCTGGCTGGGAGTCAGGGGAGAGGAAGTTGTCGGTTGGCAGGGGTTGCTGATGGTATGCTCCTCCCAGCAGCCAAGAACTAATGGCTATGTACATCCCACCAAAATATCTTCTCCTCTGAGAGCCCAAGGACACGGGGACAAGTCAGAGGAAGTAAATGCTCCACAAAAGGGATGCCCAATGCTTTAGGGGGGGACCCCCTTCTGTCCCCTGGAGGCTGAGCCTTCATTCTTCTGGCTTCAGAGTGCACTTCCTGGAAGCAGGGCCAAGAAGGGAGTGGGTGGGGATGCCAGCAAGAGGGGTGCTGGGCCTTTTGGGGGCACTGCCCACTGGCCTCCTGTGCTCTGGTGTAGCAGGTGCTGGGGTGCAATCACTAGGAGCATTCATCTGTAGCATGCATTAGAGGAAAAGCTAGGAAAGTGAGTTTTGTTCTTGATCCAATTAGGGTAAATACCAGGGATGGCGGGTTGGTGCATCTGGTACTCACTGGCTCATCCAGCCATTCAACTGGGTGTTCTGACTCAGCTGTATCACTCGAGTGAAGCAATAGGCAGCCTGTGGGGCTAATGGATGAATCAGGAAGGAAAGTGAGTGGTGCCTGGCAGGGGAGAATCTCTGGGATGAATGAAAGGTGGCCTGACTTTGTCTTTCACGAGATGACCCTACCCTGGCCTGCTCACTGGGCAACAGGTTTCCAGATCCCAACCAAGAGGATGGAATTTGGCAGAGTTTTTCAAAGCCCTTGACAGCTGGGCTGGGTTTACGTTTTCTGATAATTTTTTTCCTTATATGCTTTCTCTTCTCACACTTCCTTCTTTTCTTTCTCCATTCTTTAGGAGTTATAAAAATGGAAAGGAATGGAGAGGAGGGAATGCCAGCAAAGGATTTAGCATGGTTGTTCAGTCGCTAAGTTGTGTCTGACTCTTTGTGACCCCATGGACTGCAGCATGCCAGGCTTCCCTGTCCTTCACTATCTCCCAGAGTTTTCTCAAACTCATGTCTGTTGAGTCAGTGATGCCATCCACCATCTCATCCTCTGTCACTCCCCTCTCCTCCTGCCCTCAATCTTTCCCAGCTTCAGAATCTTTTCCAGTATGTTGGCTTTCCACATCAGGTGGCCAAAGTATATTCAAAAGGGGAAGGCAAGGGGACTGGACTGTCCTTGCTGGAGGAGGGTGGGGCAGACTGTGCCGATTCCACTGTTGTATCTCCAGCACCCAGCACAGAGTAGGTGTTCAGTAAACCCATGCTGAGTGAATGAGTGGCATTGGCCCACAGTCAATTGAAGGTGGTTGAGGGATAGAATGGCGTGATCCGACATTTATCAAGTACCCTTGGGGGAAAGGATTCGGAGTTGGGACTCCTTGCCCTGGAGGAGCTCACCGTCCAGTTGGAGAGCTAATTCCCTCATGCGTGAAGAATTGTAACACAATTTATTTGAGAAATAGCACAGACTTGCTAAGGGACTCCATAGTAAGGAGTGTATTGTCGTGGGATTAATTAGAAGATTCTTAAAGAAAGTTGGGCTTTGATTTGGACTGATGGAGGGGAACTGGGAGGGCATTCTTGGTAAGAGGAGCAGCCAGGGCAGGGAGCAATAGGTGTCTGTTGGAAGGGGGATGCCAGAGACTCACTCATCATATTTAATAAGATCCTAGAACTCAAAAGAGCCTTCAGGTTTCTTTCATATCAGCAATCTGAGGCTCAGAAGGGGTAAATAAGAAGCCCAGGTTCACACAGTGGATGCTTAGAGGACCAGAACCTTCTGGCTGTGAGTCCAGTGCTCTTTCTGCTGTACCATTCCATGAGCTCCTCTTGCAGGCTGAGCACAGAGCACAGATGTAACAAATAGAACCATGACGTGTCAGCGAAGCAGAAAAAGCCCATAAACTTTTGTGCACTTTCTGGCCTTTGCATCATTTGAAATGTCTTGCATCTTAACTTCCTTGTGGAAGCACTAGAAAGATATCAGGCATCCTGGGATGGTGTGTGTGTGTGTGAGAGAGAGAGGGAGATGGACCGATGGCTTGGCTGGATGCAGAGTTTGACTGTTTGCTGTTGGTAACCCTGGGCACCTGTCTGCTTGGCTTTGACCTTGACCATGGAGGTTGGTAGTGAGCCCATGGCAGGATCACCTGCTCCCACTCTGGCATATAGGAACTTGGCTGGAGCTCTTTATTTGACCCGCCAAACTTTTCTTCTTTTGTGGTTCAAGTCCTCCTTGTCAGGGCTTTGGGGAGAGTTTTGCTTTTCCTTCAACTGACTCCCTGCTAGCCCCAGACTTCGCAGTGTGTACACCAAGTTTCTCGGGGCTGATTCTGGTTGATTCTGACTTTGTTTCTGGGACTTCTGCTGTTTAAAAAGAAAAAGAACAAAGCTGTTCTTTTACTTCCAAGGAGTGAGTGTAATTTGCCAGTATCTCCAAAAAGATAGTGCTATGCAGAGTGGTAAGGAATAGACTACGGGAAAGTGAAAGTGTTGGTTGTTCAGTTGTATCCGACTCTTTGCGACCTTGTGGATGGTAATCTACCAGGCTCCTCTGTCTGTGAAATTCTCCAGGCAAGAATACTGGGGAAGTTTGCCATTTCTTTCTCCAGGGGATCTTCCCAACCCAGGAATCAAACCTGGCTCTCCTACATTGCAGGCAGACTACAGGGGCACTGCTAACTTCCCCTGATAGCATAAGAAAAATACCAGTGTCCCATCCTGCCACTCACTGTTGGTGTGACCCCCTTCTCTGAGCCTCAGTTTCATCCCTGTGAATGTGAGAGAATTAGACTAGTTATCTCTAAAGTGCATTTGCTTTTAGCCATCTAGAATTCCATATTTATGTCTCAATTTCTCCCTTGGTCAGAGATATTTATTGAAAACTCCTTTTGTACGAACACCCACCTCTCCCTTCTCCCCACTGCTCTACACAAAATGACTTAAAGCACAGTTGCAAAGAAAAGTATCTCATTACATAAGCAATAGAGGGACTGTTAGTGTTAGCCTTAGCATCATGGTTAAGGTCATGGGCTCTGGAGGAAGACCTCTCTGGTTGGAATTCTAGCTCTACCACTTATTACTGTGTAACCTTGGGCTCGTTCCATAATCTGCCTGGACCTCAGTTTCCTCATCTGTAAAAATGAGGCTGCTAATGATCCTCACTGTACTGGGTGTTGAGTACATGCGGTAGTCTAGATAAGATGCCTAGCACCCATCTTGACACATAGGAAGCTCTCAATGAATGTTAGCAATTATTGTAATTATGATGACTGCTTTGCTATATATCTCAGCACTCTCCTGCCTAAAATTCTTTATCTCCACCCCCTCTGTTGCCATAACTTCCATCCTGACCACATAGTATAGCTCATAGAGTTCCCTTTGACATGGGTCCTGACTGCATTTTAAAAACAATTATTTGGTTATTTTTGGCTGTGCTGGGTCTTCCTTGCTGCTTGAAGGCCTTCTTTAGTTGCCATGAGTGGGGGCTACTCTAGCTGCAATGCTCGGGCTTCTCATCGTGGTGACTTTTGCTGCAGAGCACGAGCTTTAGGGCACCAAGGCTCAGTAGATGAGGTGCATGGGTTTTGTCACCCTGCAGCATGTGGAATCTTCCTGGACCAGGGATCGAACCCATGTCCCCTGTGTTGGCATGTGGATTCTTAACCATTGGACCACCAGGGAAGTCTTGAACTGCATTTTGAGTTCTCAATCCCTCTGTCTTCCAAAAACCATGAAAATTTTACTTTCCTAGGAATACTCAACTGCTTAACAATTCTCTGAAATCATGAAACTGATTCACTCTCAGAAGTCTTTGTACAACAAATATCTTTGCCAGGAACGTCTGCCTTTATCTTAATGTCACAACCTGACTCCAATGTTCCCTTATCTGTGATGATTTCTCTAACCTTTCATGCAGGGACAAGCACTTTCTTCGGGGGAAATCATGTACCCAGAACACACAAACACTGATGGATTCTTTGAAACTGAGAGTATTCACTTTACTCATCTACCATCTTTCCTGTGAGTCACCTGAGAGTGGAGACTTCAGTTTTATTTCTATCCCTGTTGTCTAACACTTTACCTGAGTTAACTCTGCTTCCACCAAACCATTTCTCCATCCTACGCAGAACATAGACTTGATGCTCAGTGAGATTCTCTGAGCTGCATGTGAAACTCTGAAATGGATGTTGGGTATGCCAAATGCAACAGACAAGTTGAATGGTCCTGAGGGTGGGGATACAGGGATGATCTGAGAAGGTTCACTGAAAAGGTGAGTCTTGAGCTGGTTTTGGAAGCTGGTTCAAGATCTCCTTCATGGGAACAGGTACCTCTGGGGACCTGGTACCAGGTATCTCAGTCCCCACTTAGGACCGAAGAGTATCTGCTCACCTAATCTCCACTCCCAATCTAGGCTCCACCACCACCTCTTTGCTCAAGCCTGTTATCTGGGCATCACCTAGAGTTCTCCTTTTCTCTTACCCCATAAATGCTCCCACAGACACCAAGCCGTAGATTTAACCTCAAAAGTATCTCCAATTCATTCACTTCTCTCATTCATTCATTTCTACTGTACCACTCCAGGCCAAGCTATCCTTTGCCTGGATTCTTGTAATAACTTTCTAACTAATGTGTCTGCATTCACTCTACAGCCCTATGTCGATGAGAATTTACAGTGTAAGAGAGAATTAAAATTATATGAAAAAGTCTTCAGGTGAGCAGTTCAGAGCTAGATAATAGTGGTTTTGCTCCATGGCATTATCAGGTACTGAAGCTCCTTTTTATTTCAGTACCCTACTGACTTCACATTGCCACCTCATGGACCAAAATGGCTGCCACAGCTCCAGCTATTACATCTGCATTCCAGCCAGCAAGGAGGAGGACATTCCCTTTAAGGACACTTCCTAGACAATACACCAAGCATTTCCACTCCTATCCCATAGGCCAAAACTGAGTCACATGGCCATACACAGATGTAAGAGAGACTTGGGCCCCAGTCATATGCCTGTTGACGAACCAGAGGCACTGAGCAAGGTGAGTGGTGGTATTGGGGACAATTAGTGGCTTTTACCACAGAGCTCTACAAGAAAGTCATCATCATTTCATTCCCTTGCTTAAAACCCTTAATGGCGTTCACATTCTCTCAGGATAAAATTCAAAATCTTAACACAGCCTGTGAGAGTCTTCCTGAATCAGAGATTATCCCTTCTGTCTCAAGTCCTTCCTGCTCAAATCCTTTAGAAAACATCTTTCTCTCTGTCAGGCTTCTGCACATGCTGTTCCTGCTGTCAGAAACAGTCCCTGTTGCAGATGCTTATTATTGTTGTTATTTCATGTCATACCCCTTCGGCCCAGCTGGTTTCAGTGTAGCTGTCCTGCACTGGTCCAGTGAAGTGAAGTCACTCAGTCGTGTCCGACTCTTTGTTTCCCTATGGACTGTAGCCCGCCAGGCTCCCCTCTCCATGGGATTTCCTAGGCAAGAATACTGGAATGGGTTGACACTTCCTTCTCCAGAGGATCTTCCTGACCCAGGGATCGAACCTGGGTCTCCGGCATTTTAGGCAGATGCCTTACCATCGGGAAGTCGGACTCTTCCATGTATCCCTTTATTGCCCCATCTCAAACATGGGCTGCATTCCCTTCTTGTTTTTCTGATACCGGCCTCTCTCTGAACCCAAGGAAATCACTGAGCCTGCACACAGGCACAGTCTGGAATGGAGAGGAAGGGCAGTTTTCATCAGTGGGGGCACTGAAGTATATTCCGCACGGTCTTATATACCATGGGAGGGTCCCAGCAGGATGCAGCCTCAGTTGTTTACATTGAAACTAGCTCAAACGAGTACGTTCGTTGTTTTCCCTCTTTCCTGCTTGTCTCACTGCCCCTACTCCTTACTCGGGCTTCTAGGGGCTTCTAGGGTTGTTTTCCCTCTTTCCTGCTTGTCTCACTGCCCCTACTCCTTACTCGGGCTTCTAGGGGCTTCTAGGGTTGTTTTCCCTCTTTCCTGCTTGTCTCACTGCTCCTACTCCTTACTCTGGCTTTTAGGGATCATCTCGCAAGTAAACGGCGAGCATGCGCAGTCACTCAGTCGTCTCTGGCTCTGTGCTTCCCCATGGAGAGTAGTCCTCCAGGCGCCTCTGTCCATGGGATTTCCTGGAAAGAAGCCTGGAGTGGGTTGCTGTGCCCCCCTCCAGAGGATCTTCCTGACCCAGGGATTGAACCTGTGTCTCCTGCATTGCAGGTGGATTCTTTACCGCTAAGCCACTGGGGAAGCCCCTCCCCGCCCGCAAGTAAACTACCAGAACCTGATACCTTGTCTCAGGGTCTGCTTTTAGGGGAATCCCCAGCCTGACAGTTGATACTAGAAGCAGCCCAGAGCTTCTGGAACGTCTTCCGCCTGAGATTCTGGAACATCCCTTACCACTGCAGGCGGCTAGTGGGGGTGTAATAACTTCTGATGTACTGAAGGATCTCAATTCCTGAGACTCTCACTGGAGTGGCCTGGGCGAGGCACAGTTAGAGGGCCGACAACGCCAGAACCCAGGCCTGGGAGTTAATGATAAGGGAGCAGGACTGCAAAGGAGCCTGAGTGTGCAGTCTCTGCAGGACTCCTCGGCTCAAGTCAGGTCTGAAAGAGGCGTGGGACCTGGAGGATGAGACGAAGATGTTCCGTGACGCACCTGAGGACGCTGAACTCCCAGCTTTCCTGAACCTTCTTGACTGAGAGCCGCGGTCCCTTCCCCCTTGTCAGAGTGGATCGGCGTCTCCTTTTGCCTGAAGGCAACTGCTTGGAAGGTGATTCTTGTCCGACCTCAAGATCTACCCTCCGCCTCCACCCGGATCAATAACTGAAGATGGATCTTAGCCTAGCTCAAGGGAAGACACACAACTCCTCTTACGGAAGGAAATAGCTTATTCACTGAAAGAGCTGCAGGAGGGTCTAGCTGAAACACAAGAGCAGAGACTGGGAAATCTGTACGGAAGTGGAATTTGAGGGTTAAGACTTGGAGTGCGGTGGAATATATGCTGGAAACAGATTTATTGACAAGGGGACACTCTCCCATGACTCAGGATTTAATGTTCTGGCAAGGCCTCCTGGAGCCAGTCCGAGCCTGCTACTGCAAAGGCCCCTTGAGGATGTCAGAGTGGCCTTGACAGAGCCCCGAGGATGGGTCAGAAGACTCAGAGGCGTGGCTGTGTTAGAATGGATTTATTACATGAAACCAAGAAACCCACCACCTAAATCTATGTGCCCTGGGAGGGCCACTAGGACACACCATTTTGAAAACAATAATTTTTAAATTTTTTGGCCACACCGTGTGGCATGCAGGATCTTTGTTTCCCAACCAGAAATCGAGCCTGTGTGTCCTACAGAGGAAGCACAGAGTCGTAACCACTGGATCTCCAGGGAAGTCCAAGGACACTCACCATTAAATGCATCAGAATGTATGAGTGAGGAGGTTTCTAGCATCACTGAGCAGGCGGCTGTCCTCTGAAGGCTAGAGCTAACGGTAGCGGGTGTAGCCATGGAACTGAGTTCCCTTGTGTCGGTGGGGACAAGAAGGTTCTGGACTAACTGAGGTCTGCATGTGGACATAATTCTCATAGAAAGAAGCAAGATGAGAGTGGTCTCTAGGGTGCCTCAAAACTCAGGGAACGGTGGTGACTGACAATACACCACGCTGTTCCTAGGGACGAGGTAGATAGTGGCCAAGTAGGGGCTTCTGTGACTTATACGAAGGGGAAAAAAAAAAAAAAAACAACCAACTGATGGCTAATATTAACCACTGCAATAGAAAATCATGATTTCTCACCCACTTTCCAATTCTGACTTGGTTCTTAAACCCAGAGCCCATAACTGATGGAAAGACCAAGTCCTCTAGAGGGAGAACTTGCATTGCCTCCACAGCATAAGCAATAAATATTTCCTTAATCTTTTCCTAAAGGGACCCATGACCATTCACCAAAGAAAGAGGAATAGCTAGACCTTTTGAGGGCTTTTGGACGCAAGGTCTGAACTATCACTGATGTTAGGCAACCTATAACACCTTCAAAGTTCCCCAGTTTAGACTGGGGGTATGTGAAAGCCAGCTGATAAATGGAGTCCTGACTCTGTTCACTTTACAGTACCTCTAATTGGTTCATAGACTCTTCTTGCAGACATTTCTCTACCCTTGTGTGCATTATGGGGATGATATACTTAGATATTGGCAGAACACTCACACTGGTGCTCTCATTATGGAGTAAGAGTTTTTATGGTAAGAGAGCCAGATGGAATCTTTCTGGAACTGCTCCCCACCGGCCCCACCCCATAATCAAGACAGAAAGTCAAAAGCTAGACAGTTGGAATTGCAGAGATCAGTGCCACCCTCGAAGATCTAAGGGACTTCCCTGGTGGCTCAGATGGTAAAGAATTAGCCTGCAATACAGGAGACTCAAGTTTGATCCCTGGGTAGGGAAGATACCCTGGAAAAGGGAATGGCAACCCACTCCAGTATTCTTGCCTGGAGAATTCTGTGGACAGAGGAGCCTGGTGGGCTACAGTCCATGGGATCACAGTCCATGGGACAGGACTGGGCAAATAAACATGCAAAGATCTAAAACATGACCTAGCGGGGGTGGGATGAGGAGGGTGGTCGGGGGAAGCTCAGAAAGGAGGGAATCTATGTATACTTACAGCTGATTCATGTTGTACAGCGGAACCTAATACAACATTGTAAAGCAATTTCCTCCAATTAAAAATAAATAATAGCAAAAAAGAGAAACAATGTGCAGGGCTGTGGTCTCCACTGTATCCCTGTTCAGTTCATCCGTTTGGCCTCCTCATTCGGTTTATCGTTCCTATTTTCAATACTTCTGTTAGTATTGCAATTTGAGGGGTTAAAGTGTGCCCGATTTATCAGCTTGGGATCCCACAAATGCGTCATCTCAGACAGGGAGACTCATTTCACGGTGAAGGGTCAGCACGGTTATGAGACATGTTTACGCTCTACTATATAACACACCGTTGGGAGCAGCTGGTCTGACTAAATACTGGAATAGTCTATTAGAGGTTTAGGGAAGGTGCCAGTTTGGGAAAGACACTTTGTAGGGTTGCGGTACTGCCCTCCAGGATACGGTACATGTATTGAAGCAACAGCTGATGTACGCTGCTGTGTTTCCCAAAGCTAGGATACGTGTATCTGGAAAACAAGGGGTGGAAGTAGACTTGGGTCCCTCACCATCATTTCTGAGCTTCCCTGGTGGCTCAGGGGCAAAGACTCTGCCTGCCATGCTGGAGATGAGGGCTCTGTCCTCGGGTTGAGAAGATCCCCCGAAGAAGGAAATGGCTACCCACTCCAATATTCTTGCCTGGGAACTTCCGTGGACAGAGGAGCCTGGTGGGGTCGCGCAAGAGTCAGACATGACTTAGTGACGGAACAACAACAGCAGGAATCATCATTTCTAGTGAGGTTCGTGGAGGATGTGTGCTTTCTGTTGCCACAACTCTAGGCTTTAGTGCAGGAAAGCTACTGGCTTTATCAGCAGATACTGCAGGACTCCACTCTGGGTGACACTGGGAGCGAGCCTGGTCATTTTGGGTTCTTCATGTCAGTGGAATAGCAAGCAAAGAGAGAGTGGGGGGTAACTGACCATGATTTCCACCAAGAGTGGGGGTTACTGCTGCCCACTGAGAGTGAGGAGGACTCAGTCTGGAGCTCAGGGATTCACTGGAACAGGCATGACGTTTCCATGCCTGATGGTGCTGCTGAATGGGCAGCTGCAGCACCACTGCCTGAGGAAGGTAAGCAAAGCAAAGGCTCACCCTTCTCGAGAGGAAAGCAACCGACCCAGGCCAACTGAAGGACTGACTGACGGTGAAGGAAAAGCGGTATCAGTGGTAAAGGATATAATTTATGAATATCAGTTGTAGCCTCAGGACCTTGTTGTGGCAGCTGGTATCATACCTTGACCCACTAGCTGTCCTGCCTGAATAATTTTACTTAAACCACTCCGGGATTCTTGCCCAGAGGATCGCCATGGACAGGGGAGCCTGGTGGGCTGAAGTCCATGGGGTCGCAAAGAGTTGGACAGGACTGAGTGACTAAGTACAAATGGTCTCTGGGCTTCGTTGGTGGCTCAGATGGTAAAGAATCTGCCTGCAGTGTGGGAGACCTGGGCTCGATCCCTAGGTAGGGAAGATCCCCTGGAGAAGGGCGCAGCAACCCCTCCAGTATTCCTACCTGGAGAATCCCCATGACAGAGGAGCCTGGCAGGCGATAGTCCACAGGGTCGCAAAGAGTCGGATACGACTGAGCAACTAAGCACAAAATGAGCAGATCTGGGCACTGCAAGGGACGGACAGTAGCGGACCCTTTCTATGCCCCCTGCCTCATTCCCTTAGCTGACCTGATTTCAGTGCAGCTCCGGTGAACAAATCTGAGCCTGTCGCCAGCATCCTATCTCAAGCATACACAGGAGTGTCTCCCTGCTCTCTGACTCAGGGCTTTCCCTAAAGCCAAAGGTGTGCTCAACTCATACATATGCAGCATGGGAAGTGTGGAAAATGAATCCCTCTGGGGACCACCCTCAAACAACGGGGACAGGAGTCAGGTGAATGCTCCAGCCTCCTTCCTTCAAAAGGAGTTCTGAGGTTCATTCTGCATGGTTATTCAGACAGCCCTGAGTTTTCTGTAGAAATAACTAGGTCAATAATCTCCTCTTGATTGGTTTTCTCTCTTTGCCCGCCTCACACCCCCTACTCCCTTGCTCTAGTTCCCTGAGATTATCTCCCAGACATAATACCTGCTCACAGGACCTTGCTTCAGGCTCTGTTTTGAGAGGAAGCCAAGCAAAGATATTGATTTCCCCCTTTAAGCTTGTTAATTCTATTCAGATTTTTCATTTGCATCATTTCCTCCCCAGTTCTCCCCTGACCACCAGGTCCAGGTAAGGGACCTCTCTTGTTATGGTTACACTTCCAGCACCAAACAGTGTGCCTTGTCTATAAAAGGCTCTCAGCAAATATTTGTTGAACAAATGGCTCCCCCGGTGGACTCTTCCCAGCAGGAGAAGAGTCACTGGAGACAATTGTGAGCCTTGCCACCCTCTGATGCGATGCTGCAATCTCCGAAGACGCCAGTGCTGGCTCCCTCCGTGGGACAAAAGTCCATTATCTGCTCGTATCAGACTCTAATATACCTCAGCGAGGGGCCTGGGTAACCAGGCTGGATAAGTGCTGCGTGGAACACCACCTCCCCCACCCCCCTCCGCGCCCCCT
>SJXQ01008510.1:76615-93825 GCA_006408695.1 Aepyceros melampus
TTTTGTCCCCTTCTGTTCTCTTCTTCCCCACCCCCACTCCATCCTTTCCATTTCGTCTGTAGGTATTTTGTCTCTATGTTTGTGGGGTGGAGGGGAGGGGGACTAAGACAGATACGGCAGCAGGGGGGTGAGCAAAAGACACTCAGACCACAGTATAAATTACCCCACCTGTGAGTCAGAGAATATTGGCATCAGGAAGGAACAAGGAGGGGCGGCGTGAGGCTGGAGGAGATGCAGGGATGGATGAGAACCTGAAGTGCTAGTGTGGCCACGACCCACCGCATCCCATTTTGACCTCCTTGATGGCCTTCTTGGTAGTCATGGGCCAGTCGTGATGCGTGAGCCTCACTGTTGTATGAGTCAAAGTAGGGAGTCTGGATACATGTTACAGAGAGGAGAGCACGCTGGTCACGGGTCCAGTTACGTGTGATCCCCTCACTGGGTGTGTCTATGAGTGATCACATTACATCCCAAGGGCAACTTCACAGGTTCCCATTTTCAAGATGAGTTGAGTGAGTCCCATAGGGATTAAGTGAATTCCCTGGGACTCACAGCTGGTGAGATAACGGATCCACTCCCCGAAGTTGCCTGCAGAAACTGTGATGACCAAAGGCTGTGAGGACCAATGTATCTGCTTGTGATTCAAAAGTGGTAGGGCTTCTTTGGTGGTCCAGCGGTAAAGAGTCTGCCCACCCATGCCGAGGACAGGGTTTGACCTCTGGTCCGGGCAATCCCACAGGCTGCAGGTAACTAAGCCTGGGGGGCCACGATTACCGAGCCTGTGTTCTAGAGCCTGTGCTCTGCAATAAGAGAAGCCACTGGCACGAAAAGCCCACGCACAGCGACAAGAGCCGGCACAGCCAAAAACAAGCAAATAAGTGATAAAGAAGATGATGAATTTAGGGATGTGACTTGGACAGGGCAGACCTGTAGCCTTGGTGCATTGCCCACAGTGAGCCAGCCATCTTCACACGCCTATCCACACCTCGGCTGCCTCCCCGCAGTTGCCCTACCTTTGTAGGTTCTCACCAGCCCCCCTCCTCCCCAAGCCCCCTCTCTGGGCTTCAAGCTTCTCACTCACACACCCACATGCCCCTGCTCCCCACCACCATTTGCAAACAGCTAAGTGGAGCTCAGCTTGAGCTTGATGCTTGGTGATGATGAGTTTCCCAGCAGGAGAAGGGTTTGCTTTGCAGAGACAGATACCAAACCAGCCACAGTAAATCTTCCTGCTCATCCATACTCAGAGATGCAAGGAGGCCCAGACAGCAGTCTTCGGGAAAGCAGCAACAGGGTAGAGTCAGAGCAAACAGAAACCCCAGGGGGTTAAATGGAGCAATAGAGATGGTGGAGCAGGGCTGATGGCATAATGGAGGTGGATATGCGCGTGGCCATTAACAGGCAGATGAAATGACAGACCACAGAGGGAAGAGGAGGCTGGATTGGGAAGCAGAGGAGTTGGGTTCCAGCCCTGGGTGTGCCTCAATCACAGGATGATTTTAGTTTCAGAATCTTCACTCAACTTTATTGAGAAAGAGAGGATTGGATTACTTTTAACTTCAGCTAAACTGGAGTTTAACTAGCCAACAGAGTCATGAGCCTACTGCAGGAAAGAGACTATATTTTAGCGCAGTTCCTGCAGACAAAAGGGGCTCTGTGACCTATTCACTCAACAACTGTGGAACCAAGCCTTATGCTAAAGAGTGGATATGTAGAGGTGAGTCAAACCCATCTGAACCCTGACCCCTAGGGCTCCTATGCCAGTGGGGAAGGAGACATTAGTTAACAATCCCACAAACGCCTAAGTCATTACAGGCACAATTGGCGCTATGAAGGGAAAGGGGTGAGGTGCTGGAAGGTGGCACTGTTGGAGATTTCATCTGGATTCTAAGTTTGGGGCAGTCCTTCCGGAGAAAGTGATATTGAAGCTGAGGTCTGAAGAGTGCGGCGCCACAGAGCCTGGGAGCCGTAACTACAGAGCCCAGGTGCTGTAACTACTGATGCCCTCGTGCCCTGGAGCTGGTGCTCCCCAGCAGGAGAAGCCACTGCAAGGAGAAGCCCATGCGCCGCAGCTAGAGCGCAGTCCCCGATCGTTGCAACTAGAGAAAGACCCTTGTAGCAACTAAGCCCTAGCACAGCCAAAAATAATAAATAAAATAATAATAATAAAAAAATACTGGACTGGGTTGCCATTCTCTTCTCCGGGGGATCATCCCGACCCAGGGATCAAAATAAGGTCTCCCCCACTGCAGGCAGATTCTTTACCATCTGAGCCACCGGGGAAGCCCCGTTGTGTAAGTATTGCCAAACAATTGAATTAAAGCCTCCCCGCTCCCCCGTCTTGTGAACCATAAAAAACACATTGGTGGGGCCAGTGGGCCTCCAGTGTGCAAGCTCTCCCCTCATCTGATCGATGGGTAACTGAGTCTAGAGAAAGCAGGCACCTTGCCCAGGGAAGAAGGGGAGGCACCTTACCAGGGGCCAGAATTCACACCCTCTACCCGGGAGTGTTCCTTGTGTGCTAGACCCAGCTATACACAGATGTATTCAGAAGGCACGGACCTGGCCGAGCTCATGGTCTAGGGCGAGCAGGCCTAGCCTCCCCCCAGACACAGTGTGACAGCTGTTACAGGCTGGGCCTAAAAAAGCTCAGGAGAGGCACCCCAGAGCTCCTGGCACAAAAATACCCACGGGGTGGAGCTATTCAAAGAGCTTTCCGGTTTCCTGCGGGCCCTAACAGGCCAAAGGCTTTCTGGTGCTCAGGACCCCAGCCTCTGAGGGGAGTCTCTGTGGGGACAGGGGGTCCTGAGGACCAGCACCATTCCTCACTGGAGCCCGGGACGCAGGAGCACAGGCGAGGGCTCCTCAGTTTGCCTGGCAGAGGCACAGCGCACCCACAATTTACTGCCCACTCTTGTCGCCTAATTGCGCCATCAGCGTTCGCTGTCGCAGGGCTAGGTTGAGGATGGATGGGAGCTGTTATGGGCCTAATGGCCTCAGGAAAGCGTGGTGTTTACAGTGTTAAATAGCCAGGCCCACCCAGGCTTGAGGGCCACTCTCCAGGGTAGGAGCTCCATGCATCTAGGCTGGTTTTTTTTTTTTTAAGATTTATTTATTAATTTTAATTTTTTTCGGCTGCGCTGGGTCTTTGTTCCTGCATGTGGGTTTTCTCTGGTTGCCATCAGCAGGGGCTACTCTTCATTGCGTTGCAAGGATGTGTCACTGTGGTGGCTTCTCATTGCGGAGCACGGGCTGTAGGCGCGAGGGCTTCAGGAGTTGCAGCTCGTGGGCTCTAGAGCGCAGCCTCAGCAGATATGGCACACCAGCTTAGTTGCTCTGTGGCGTGGGGGATCTTCCCGGACCAGAGATTGAGCCCGTGTGCCCTGCATTGGCAGGCAAACTCTTAAGCCCTAGACTACCAGGGAAGCTCTAGGCTGAGAGTGGCTTGAGAAGGGACTCCCCATGAACCCTCTGTCTGCTGCATTTCCTCTCCAATGTGGGCAGCAGAACTTTGTGTTGGAAGCATGGGTCGGGAGCTGGTCCTTTCCTTCTCCTCTCCCTGGGTCTCTGAGCCAGTTGGAAGCTCCCAAAGGACAGGGGCTATGCCCCTATTAAATAGACTGGGGCACCCAAGACAAGGGCTTGTCTCCCCACAGGACTGGGAGACTCCCACTGGGTTAAGCTGTATTCTTGTCATCCTACTGGGGGCATACTCAGGATAAACTCTATCTCTCTCATCAGACTTGGGGCTGCCTCTTAATGACATATCTTCCTCCAGCAGCCTGTGATTTCTCTAAGAGTATGTGCTCTGTCTCCCCACCAGAGTTCCTGGGCATGAGGACTCCCTTCTTTGGTTCTTTACCTCCTTGAGCCTCAGCTTCCTCATCTGTAAAATGGACTCCCGACACTCTGGTTTTTTTTTTTTTTCTTTTGTGGGAGGGAAAGGAGATCCAGCCTTGCTCTTCACAGCATGGTCTGCACACCAGCAGCACTGGCATCACCTGGGAGCTTGTTAGAAACGCAGAATCTCAGGCCTCAGCTCAGACCTAAAGAACCAGGATGTGATTTTAACAAAATCCCAGGTGACTGGTTGTGCACACTGAAGTTTGAGAGACGCTGACTTACACCCAAAGATAACCGGAGAGCCCCAGTGCATTTAGTTTCTCCCTCACCCTCGTTTTGGGTCTCAGTGTCAGTGCAGGGGCGTTGTAGCCTGCATGAGTGGGTAGAGATAGGGACCAATCCCAGGGGCTAGTATTCAGTAGGCACTCAACAAATACTCATTGAATCCAAGAAGGGGTCATTGCATCTGAGTTCTTTTGCAACCACTCTGTTCACTGGCCTTGGACCTCTGCTGTGTCTCTCTTTCTCTCCAGATTTCCTCCCATCGTGCCAGCCCCGGGTGGAAGGGTTAACATCTAGGAGCCAGAAAAACTTCCACGTCACACTAGACAGTGCCTGCTCAGGCCACATCACTTGGGGATTTGGTAGAGAAAGGGTAGTGGACAGGCATCATGCTGCTTCCAGAGAAGGGACCCCATGCTCCTGAACACGGCATCAATCCGCTGTGTGGGGGCACTCAGGCCAGGTACTCATCTGCACCCTGCGTGGCCTTGCTGTGCAACCCGGGGTAAGTGATTCTCCCTCTCTGGGGAAAGGGAGGGTAGCCCCTCTAAAATACGTGGGCTCAGAGGGCGTGCCTCCTGACCTCACTCCCTACTTGAGTCCCATCTGCAGGGCCCCCGAGGAGGGAAGGCCAGCCTATGCCCGAGCGTTCCCAGGATGAGGAGTGAGTTCTCTCCCTCACGGGGCAGCCTCTCTACCTGTGGACCACGTGCCAGAATTACAGCCTCCCCGTATTTCACTTCGATTTGACTCATTGTCAACCACAATCAAGGCAGAGGCTCTGAGAAGATAAGACATTGTCCCTACTTCAGGCAGTATTCACGGGAGATGGGGTGAGGGAGACCCCTCTAACTCAGGGTAGAATGTGATTACTGATTTGATAAAGAGGTCCATGATCTGGGCACAGGACAAAGAGACCATTATTGTAGGTGTGGAGGACTCAGGGACATTGCATGCAGAGCAGGGTATTTGAATTGGGCTGTGAAGCCTGGGTAGGATTTCGGTGGATACATTGTCCTTCTTGGATGTCCCTTGAGCCCACTGGTCCTCGCCGTGCTCACTGCCCTGCCCTGGTTCCAGCCTCAGCCCTTCTTGGTGGACCAAGGTCCCCGAACACTTGCCACCACTCTGTCACTTCTGTCACCCATCTAAGCATCCCTCGCTCATGCCAGGGCAAGTGTCTGCTCACAGTCACCAGTGGCCGTGCTGCACACCCCTTGGCACTGTGAGACCCTGAGGTTCTGCGTCTCCCTATGACTCTGTTCCTCACAATCCAGCAGCCGCAGACTGCTCCGAGTCCCTGACGTGGGCGTTTTCTTTATGGCTGAACCACAGCACATGCTAATTCCTTTGCTGCAAACAACCTTCTCCCAGCTCCTTATCCACCTGCTGAACTTCTCTTTATCTTCTGAGACCCAACCCTGTGCTTCAGGGGTCCTTTGGAGCTCTTTCTCTACCATCGCACCCACCACGCTACATTTTAATTACTTGTCAGTGAGACAGTCTTCCCTTGTTACACCAGGCAGGAGCTTGTTAATCTCATCCTAGTCAGTGTTTTATTAGTAGTGCCAACAGTAGACACTTGATGCATGCTGAATGACTAGATAATGAAGTTGCTAAGTGGTATTTAGTAACACAGCCTGGGCATAGGCGTAGAGAGGGGACACCCTGTGCTAGAATCGCAGGAGACCTAGGAGGAGGGCTACATACAATAAGTGGAGGCTGCAAACCTCTGGGTCATCATCCTACCTGCTGGGGAGGGAACTCTAGGCCCTGGGTCCTGGGCTGGGAGCTGGGGGAGGCGCGGAGAGACCAGGAGCTTGCCTGGGATTGCCAGGCTGCTTAGATTTTGCCTTCCTCATTGAGATTTGTCCCCAGAGATGAAGGGGTGGAGGGATGACTTGGGGGCAGCAGCTCTCAGATGTGTCCTTATCCAGCACACGGCGCCCGCCGGCTGCCCGTATATCAGGGGCGTGTCTTCTTTTTGCTCGCTGGAAAAGGAAGTGCAGAACATAATTGTGCCTCCTCAGGAAGAGATATGGGCGGGGGCAGCAGCATCTTTCTTTCAGCTTTGGGAGAGAGAAGAGATGCCTACTCAGCATCCTTCACCAGAGTGGGGTGGGTGGGGAAGAGTGTTTAACGCTTTTCCCTTAAATGCTGTCTGCAAAGTCAGTTTCCAAAGGTGAGTAACACCCAAGGAGTTCAGAATACTTCAAAGAGGCTGTTTGGGGCTAAGAGGAGAGGTAGCGGATCCATAGAGGTTCAAGGGGGGTAGTGGGCCACTTGGGAACAAACACCAGTGTAAAGAATCGTCATGCTGGCCGTGTTAGCCTTTCATGTCTATCCCAGTGTCTTTCTAGACTCTCCAGTTTCACATTCCGAGGTATCTCTGGGCACCTCTTCCTCTCTCACCCAGGGGGAGTCTGACCCCTGGTCCAAGGCCGGAGGCTGGCTCAGCAAGTACAGGAAGGCCTCTCTCTGGACCAGACAGCCATCCCTCTCCATCACTCGATTAGCTTGATTTCCAAACGAGCTTAATCATGCCATCCTCCTTCATGGCCCCAATCTGCAATTTCCACTAATTAATGATTGCAAATTGCTGAGTAACGAACCACTCCATGGTGCAGCTATTATTAATGGCTGGGAGTGGACCTAGATTGGAGTTTGAGGGAGAGGGGGCATTAGCCTTGCGTTGAGGGAAATGTTTGCTGGGGACAGGGCTAGCCGCCCGCCGGGAGGGTAGAGTGAAGGCGTGATGACCCTGGCTCCTAGCTGCCCGTCATCAGCTTGGGTGACAGGAAGCCTTGAGGTTAAATGACACACCCCTGGTGGTGGTCCTAGGATCCTGGATGCACCAATGAGGAAGGTGGTGGTCTAAGCTATCCCTAGAAATGGCAGACTGGGAGGCCGCCTAGAGTGTGGCCAGCTGGAGCTGTGGAGTGATATAGCGAGACAGCCGGTGATGGCTGTGAGACCAAGGCTGGGCCACCAGCACGTGCTGGGAACAGATTTCAGGTGCTCAGAGCTGGCTCAGCCATGCAGAAACACCCACAAAGCAGCTGGGCTCCAAGGCAGCCTGCATTATGGGCTTCACCGGGACGTGACTATGGGCTGGACAAGTGAATGGCCTAGTTTATTCTGCCTGGGAGAAGCTTGCAAGCTTCTCCTGAAGAAAGCATTATCTAAGTAGGAACTCTGAGGCTGAGAAACACCTAATTCGTGGTGAGTGAGAGAAGGAAGCTTCAGGAGGAGCTTCAACAGAGCAACAAATGCGAGCGTGCTGCAGCGGCAGTGAGTGGTCCAGCAGCGCTGGTGGGTGGGATCGGGTGGGGTGGGTTTGCAAGAGCTGTGGAGCATGAGCTGGTTGCAAGCAGCCAGCCTGGAGCCTGGGATTCCCTGGTGGCTCACACGGTAAAGAATCTACCTGCCATGCTGGAGACCTGGGTTCTGTATCTGGGTTGGGAAGATCCCCTGGAGGAGGGCATGGCATCCCACTCCAGTATTCCTCCTTGGAGAATCCCCATGGACAGAGGAGCCTGGAGGGCTGCAGTCCACGGGGTTGCAAAGAGTCGAACATGACTCAGCGACTAAGCACAGCCTGGAGCCTGGGGTCGTGGTCAAGAGTGTAGGCTCGAGTCAGACTCATCCAGGTTTGACTCCCAACTCTGACACTTAGGGACTGTGCTCTGGGCATGTGGCTAAGCTTTCTCTGAGCCTCATTGTCCTCATCTGTAAACTCATTACTTACCTTACAATAAGAATTGCTCTGAGTAGCAAATGAATGAATACAGATAAAGTGCTTAGAGTGGTGCCTGTTGGACTTCCCTGGTGGTCCTGTGGTTAAGAATCCACCTGCCAATGCAGGGGACGCAGGTTAATCCTTGGTCTGGGAAGATTTCACTTGCCGAGGGGCAACCAAGCGTGTGCACCACAATTACTGAAGCTGGTGAGCCTAGAGCTCCTGTTCCACAACAAGAGACGCCCGTGCACTGCAGTGAAGAGTAGCCCCCATTTATCGCAACTAGAGAAAGCCCGCTTGCAGCAACGAATACCCAGTGCCAGCAACAATAAAAAGAAAAGTGCCTGTCATGGAGAAGGTACCCTATAGATGTTAGCCATCAGTGTTACAAGCGCTCTGTGGCACGATTTTCTGAGGAGGAAAGATGTGATCAGAGGAACCAGGGACAGCACCTGAAGGGCATCCAGAGATGAGATATTTTGGATTTTCTCAATGACTGGGAGCTACTCCCAGTGTTGATGAGGAGGGGCCTGGGGTGGTAAATATCTTTGAGTACACCGGACATCCCAATTAATGAAGAACTGCTTTCCCTAGCATGCCCGTGACACCTCCGTGGGAAACGCAGCTTGGATGGCTAGGGGTGGCTCTGGGTGCATTTGGCTTGGAGAGGATGGAGGTCAACTTCAGCCCGCAGTGCACTGCATGCCAGGAGCTGGGCAGGCTGTCTAGCCACGCAAACTTGCCCATGTCACCCTTTCTTCCTTCTTCTCCCTCCTTCCATCTTTTCCTCCTTTCTTCTTTCTTTTTCCAATACTGTCCAATTCCAGGGATAAAATGGTACACAGGCCAGCATCTCAGAGAGCTTACAGTCTAGAGGGAGAGCCAGACAAAGAGCAGGGATGGGAAGTGCAGGGTGGGAAAATTTTAAAGGGCATCGAACCGAGGTCTGGGCTCTGAGATAATACATTTGGACTGCAAGGAGCAGAGATGTTCACTTGAGTTTCCTCAACAAATGGAACATATCTGTAAAGCTACAACAGCAGGGTTGATGGGAAGCAATTCTGTGAGATGCTCAAGATTCAGTAGGCATTGGGTCTGGGAAAAATTCAGGGTCCAGGGATCCGGTTTCCTTGTTCCCCTCGCAGAATCGAGTGCTGCTGGCTCCTCTGCTGAGCCTATGAATGTGGCTCAATTGTGTCCCATATGGAGGCTTCTCTCTGGGTCTGCTCCTGCTCTCAACAGCTTCCTTCTTTTCTCAACATCTGCATGCCTCACACTTTCTACCTACTCATAACTTTTAAGTCACTCCTGCTCTCTGCAGCCTCATGGCCTGACGGACTTTGTGTGTATTTTCCAACTCAAATTCTGCAAGGAGAACCTGACTGGCCAAGTCCAGCCCTTTAAGGGAGGGCCTTCCCGGGCTGGCCACCTCTGAGGAGAGCCCTTGCTTGGTTTTCCAATGGCCCATGACCTGACTATGTGGCATAGGCTTGACTCAACACAATGAGCTTCATCGCCTTGCCCAAGATAGGGGGGCTTTGTTTTAGACCCACACCCTTCCTCCCGAAGCAGCTCAGCGGGATCCTACAACCACGTTCCTGGCTCCGAGTGCCTTCCTCTCTTTCCAAGAATGATGCTGAGCCAGACTGTGACCACGAAGAGGCAAATTCAGACAGCCACGGAAAGAGCCCTCCTTCCAAACTTCCATTTCCCTACCACGTAGCCAATTCCTGCTGTCTCTGGTCCTGAAATTCTGGATTGTTCTGGCCATGTTTAGCCATAATTCCACTGGCACAAAGGCTTGAAGAAATGGGACATGTCACAAATTTCCAAGTACCCTGTTTATCTCTGGTGGGGCTCTTTCCTTCCCTGATATGTGACATGGCAGAAAATACAGCCTTTGGGATCAAGAAGTGGCTCCATCCTTTATCAGAATGGAGTCAGGTCGGCTCCTTGAGGCTCAGTTTCTCCATCTGTAAAAGGGAGATACCAGTACGGCATCCAAGGTTACTGCCGAGGGGCTGGCTCTTGGAATTACTCTCTCTTATTCCCTCCGCGGCTTCAGGCCAGGGGTCCTCATCAGTTTGACATGGAGGTGATGGCGGTGGAGGTGGTGATGTAACCAGAAGCCCTCCAGATGCTATGATCCTCCCAGGCTCACAACCCTGAAGTTTGAAATGTTAAGGAGGGGGAGGGAGCTGAGGGGCTAGGAAGTTGCTGCTAAGTCGCTTCAGTCATGTCCGACTCTTGGTGACTCCATGGCCTATATAGCCCTTCAGGCTCCTCTGTCCACGGGATTCTCTGGGGGAGAATATTGGAGTGGGTTGCCACGCCCTCCTCCAGGAAGGGGATGCATTTATCTCTCCTTTGCTGCCTCCCTTATGTTTCCCCCTGCTCTTCTGTGTTTCTCACTCAGCTCAGCCAAGGGCCCATCACCTCCCTCTGCCCACCCCCTCAATTCCGCTGCAAATGTGATGCCTGTTCCACTCTGCAGGCTGCCTATCTGTGCACACCAGCTTCTGCACAGAAGGATTTTCCTCATTCCTCCTGGGCCTGGAACCAGCTATGCTTCTGATTTCCCCCAAAAGCACTCCCAAGGAGCTTCATACTCAGTCTCCTTCCCATCACTTTCTCTTCATCTCTCTGGGGCTTTTCTCTACTTCTCTCACCTTTGGGTCCATTTCTATTAGGACTCATGGTCAAGGTGCCTCCATGGATCCAATTTTCACTTCTGTTAAAGTCTCCAGGAGATGTGTGGACAGTGAAGAACTTCCTGACATCTCATGTCTCCAAAGCAGTTTGTTAACCGTCCTCCTGAAAGGAAGGCAGATGCTGATTTGCACATGTGTCTGCAGGGTTGCCGGGGGGAGGGGGGTGCGGGGGAGGGCAGCAAGGAAGCAGAACTCAGTGGGAGTTAGGACTCTGGTGGATTCGAAGGCAGTATTGTTCTCCCATAGTTAATTATCCTCCATTGCTATTGGATAACTTAAAAATCTTTAAGAAAAATTTTGATGCTGAACAACTCTCAGGGGAAAAGAACTCAGCCCAGGTGAAGGATAAGCCACTTTTATCTCTCCTCATCTCCTCCAGCCTCTGTTAATACACACTCTTGTTTTGCCTGGTGGTAGCCAGCCTGAGAACACATCTCCTTTTTCTGCTTAACGGTATTTTACGTGAAGGTTGTTTTGTATCCACTTAGTGTCAGGCCTGTCATTTTTAATAACCACAGCACATTAATACGACCACCGTTTGTTTACTGCTATTGTTGGGCATTTGGATGGTGGCCAAATTTTCAATCTTGCAAACACCATTGCCCCGAACATCTTTGTCAAACTCCCTTTTTTCTTTGCCTTTAGATTATTTCCCAAGGGTTGACTCCCACAGGAGAATTACCAGGTCAGAGGACATGAACACATTGCAGATTGCTTTCCCTGAGAACCGACTTGAGCTGTGGCTCTGCCCCCAGCATGTGCAGGAATGGGACCGCATGGTGGGGACCAGGTCTTCTGTTTCTGGGGACTCGGGTCCGCTGACCCTAGTCACATTTGCTGTGTGACCTTGGGTAAGTCAGTGCCCCTCACTGGACCTAGATTTTCTTCTCTGTAAAATGAAGGGGTCGGACAGGATGATGAGTGTGTTGGGGAGCACACCAGACCACTCAACTGTGGCTTGATTTGATTGGTGAATGCTGGGGGCTCAGCCTCACTGGGTTTGAGATCCTTTTCGCAATTGTGAGGACAATGTGGGGATGACTTCCTGTTGGTATTTCAGATGGATGGTCTTGTGAGCATATGTGTTTGGGGTGGGGGCTGGTGCTGGGAAGGTCAGCCGGGCCCCCACGCAGTGATTATCTGAAGCAACCAGCTGTTTAGCTGTGCTAGCTGTTTACACTGGCATCCAGGGTTGACATCTGTGCTAGACTGGTCGTTGTTATTGTTGTTCAGTCATGTCTGATTCTTTGTAACCCCATGGACTGCAACACACCAGGCTTCCCTGTCCTCCACCAACTCCTGGAGTTTGCTCAAACTCATGTCCATTGAGTCGGTGATGCCATCCAACCATCTCATCCTCTGTCGCCCTCTTCTCCTCCTGCCCTCAATCTTTCCCATCATCAAGGTCTTTTCCAGTGAGTTGATTCTTTGCATCAGGTGGCCAAAGTATCGGAGCTTCAGCTTCAGCATCAGTCCTTTCAATGAATATTGTTTTGAATGTCATTCCTGAACAACAGGAAATGTTTGAGAGACAGAGCTGGGTTTGAATCCAGAGTTGACACTTGTTGGCTTTGTGGGATTTGAGCTGATAACTTGACATCTTGGAACTTCAGTTTCTTCACCTGTAAAACAAGAATAAAGATACCCACTGTATAAAGTTGTACCAGAGAGTTAATGAGAGAACGCATAAAAAACAGAATGACAGTGACTGGTTGGCTGGAGCTCTCAGTATTTATAATATTTTCCAAGGACCCTTCTCAGTCTGGTGTGATGCTTCTCAAGCAGGAGGTCCACAACCCAGGTTATTGCTGCCTTCTCTCTAGCGAGTAAACTGGGTGGGGTTCTGCCAGGTGCCTGGGAAGGGCCTTATGACCCTCAGGGTGGAGCCCAACCCTGGCCATCTCTGGATTCTGTTCGCCATGGGCCCCGAGCAGGGCTGACCACGGGCACCCTCCTGCCAACACCCCTTCCCTCTGTGCTCACTGACCCCTCATAGATCCTCTGGGCTCCAGTGGCAGTCAGTAGAGTCAGAGACCAGCAGGCCAGCCAGCATAAAGGCAGCCTGTGCCAGATTCTCTCATCTCCGACTTCAGTCCCAATCTTTGATCTGTGTTCCCTCAACACGTCCTCAGAGTTCCTGAAGCCTTTCCTGAAACCTCCAGCTGTAAGAGCTGCGATCCTTTGGAAGGCCCTGAGCCAAAGGAGTATGTCAAGGCTGTATATTGTCACCCTGCTTATTTAACTTATATGCAGAGTACATCATGAGAAACGTTGGGCTGGATGAAGCACAAGCTGGAATCAAGATTGCTGAAAGAAATATTAATAACCTCAGATATGCAGATGACACCACCCTTATGGCAGAAAGTGAAGAGGAACTAAAAAGCCTCTTGCTGAAAGTGAAAAAGGAGAGTGAAAAAGTTGGCTTAAAGCTCAACATTTAGAAAACGAAGATCATGGCATCTGGTCCCATCACTTCATGGGAAATAGATGGGGAAACTGGAAACTGTGTCAGACTTTATTTTTTTGGGCTCCAAATCACTGCAGATGGTGATTGTAGCCATGAAATTAAAAGAAGCTTACTCCTTGAAAGGAAAGTTATGACCAACCTAGATAGCATGTTAAAAAGCAGAGATGTTACTTTGCCAACAAAGGTCCATCTAGTCAAGCCTATGGTTTTTCCAGTGGTCATATATGGATGTGAGAGTTGGACTGTGAAGAAAGCTGAGAGCCAAAGAATTGATGCTTTTGAACTGTGGTGTTGGAAAAGACTCTTGCGAGTCACTGGGACTGCAAGGAGATCCAATCAGTGCATCCTAAAGGAGACTAGTCCTGGGTGTTCGTTGGAAGAACTGATGCTGAGGCTGAAACTCCAATACTTTGGCCACCTCATGCAAAGAGTTGACTCATTGGAAAAGATCTTGATGCTGGGAGGGACTGGGGGCAGGAGAAGAAGGGGATGACAGAGGATGAGATGTCTGGATGGCATTACCGGCTCCATGCACATGAGTTTGGGTGAATTCCGGGAGTTGGTGATGGACAAGGAGGCCTGGTGTGCTGTGATTCATGGGGTTGCAAAGAGTTGGACACGACTGAGTGACTGAACTGAACTGAACTGAACTTTGCCCACTCTCAGAGCCAAGCTGCCGCTGCCGTGACCTGTCCCTCCCTCCTGCCTTGGCCACAGGCCCGCAGTCAGCTCTGCTGGGCTCAGCCTCTGGGGCTTTTCCCTCCATTTATCATGGAAGGCAGATTTTTCCAGAATGCTTGCTCATCAGGACTGCTCTCCTTTCCTGCCCCTGCCAGGGGATTGTCTGCCTGGGGAGAGAAACTGGTGGGAGAGCCTTCTGGGGGTGGCCCACCCAGTGGGAGAAGAAGCTGGGTCCCCGGGGCCAAGAAGCTTTCAGGCCCGCAGTTTTGACAAGGGTGATGGCCTCACTCTGGACAGTAAACCATGGGAGGGGTTGGGGGAGGTGAATGAGGAGGAGCCAGAGGACTTTTGGGTCTGGGGGTCGCAGAGGGTTTTGCCAACCTCTTGGTGAGTTCCAAAAGCATGGGCACCCCCTCCCCTGCTGTTCTGATGCCCAGACAAGGGGACACACACCAGGAACTATGCTAAGTCCATGGATGGGTACCAAGGGGGCCACCAGAGGCACTGTGCCTGCCTTAGGGCTGAGGTCCGCAGAAGGGCCCAATGCAGACACCCACTCCCCACCTGCCAGGCTCCCTCGTGAGATGGGCAGACCCCCTGGTGGATGGCAGCTCCAGAAGGAAACAGCAGGGCTTTTTCTCACTCTTCCTGAAGTCTAAGCCTTCCCAATCAATCTCTTGGCACATGCTTCCTTCTTTTGGAATGGGGAGAGCGCAGAAGAAGCATTTGCCCCAGTTCCGCCCTGTCGTCTCCACCCTCCTTGTTGGATTACGGAGGGCGGGAGCCCTGTGGAAAGGTGGCCGAGCTACAGCCTTGTGTCCTTTGTGGTTTAGTCTGTCCATCTGTAACAAGGGGATAGGAAGACACCTGGGTGCTTGGCTCTGCCTGGGACAATGTGGTCCTGGCTTCTACAGTCGGGCTGGCTGTTCTTGTTGGAAGAGGAGGGAGCAGAGCCCCTTCACCCAGAGACTCGAGGTTTTTCTTCGACAGTGAGCCCAAGGCAGTAGACTCCCATTCCTAAAAAACGTCTTCCCAAGTCATGGAGACAATGCAATTAGCAGCCTCTTTGTTCAGGGTGTTAATTAACTTGTTTCTTGTGAACACACCTTCTTCCAGGTACAGCCCATCATCTCTGGGGTGCTGGCAGGGGGAAGGCAATTAGATCCTCGTTACTGTGCAATTAATTATGGCTCGAAAACTGCTCGAGGAGGCTGGGAGGAATTCCTTGACAGCATCAGCCCCAGGAAGAGGCCTGGTTTAGGAGTAGGACTGAGCTGAGCCTAGATTGGAGGATGGGGGAAATGGCTGTGGAACCCAGTTCAGAGCATTGCAGAAAGGCAGATCTGGGCACCTCCTTTCCCTGCTCTAGAACTTTCACTGGCTTGCTGGTCCCTATGGAGTCAAGATTAAACTCTCTACTTGACTCTTCAAGCCATCTATTATCTGGCCTACTTCACCTTGGCACGTCATCATTGCAAATACCTGTTCCTCCCTGGAGACTTTTCCTGAGGGCAAGAGGGTCTTAGAGAGAATAAGAGGACTTCCCTGGAGGTCCAGTGGTTAAGAATCTGCCTGCAATGCTGGGGCATGACTTCGATCCCTTGTCTGGGAAGATTCCATACGCTGTGGGGCAAGTAAGCCTATGTACCGTAACTACTGAAGCCTTTGTGCCCTAGAGCCTGTGCTCTGCTACAAGAGAAGCCACCACAGTGAAAAGCCCATGCACTGCAACCAGAGAATAGCCCCAGCTTGCTGCAACCAGAGAAAGCCTGGGTGTAGCAAGGAAGACCCAGCAAAGCCAAAAATAAATGTTGTTTACTAGCTAAGTTGTGACCGACTTTTCATGACCCCATGGACTGCAGCATGCCAGGCTTCCCTGTCCCTCACCATCTCCCAGAGTTTGCAGAAGTTCTTCGCCATTGAGTCGGTGATGCCATCCAACCATCTCATCCTCTGTTGTCCCCTTCTCCTCCCGCCTTCAATCTTTCTCACATCAGGGTCTTTTCCAGTGAGTCGGCTCTTCGCATCAGGTGGCCAAAATGTTGGAACTTCAGCTTCGGCATCAGTCCTTCCAATGAATATTCAGGGTTGATCTCCTTTAGGATTGGCTAGTTTGATCTCCTTGCAGTCCAAGAGACTCTCAAGAGTCTTCTCTAAGTTTGAAAGCATCAATTCTTTAGCAGTCTGCCTTCTTTATGGTCCAGCTCTATTTATTTAATAAATAAATATTTTACGAAAAGAAAGAAAGAGAGAGTAAGTGTTTTGGACTCAGATAAACTTAGACTCAACTAATTAACCTCCTAGAGCTTCAGTCGCTCCCCACCCTGCCCCCAGTACAAGGACAGCCCCCAAGCCTGCCTTACAGATAATGTGTGTCAAGCACCCGGCCTGGGCGAGTCTCCTTTGCACCCCCTCCATGCTCAAGTCGTGGTCATCAGCTAGCCTTTGCCTCTTGGGAATGAGCGTCCTCACACAGGGCCTGCTGTTTTCAAACGAGTTCCCATCCTAGGTCCTTCTGTGTCTTTCACCTCGATCCTTGGAGGTGGCCAGTGGCACCCTGGACTCAACCTCAGAGATGGTGGTGGTGGATCCCAGGTGGTTCTGTGGGGGCAGTACTGCCCCCCATGGGGCATTTTGAACCACAGCCCTGCAGTGAGGGCTCCCTGGCATCTAGCGGACAGGACTGAAGATTCCAGACGTCACGTATGTGAAACACCTGTGTATACTTGCTGGCAATACAACTTAATTTGGTTACTATGTTTCTGCTATTTGGGGGCCTGAATTTATATATTTATAAACGTGTTATATGTATATACGTGTGTGTGTGTGTGCGCGCGCACACACAGAAATATACAGCATTTGCCAGGAATGCAGCCACCAAGAAAATGGAAGGAAGATTGGATTTTGTTTTGCTGAGTGCTCTACTGAGAACCACTGGCCAGTTGGGAAACTCCACAGTGGACAGCTACGCTGGTCCTGGTGTCAGAGTCCCGAGAAGAGCTGCTGACCTGCCAGCGTCGGTCGCTTTGTCCTCATGATGTGCTCAGCTGCGAGAGTGAGGCCGCTTCAGGCACCTTTGAGGCTGGTCGGGCACAAGCATTCATACACAGCAACGTGCATTACTTCATTATAATCTTTCCCCTCATTTATTCTTTGTTAGATGACAAATAGGTCACATTCTCTGAATTTCATTTCAAGAGGGCATTCCAGAATGTTTGTTACAGACAGTGATGCTGATAAGCGCGAGACTAGCTCAGCTGAAAGAACCCCTGGTCGGGCCCCTCCCTGCGTGGTCAGTATGGGGGGGCTCGGGGGGCGGTCGTGGGGCTGCTGGGGGCCAGGCTGTGTTTCAGATGCCCACCTCCCTACCCCCTGCACCCGCACTGCTCCGTGTGTGGGTCTGTGTGTACGTACACGTGCCTGCCACCTGTGGGCTTTCCAGAGTGTGTGTCCCAAGGTGAGCCAGGTGGCCTCTCCTCCTGACGGC
>SJXQ01008510.1:102578-117545 GCA_006408695.1 Aepyceros melampus
GGACGGGGTGCAGGAGGATGGGAGGATTGAGAGAGAGGCGGTTACCCTGGCACTGCGGGGCAGCGGTGCTTTGAGGCTGGGGGTTAGCCAGGCCAACACTTGGCACTGCCCTTGGGGACAGCACGAGAGGCCCACAGTCCCCGTGGAGGTGGGAGGTAGGACTCGGGGGTGGTGTCTCCTCCTTTTCACAGAAGCCAAAAGGGCAGGCGAGAGAGCGGCGGGAGACCCAGGGGGATGCAGACCCGCGCCGGCAGAGCGGGCGCCTTCCGGGGCCAGACAGCCTGGCTGCGCCGCCGCCTCGCCTCTGCCCCTCGCAGACCGTGTGGCCTCGGGCCTTAGGTGTCTCAAGGACTCAGTTTCCCCACCGTAAACAGCCCCCGCCTAATTTCAGTTTTAGGTGGCAATCATACCTCAATAAAGCGGAAAGAACTGTAGGAAAGATAAAGGCGAAATGAGACCGTGCAGGGTCGAGGGCAGCATGATTCCTCTTCCTGGCCAACACGGCCGACGTCCTCCCTGCCGGGTCTGCAGGTTCTGCTTCAGGAGAAGAGGTTGGGAGGGAGGGACGCAGAGTCAGGGGCCCTGCCCGGAGGTGCTGCGTGCAAGGCAGAGGCGGCCGCCTTGCCCGCTCCCTGCCCTCCCCGGAAACCACTTCCTTCGCTTCCTGCAAATCCACTGACAATTTTGTAAATTTGCTTAAGGATTAAATTAATAAGCTGCTCTTCCTTGGCTCCCGCAGCTGTACAAACCCGCGCTCCTGCGCCCTGGGAACCGCCTTCTGAGGCGGCGTCTGGAGGAAGAGAAGCCATTTCCCAGTTTACATCCTCCTGGGGGGCTCCCAGGTTCGACCCCCGTCCCTCCCTGTGCGTATACACTGCCCTCCCAGCACTGGCGTCTGCAAGTGTGACAGACGGCAGGGGACCCTCTTGCCCTGTGAGCCTTTCTAAAAAAAATTTTTTTTTTACTGGACTCCAGTTGATTCACAATTTTGTGTTAGTTTCTGCTGTACAGCACAGTGACTCAGTTATACACATACAAACATCTCTTTTTTTTTTTAAGGTTCTTTCCCTATATAGGTCATTATAGAATATTCAGTAGAGTTCCTTGTGTCATACAGTAAAAAGTGAAAGTGTTAGTCCCTCAGTCCTGTCCCACTCTCTGTGACCCCACGGACTGTAGCCAGCTAGGCTTGTCAATCCGTGGAATTCTCCAGGCAAGAATACTGGAGTGGGAAGCCACTCCCTTTTCCAGATCTTCCCAACCCAGGGATTGAACCTGGCTTCCCACATTGCAGGCAGATTCTAGGTTCTTCAGTTCAGTTCAGTTCAGTCGCTCAGTCATGTCCGACTCTTCGCGACCCTATGAATCTCAGCACTCCAGGCCTCCCTGTCTATCACCAACTTCCCAAGTTTACTCAAACTCACGTCCATCGAGTCTAGGCTCTTAGTTATCTATTCGGTATATTGTTGTGTATGTATGTCAATTCCCATGTCCCAGTTTACCTCTGCCTCTCCTTACCCTCTGGTAACCATAAGTTTGTTTTCTTCATTGTATGAGCCTTTGTGGGTCCCTATCTGTGTGTTTGTCTTCCTCGCTCACACTGGGTTCTTGACCTCAGAACTCTGCCTCCCCCATCAGACTGGGAGTTCCTCCAGGTGGGGTCTGTGTCTCCCCTGTCAGATGCACTTCTCAAATGGGAGCTTCCACACCTCCCAACAGGTAGGTTTGGGTCCCAGGACCCCTGCCCACCTGTCAGGCTTTTCTGAATGGGGAGAAGATGAGGTGGGGAGAAGAAGGTGAGCTGGCAGGGCTCTTAGGCCACCTCGTTCTGGAAATTCTAGACGGTAGGATCTTGGGGGTTGAATGTGTGTTCTAACCACGCCACCCTTCCTCCACTTTTAGGACTGACCACTCCCAGGGGAGCACAGGGTGACATCACAGGCGGAATGGGGCGTGGGAGGGCTCCCCAGGATGGACAGATGCCTCCCACAACCTCAAGACGGCCCTGTGTGCCTCCTCCAGCCCCCAGTACGTGCTTGGGGGGCGGAGGTGTTCATGGCTTCAGTGGCCGACCTCTCTGGTACCACCGGGGCCTGGGCTGCCTCAGGTCCTCAGTCTCCCCTCTCCCTTGCCCAATACCAGGCCTTTCCCAGCCCAGGAGGGGGTCCTCCTGGGTCGCTGAGCTCTGGGAGCTGGGGCTGGAGTGGAAGGCACCAGGGGTCGGGGATGGAGAAGGAGACCCTCCCCCTCTCTGCCCTGCCCTGGGCTGAGACCATGGCTGTGCGCCCCCCTCCCCACCTGGGGCCTTTCCATCTCTCCTGTCTCTGCCTTCCACTCCTTCTGCCTCTTGCCACCACATGAGCCCCACGTGGAGTAATTGGAGCTGGAGAAATGCCTGCATCCATCCTGCGGCCGCTGTGCTCTGAGCCTTTGGTTAAGGGTCAGCGGGTTAACTGGTTGCCATTCAGCGCGCAGATGGGGCTGGGGGCTGCCTGACTCCTCTCCTCCCCACAACCTCTCCTTCCCTAGCTCTGCTGGGAGAACAGCAATGACATGAGACTGTCTGGAGGCAGGGAAGAGAGTAAGTGGGGCCCAGAGTTGGTCCATGACTTACCAAACCTCCCTTGCCCCAACCCTGTTTCTGTACACTAGGGACACCCCAGCTAGGGCACCCTAGCCACTCTTAGGAATCCTCAAGCTTCAGAGACTCATAGGAACCAGAGCTAAACCATTCTGTAGAAGTTCTGATGGTGAGCATGCATGCTGTGCTTACATGCTTTCAGGGATGGGGAGGTCACTCCCTATCCACCCAGCCCTTTTGTTCTAGTGTGGGACATTTCTATTAAAAATCCTTTCTTATATCAAACTGGAATCTATCTTTTGATAACAATTCCTTCCTTGTCTTTTTTTCTGGCCTTTGAAGACGTGCAGACTAAGGCACATCTCTTTTCTGTAACTAGCCTTCCAGTATTTTAAGGCAGAAATGTTTGCTCCCTCTGGAGAGCAATTCTCTCCTTGCTGCCCGGACATCTCACCTGGCCTGTTGCCCTCCTTTAGATCCTTCCATTGGCTTTGGAGTCAAAAGCCCTTGGTCCCTGCTCTGCCATGTAGCAACGTGGTGCTCTTGGGCATAGCAGCTCATGTCTCTGAGACTCAGTCTTCAGATCTGTAAAATGGGAACAGATTGAATGAGAATGGGTATGGAGTGTCTAGCTATTGCCTGCCACAGAGCAGATCTGCAAGTCTCCAGGGTCCCTTCCTCTCTTTTATCGAGGAAGTCTCCTTTTCCCGATCCCCAGCCTTCCTTAGAAGGCCCGTCCAGCACCTCTTATGCCCCTGTCCCATAAGTCTTCTCTCCGTCTCTCCTCTCCCATCTGCTGGCAAGGGAGGCACCCCTGTGCTGGAGTGGAAAATGGCCCTGGTGATGAGTTTTCCTTGCCATTGAACTCCCTTCTGCCACTGCAGCAGGGTGTCCATTTTCTCTGGCCGAGGCCTCCTGGAGAGAATTCTCTGCGGACTACTGGCTGTCTCCATCTCCCATCCTCGGTTCCTTTTCTGCCCCAGGAGTCCCCAGCCACCACCCAGGGTTCGGCAGGAACAGGGCACACTGCAGGGGCCCTATTTCAAGACTTTGTGCTTCCAGAGGAGGTTTTAATTATCCCTGGAGACACATCTGAATTACAGACCCCCATGGGCGTGCACGCACTGTTTATGTTCTGCCTTCATAATTGTATCTTTGGTGAACTATGCAGTCTTGCGGAAAAATACAAGTCTGGCGGTGGAACGAGAGATGCTGAGAAGGTCTCAGCTGCCTCCCAGCCTGTGTGTCTCATGAGCTACCCGCCCAAGTCTGCCCCGGAGGCTGGGGCGAGGGGGTGGTGCTTTAGTTTGGTTTCCAAAGCACTTTCTCATGAGGCTTCCATCTTCTGCTGTCAATGTGGAGCTCATCCCCTAAAAAAGCACACCCAAGTGGAAGATTGCTTAATGATCACACCCTTCCTGTCCTGGTCTGCACACCGTTCACTGCAACTCCCATCCATGCGAGTCTGTTTCCCAAAACCTGGGTGGCCTAAGATTGCCTTGACGCAGGGCGAAGGGTGTTTGTGATTTGGGGCCTCGGGAGGTTTGCAGCTTTCTCCTTTGCTGTCTGGGGGTACTGTCCCATGGGGTCATGCATGGAAGTCAGTCCAGCTACTGCAGGATGGGAAGTCACGAGGGGAAGGATGGAGTCTCCCTGGTCAAGGGCCAGTACCACCTGCCCGATACGTGGATGAGGCCAGCTTTGACCCTAAGACTGAATGTAGCTGAAAGGCTCAGCCATTCCTCACAGGAACCACCCACCTATCTGCAGAATCGGGAGAAATAAGAAATCGTCGCTGTTACCAACCATTTCGGGGTGGTTTGTAATGTAGCCATAGTATCTGAAATGGAGTCTGGTGCAAGTGCTGTGTTTGTGGGGGTGATGGCGGGAAGCCTTGAGAAGTATATGAGACCAGGGAGGGGGAAGCTAGGCGGGGTGTGTTCATGCAGGGTGGCAGTGCTCAGACTCACGGGGACCCTCTGAGACACTGCCCAGTGTCCCCTGGATCCACCCAACAGAACAGGGAGGAGGGTGGGGGTTATCCCCAGATGTGGTGGGTTTACTCCCTGGCACCTTGAGGCTTCCCTGTTCATGAGCTGGCACCCCCTGGGGACAGAGAACTCCCATAGGCTGTGGCTTAGGAAGCAGTTGGCCTGCCCATCTGGAGTGGCCTCTGGGCTTGGCTGAGGGGATGTGGGTGGGCTGTGACCCCAGCCACTGGAGCAATAAATCTTTACTGAGCACCCATCATTTCCCCAGCTCTTAGGCTCTGGGAACATACTGATGGATGGGACAAGTTCATCCACCCTCTGGTGGTTCGTAGTCTGGAGAAAGAGACAAACAAGAATATACGATACTTCTCCTCTGTCTGACTTATTTCACTCAGAATAACAATCTCTAGGTCCACATGATCTCCCTTATACATAGACTCTAAAAAGAAATGGTACAGATGAACTTATTCACAAAACAGAAAGAGAACTTAAGAGAACGAACTTATGGTAGCCAGTGGGAGGGATGAGGGGAAGGGAGAGTTAGGGAGCTTGGGATGGACACACACACACACTATATTTAAAATAGATAACCACAAGACCTACTGTATAGCACATGGAACTCTGCACAATGTTATGTGGCACCTGGTTTGGAGGGGAGTTTGGGGGAGAGTGAATACATGGATACGTATGGCTGAATTGCTGAACTGCTCTGCTCTGTGCCTGAAACTATCACGATATTGAAAATAAAAAATTATTTTAAAAAATCGAAACTGAATGAGAACAGAAAATTTCCACGGGAACAGTGCTGTCCCTTAGGGAGAGTTTTGGGAATAAATGGGGGCAATTTGATGGTCACAGTTACTATAGGAAGTGTTGCTGGCATTGATGGGAAGGGCCAGTGATTCCTAAACTCTTACAAACCACCCGGGATAGTCCTGCATAACCAAGAGTCATCCCACATCCTGCATGGCTTTCGGATATCCTGGTTGACATTTAAGTGGGTGAAAACCTGTTTATAATTACTTGAGCCTGGATCTAACTCCGTTTTATATATAAACAGAAAGCATTTGTGTCACAGATTTAATACACTCTGAATTTCCAGGAATACAACTACCATGTAAATTGAAGGAAGATTGTATTTTGTTCTGTTGGAAACATTACCCGGAGTTATTCATCACTTTTGGAAAATCACATTTCAATGGCAATGCTCTTTGTGGTATTTGAGTTCCAGACACAACCCGTGAGTGTCAGGCAGCCTTTGAGTTTGCGGCCTTCGCGCTGATTTGGCGTGTGGGTGCGAGTTCTGACTTCTTCATTCTTGAGTAGTTGAACCTGAGCATTTATATATTGAAATATGTATTTTATTAGGAATGTTCTTTATTTTACTTTTATATTATAGTTAAGGCATTATGTTGATTTATTTTCAAACGATGTGTCTAGGTAGGTTATACAGTCTATGAATTTCATTTCGGGATTGTAAGAGAGCCATTGTGAGCTATTTGTTATAAAACGGGGGGATCTGATAAGGCCAAGAACTAAAGGAGCATTTCAAGCTCACAGCACTGCAAACATAGGGCTTTGGAAAACCGAAGGAGGGGAGTGGGCTTCTGGGGAGGGCAAGGATGGGGGAAGACTTCACCAGGGAGGTGACATGTCAGCAGGCCCCAAAGGATGAACCCACAGAGCTCCCAGTTCTGAAGGGTGGACAGGCAAGGACTCAATGAGCTCTCAGTACATGTCGGTTGCATGAACAAATATTTATGTTGTTTCACAAATGAACAAATTGTAGATTGAAAATTGGAGAGGTCAACCAAGCTTGATTCACCAAGATCCTAGGCTCTGAAGTCACTGAGCGATCACGTGTTCACATAGCAGAGGTTTTGGCGCCCCTGCTCCATATCAAGGGCATATGAGCCCCGCCAGTCAACAGCTATTTACTGAGTATCTACAAGGTGTCAATACTGGGGCCATAAGGGAGGATAAGACAAAGCTTCTCATTGTGGAGGAGACAGAAAATCAACATGGAAATCGGGATTTCTCAGCCTTAACACTACTGACGTTTTGGGCTAGAAATCTCTTTGTTGAGGGGAAGCTGCCCTGTGCATTTTAGGGTGTTTACAGCAGGAAATGGGGAAGAGTTTCCTCTGTCATCACTGTCATTGCCACTACTTCTGATTACATGACCCTTCCACATGCCAAGCACTGCTCTTTACACGTATGACACCTTTTATCCTCTCAACCACCCTGTAAGGCGATGTGATTCTTTCCTTCATTTTCCAAATGGGGAAACTGAGATCCAGAGAAAACAGCATGAGCTTGGCGTGGTTTATGGGCGGAATGGTCAGCGCGGCTGGAGCAGGATAAACATGGGGGAGAGTGGTGGGAAGGCATTGGGGGCTGGGAGACAGGGCATACGTGGTCTTGGAGGCTGTGGGCACCATGGTGGGAAGCTGCATCCCTGCTCCTCTGTGGCTAGGAAAGTGGGTGACTGAGCGCTCTCAGCTGAGTCCTTTGCTAAGTATTGTGGTCAGTGGAAGAGAGCTGTCTGGTCCGATCAGGGAAGCATCCCGGGTCTGGGGAAGTCATCCCACAGCCAGGACAGGCTGGTACAGGCGGTAAGGCTTGACTGCCTGCCTGGGATGTCTTGGAAGGACCAACCTACTCCACAGCTCCTGTGGGATCGGCTGAGGCCTCTGTTACCACCATCCAAGAGTTTGGGGGGGCACTTGTGGAGGGATGGCTGGAGGGCTGATCCATGGAATCCAGGGCTGTTAAGGGGGACAGCATCAAGGGTGACGGATCTGAGAAAGTGAAAGGGGCCTCAATGAGGTCAGTGCTGCTAGGATGAGGGCACCACAGTGGGTGAGTTGGAAGGAGAGGGGTGATGGGCAGAGTGTCTTCAGAGATGTTTATAATCAAGATTTCAACGGAGGTGAAGACATGATGATATAGGGTATAGAGAGTGAGCACATGGCAGGATAGAGGAAGGAGACCAAAAAGAATCGAGAGGCCAGTATATTGATGGAAACGTCTTCACAGATGCTGCCGAGTGACTGGAGTCAATGCAGAAGGCTGTGAGGTGAGTGCTCAGCTCATCAGCGAGTGAGGTCTGTTGCTGTTGTTGTTCAAGATATCGCTGTTGTGTTTTTCAGTCGCCACACCACTCTAATGGCAGAAAGCGAAGAGGAACTAAAGAGCCTCTTGATGAAGGTGAAAGAGGAGAATGAAAAAAACTGGCTTAAACTCAACATTCAGAAAACAAAGATCATGGCATCCGGTCCCATCACTTCATGGCAAATAAATGGGAAAAAAATGGGGAAACTGTGACAGACTTCATTTTCTTGGGCTCCAAAATCACTGTAGATAGTGAGTGCAGCCATGAAATTAAAGGATGCTGGCTCCTTGGGGGAAAAAAGCTATGACAAACCTAGACAGCGTATTAAAAAGCAGAGACATCACTTTGCCCACAAAGGTCTGTCTAGTCAAAGCTATGGTTTTTCCAGTAGTCATGTACAGATGTGAGAGTTAGACTATAAAGAAGGCTGAGTGCTGAGGAATTGATGCTTTCAAACTGTGACGTTGGAGAAGACGCTTGAGAGTCGACGACTGCAACTAGCGGGGAGCAGACGGTAGGGATCTGATGCCGAGCCCTTCAAAGATGTTAAAGGAAGATGCCAGGGAAATTGCTGGCAAGTGAAACTGACAAGCAAGGAGTGTGGGAAAAAAAAATAGATGCTGTTTGAAAGGGCTGTAGGAGAACCTGTGTTCTCAGAGGGAAACCAGTCCTCAAGCAAGAAGGGGAGGAAACCTTCAGAGAAAGTCGAGGAGTGGGTGCATTTGCCAATGACCAGTGGGGATCTGGCTTCCCTGATAGCTCAGTGGGTAAAGAATCCACCTGCAATGCAGGAGACCCCGGTTCAGTTCCTGGGTGGGGAAGATCCGCTGGAGAAGGGATAGGCTACCCATTCTAGTATTCTCGGGCTTCCCTTGTGGCTCAGCTGGTAAAGAATCTGCCTGCAATGTGGGAGACCTGGCTTCGATCCCTGGGTTGGGAAGATGCCCTGGAGAAGGGAAAGGCTAACCTCTCCAGTATTCTGGCCTGGAGACTGCCATGGACTGTGTAATCCATGGGGGTCACAAAGAGTTGGACACGACTGAGTGACTTTCATGTCCACGTCCACGTCAGTGGGGATCCAGAGGGGTGGACGTGTGGGAAGTGGTGGGAGATAGGGCCCAGCTAGGGGGTGTGCAGGACAGTACTGGATAAGCCCTGGGGACAAAGTGTGGGGTGTGGGAGGCCTGGATCCAGCTGGGGACAGACTGCTTGAGCAGGGGATGAGTGGGGTGGGAAAGGAGGGCGGTGGGACCTATGGCGGGGTTGGTGCTGGAAGCCCAGGTAGCTGCCCTGACCTGTAGCAGGGAGTCTGGGAGTCTGGGGGATGGGCAGAGGCCTCCTGGGGTTGGGGTCAGCCTGTTAGACTGGTTTAGGGAGGCTTGTGGGAAGGGTCCTTGGAGGGCTGTGGCAGCCGGGAGTTAGATTTCTTTTCTCTCTGCCTGAAACTGGGTTCTCTCCAGGAACTCTGATAACCCTGCAGCCCTACAGGGGGGATTTCGTGGCCTTTCCCTCGCTTGCTACCTACTGACCTGGGGCGGGGTCTGTCTCCTCCTGACTTGAGGGTTTCAGGCTCCCCCCTGGAAAGGGCTGACTGCAGGGTGCTCAGCAGAGAAGAGCTGGCCTCCCTGGGCAGTGGACTGTGTGTCCAGCACTGAGTCACGAGAGAGGAAGCGGATCCCTGCTGCATGATTTGCTCACTGATCTGCAGGTAATGGGAGTCATGAGAGATGAAATGAGGATCAGCCGGTCAGATTGCATTCTAGAAGCTTCACTTCAACAGCATATGCGGGTGAGGGAAGGGACGCAGTGGAGGAGGGTCGCAGTTCAAAGACTGACTCCAGTGCTAGGAGGCTTTTGGCTCCGCCCAGTGGGTGCTCCTTGCTCCGTGCAGGTGGGGGCCAGGGAAGGGGGCCCTCTCCTTGCTGAGCGGCTTCATGGCTCCCAACCTGGAGGTTCCCTCCCAGCAGCCCCTGCCCCCCAGGGAGGGCTTGGGAGGCAGAGGGTGGGCCATTGCTGTCCTCTTCAACACTCTTGGAATCCTGGGGCTCCGGCTCTGGTTTTTAGATGAAAGAGAAATGGGGAGGATTGCTGGGGAGCAGATCTCTGAGTCAGTTCCTGGAGTCCACAGCCAGGCTTGCTGGGGGCCCTTCTGTCCAGGCTCCAAGCCTTCCAGTGTCCCTTAATCCCCAGGGCAGGAGCCAGTTTGACTGATTCTATTTCTCTCCTGCACAGACAGAGGCCTCTGGGTGCATATGGCTTTGCTTGGGTCTGACAGGGGTGGGGTGGGATGCTCCCCAGCGGTAGACCTCCCAGGTGGTCAGTTCCTCCATGACCCCAAGCTCTCCCTGCTTTCACGGCTGAAGGGTGAGAGCCAGGTGACAGAGCTTCTCCCTCTGACCTGGGGCGGGAGAGAAGCTCTGTCCTGCAAGTCCACTTCCTGCTCAGAATGGAGGGCCGGGTGAGTGCAACAAAGGCGTGGCACCCTGGCTTGGGTCTTAGTCTCAGTTCTGCTGTCAGTCTCGTCGACGTGGTGCTCATCTGTCCCAGATAGGAGTCATATCATCAGTGTCCATTGCTGGGTACCTCACTGCAGTGCCAGGAGGGGAAAGTTGCTCAGTCGTGTCCGACTCTCTTTAAGACTCCTCTCTGTCCGTGGAATTCTCCAGGCAAGAATACTAGAGTGGGGAGCCATTCCCTTCTCCTTGGGGATCTTTTTAACCCAGGGATCAAACCCACCCCACCCCTGTCAGACCCAAGCAAAGCCATGTGCACCCAGAGGCCTCTGTCTGTGCAGGAGAGAAATAGAATCAGTCAAACTGGCTCCCGCCCTGGGGGTTAAGGGACACTGGGAAGGCTTGGAGCCTGGACAGAAGGGCCCCCAGCAAGCCTGGCTGTGGACTCCAGGGACTGACTCAGAGACCTGCTCCCTAGCAATCCTCCCCATTTCTCCTGCATTACAGGCAGTCCTTACCATCTGAGCCACCAGGGAAGCACAGAAGGTGAGCTTTACTTGTGCCCACTTCACGGGTAAGGAGGCTGGGGGCACAGAGGGTGAAGTGAGTTTTCCGAGGCCACATAAGTTGTAAGTGAAATTACTAAGTCTATTTGAAAACAGACTCTTTTGGCTCCAAATCCACTGATGTTTCTGCTGCCCGTGGCCTTGGCACCCCCATCTGATCAATGGAGGAGTCTGACTATTAAGCAAGAAATTTCCTCCCTGGTCTAGGTTTTAGGGTATCTCAGGGGAGTGACAGGTTTGGGAGCAGAGCTTGTCACGGGGGAATGGAGTAGGGGGCACGAAGGGGTGTGAGATGCTTTCGAGTTGGGTCCCCCATGCTCACATTCACCTCTTGCCGTGTATTTCAGATGAGTTTATTTCTCCTGTCTCAGAGGCCCCCGACAGGTTCCAAAGAGACTGTTCAACCTGTAACTTTAAGCTTAGTCCTACAACCAGATCTCACCATCTACAGCATGTTGTGAATTAATCAAAAATGAACCTGTAATTATTTCGTTAATAGAGCGATCATATTAAATACATTGTAATTTTTGTGTTAAAGCTTTAAATTGTTAAATGTGAAGTTGTAATATATGCCATACTTTTTGTAAGCTGAATTTGGCAAAGTCTCATTGTTTGAACACACTGGGAACCTCACATAATGGAGTGGCTTCTGAGGGGCCCCATGTGACAGGATCTTTCCCAGAGCCCAGTCAGAACAGTGGCCTGAGAAGGAGGCAGGCTCTGTATTTATTTCCCAGCTTTCTCTTTGATTATTTTTTTTTCCTTGTAAAGTGCTGCGCATTATCCGAGCTTGAAGTCCACAACTGGTCAAAAAGCCTGCAAACTCAAAGCGGAAGGCAACCAGAAAGCAGGACAGATGCCGTGACTTCTCACGTTTAGAAGGAGTCTTAGGGCTCAGAGGTCAGTGTGGTGGGGACACCTGGTCATGTAGGGCTTGAGAGTCAGTGCATGTGAGTGTGTGGGGGCACCCATGTGGGAATGGTCTGGAAATGGGGAAGAGGTGGGGATGATTACCATGTACTCAGGTGGTCAGCACCCAGGACAATTGGGGAGGGCTTCCTGGAGGAAGTGGCATTCTTTTTCCAAGCTGATCCAGAATCTAGCACAGAGCTGAAGTCCCTCCTTTATTCTCCTCTCCTCAGCCATGGGGCACCCATCTTCCATCTCATCTTCCTCTGGAGGGTGTTTTGCCCCAGAAGAACTGAGTTAGCCCTGCTCCCACCCTCTCCCAGCTCCTACCTATCCCCTGAGACACAGACAACCTCATGAAAAAATAAGCTTCATTTGAAGGCCAGAACCCTAGACTAGCAGAGCTGTTAGGGACCTAAGCAACCACTTTGCCACAATCTCTGCCCCCATTATACAGATGAGGAAAACTGAGGCTCAGAGTAGATCCATGACTATCTGCTATGTCCCCCATGCCCCATTTACTCAGTATCTTGGAGCAGTTGGTAGGGAGAGTATAGGATGGGCGGGATGGAGGGCATGAAGTGGGGACATTCACATTTTCTTGGCGTTCTAGGGCTCCAGGAGCAACGCTTGTGGGGTGCTGGCTGTTACGCCACACCACATCTCCAGGTCTGTGTCTTCTGCTCCACTGTGCTGCAGAGCAGCTCTCAGGAAAACTGCAACAGTGCTGAGAGAGTGGACATGACCCCAGGGAGCATCTTCACTCCGCCCACCACTGTCCCTACCTCCCAGCCCCACTTTATTTTCAGAGGAGAAAACTGGGATCAGAGAGGGGCAGTGACAGCAAGTTCCAGGAGCCCTAGTTTGCACTCAGTGACTTTGATCTTTCTGTCTTTCCCCACGGGTACTGTCCCAGCTCCTGTCCAGCTGCCTCCCAGCCTCTGCCTCCCTGTCCACACGCCTGCTTGGCCTCCTGTCTACTCCCATCAATTCCTCTCCTTTCTGGTTTTTTTTTTTTGGCTCTGCTGGGTCTTTGCTGCTGCTTATGGACCTTCTCTAGCTGCAACGCCCAGGTTTCTCATCGCGGTGGCTTCTCTAGTTGCAGAGCACAGGCTCCAGGGCCTGAAGCCTTCAGTAGTTGCAGCTCAGGGGCTCTAGAGAGCAGGCTCAGTCGTTGCGGCTCATGAACTTTGTTGCCCTCGGCGGGTGGAATCTTCCCAGATCAGGGATTGAACCTATGTCCCCTGCATTAGCAGGCAGATTCTTCATCACTGAGCCGCAAGGGAAGTCCCTCTCTGTCTTTTGAACCAAAAAGTGGCTCCCTAGGTGCCAGCCAAGCCCCAGGGACCATGATAAGACCCACTATATGGCATTTGACAGTTTAGGGATTCCCTGGTGGCTCAGACGGTAAAGAGTCTGCTTGCAGTGTGGGAAACCAGAGTTCAATCCCTGGGTCCGGAAGATCCCCTGGAGAAGGAAATGGCAACCCACTTCAGTATTCTTGCCTGGAGAATTCCACGGACAGGGGAGCCTGGCGGGCTACAGTCCATGGGGTTGCAAAGAGTCGGACATGACTGAGTGACTAACACACACTGGAACCATATTCTCAGCTAGCTTTTTATAACCACGCTGTATGTCAAGTACCGTCACTGTCTCCACTTAACCAATCAGAGAACTTAGGGGCAGCATTAACCCTGCTCAAAACTTAGAGCAGTTTTGGAACTGAAGGAGGTGTAGGGCCCTGGCTGCGGAGCTGAACAACCTGGGTTTGAGTCCAGGCTGTGGCATGTCCTGGCTGTGCAAGGACTAGTCTCTTCCCTCCCCAGAGACATAACCTGTACAGGAGAGATAGTTACTGTTGTTCCCATGGGGTTAAATGAGTTGATTCATTTCTAGTGCACAGGAGGACCTGACAAAGAGAAAATTGCAGTAATATTCACTCTCATCAATACGATGATTTTGAGGACTCCTCTGCCTGCCCTCCTGCCTGGGTGGCATTTTCTATTCCTGGCAGGGAAGGGATTCATTTGCATCGGTTCTCCCCCTCCAATTCCTGTTTTGCACAAATGTGAGAGGGGCAGTGGGAGGTGACCAGCCACCCCTTTAGGCTTCATGTTGGACCAGCAACCGCCCTGACTGCGTGAACTGGAGGAAGTCACATTCTCTGAGTCTCGGTGTTTTCATCTGTGAACTGGGGAGAGAGCTCACACTGCTGCTGTGAGGATCTAATGAGAATGGGTGCACAACGTTGTTATCGTTGATCAGTCACCAACTTATGTCTGATTCTTTGCAACCCCGTGGACTGCAGCACCCCAGGTCTCTCTGTCTCCACCGTCTCCCAGAGATAGCCCAAGTTCATGTCCACTGAGTCGGTGATGCCATCCAACCATCTCATCCTCTGTTGCCCTCTTCTCCTCCTGCCCTCAATCTTTCCCAACATCAGGGTCTTTTTCAATGAGTCGGCTCTTCCCATCAGGTGGTCAAAGTATTGAAGCGTCAGCTTCAGCTTCAGTCCTTCCAATGAGTATTCCTTTAGGAATTGGTTGATTTCCTTTAGGATTGATGGGTTTGATCTCCTTGCTATCTTAGGGACTCTCAAGAATCTTCTCCAGCACCACAGTTTGAAAGCACCATTTCTTCGGTGCTCTGTCTTCTTGAGGGTCCTACTCTCACATCCATACATCCCCATTAATAATATTTGCAGTGTGGTAACTGACTGGCAGGTGAGTGATCTCTCTGAAAGGGAAGGAGTGGTCCCCACTGGAGGGCTGCCTGGAGGCAGGAGATCCCAGCTCCCAGGCTCCAGGTGAGCTTAGACACCACTGGTCTCCTGGGCCAGCCCCCTCCCACATCAAGGAAGCTCTGGGCTTCTCCCTGTGTTGGTCCCTGGCTCGGCTGAGGTCACAGCCCCAGGACTGGCCACCATCCATGCCCCAAACTGGCAGGGCTGGTGGGGAACAAATACAGTGGAGTCTTAAATCACAGCCCCGCTAACTGGGTTTTAAGTATCAGTTGCTTCTGTTAATAAGTACTCCTGTTTTTCAGAAGGCGGAGGGATGCCGATGGTGCATGGTGAGCAGTTCATCATGTTTAAACCTTCCCTGCCCTCCCCTCTGCTTTCCCTCCTCGCTCATCCCTCCCTCCTCCTCCTCCACCTAATGTCCTGCAGCTGTGGAAACCCTGGCTCAGTCCAGGGCTGTGTGCAGGCTTGGGATTGAGCTGGGGGAGGTGGAAAAAGGGTCAGGAAGCTTCTGGAGGCACTGGAAGAAGCTTCTTTGCCTCTCCCTCTCTCTCCCGCTTCTTTCACTCATTCATTCATCTCTTCATTCATTCACTCACTTGTCCATCCACA
>SJXQ01008510.1:117741-157053 GCA_006408695.1 Aepyceros melampus
CGCATTCATCAAATACCCACTAGATGTCAGGCTGGGATCTGGCTCCTGGGATGCCATCAGACAGTCAAGTGCCCTTGCTGTCCATTCAAGGTCCTGGTGACCTGCCTGGCAACTCTGGGAGCCAGGCAGTCCAGGTCCAAGCCCAAATCTGAGCTCTTTCTCCCACAACCACCCTTCCCTGACCATTCTGCCTCCACAATGTCGTTGGGGTCATCTGCTGTCCCTCTCTGTTCCCTCCCCTGGCCTACTTCAGGCCTCACTGTCTTTCTGATGGACTCCTCCTAACTGGCTTCTCCCTCCTAATTTGTCTTGGATATTAATGTTCCTGTCTGGCGGGGTCACTGTCCTATTCAAAAGGCCCCAGTGAGTCCCCATTTTTGGCTAAATGAAGCCCAAACTTCTCATCTGATGTGCAAGGCCAATGACTTGTTGCCTGTACTCACTTTTCGGTCCTGTCTTTTCCATTCATGCACACTATGGAAATAGGTCCATTTCCTCCTGGCCAGCCATACCCCTGGACTTCCCATCTCAAGGAGTTCACTTACACATTGCCCTCTGCTTGTGGTGCCCACCATGCGCTGACCACACCATGGCCACATGGACCGATCTTACCTATATTAAGGCCCTGTTTCAGTGCTCTTTGCCCCATCACGCTTTCCTGGTCCTTTTGCTTCCCAAGCTGCAGTCACCTCTCCTCCTGGGCTGCAGAGCACGTCACCGGAGCATCTATTAGGACCCTCACGCTCTGCATCATGGCATTTATAGACATGTCTTGGGGTTCCTTGAGGGAAGCAGCATGGTTTGCCGTCTCTGCATCCCTGGAGTCCTTGCGCAGAACCATACGTGTGCCTGGTCCTTCATTATCTCCCAGTGCTCTTTCACTGGCTCGAGATGCTCCTCTCCTGGAAAGGTGACCTCAGAGACTGGACTTAGAGGCCGTGCAGCAGGTGACTAGCGGCATTGGCTCTGGGCAGACAGAACTAGGCCAACTCCACTGACTAGTTTGGTGACCTTGGGTAATTTACTTCTCCAACCAGCTTCCCCATCTGTGTGAGGGCAGATATTGATAGCAGGTGATATCACTGGGTTATTGATAATAAAGAATTAAATATATAAGGGCCCCTAATCACAGCACCTTTCACTCTGGATAAAAGACCACTCCTGGTTACCGGATCTAGTTCCATCATTACCAGCTGTGTGGTTTCAGGAAATGAATTCACTTTCTCTGGACTTGACTTTCTCATCTATAAAATGTGGACAATCCCTCCTGGCTTGGCTGGGGATGTTACTGAGAAGATTAGATGAGATAACAGATGTTTTGTGAGTTGATGGCTATGAATGGCAGAAGCCCAGCTTTACTGTTTAATGAAAAGATGGGAATTTCATTTTTCCACATAATCCAGTCCTAGGCGAACCAGTGGACCTGGCAACCTCTTTTCAACTCTCATCTCTGTCTTTCTGTGAGTATAACTTCACCTTTGTCAGTGAGAAAAGCTAATGCTGGGCCACCCACCCTCTGACCTCATGAGTGAAGAGGAAAGAGTCCCTTCCAGTCCCCCAAAGAAAAATCCTGGGAAAGGCTCTGATTGGACCAGCCTGGTCACATGACCATCTGCATAGCAGGAAGACGAAGGAAAACTCAGTGGCATTGGAGTGGGGGTTGCAGTTCTTTAAGTGAAGGAGAAGCTGTTACTAGACAAAGGGGACAGAGTATTGGGGAGACAAGTGGAATGGATGTCCCCTGCAGCTGTGGAAGCACTTCATTCATCCATCCAAGGCATGTTAATTGAGCATTTCCTGTGTATCTTCGTTCAGACCGTAAAGAATCTGCCTGCAATGCAGAGGACCCAGGTTTAATTCCTGGGTTGGGAAGATCCCCTGGAGGAGGACATGGCAACCCACTCCAGTATTCTTGTCTGGGAAATCCCATGGACAGAGGAGCCTGGCGGGCTATAGTTGCAGGGTCGGAGACAACTGAGAGACTACACACACTCTGCAGATAGAAGACGGCATTATTTCTGTTCTCACTAACGTGACTGACAGTATTTGTGAGACTGGGAGTCAGGGGAGATGGGAAAGAAGGAAGTGGAGATCAGGACAGGAGATCGCAGAGATCGGAAAGAGAGTGACCTTTCAGCTGGTGACAGGTTATTTTGTATACTTTCGCATGTCATCTTTGCAATATTCTTTCAAAGGAGGAAATATAATCTGCATTTTAGATTTGAAAAAAGGGAACCTTGGAGAGGAAAATATGACACCCGAAGGTGCACGTGATTAGGATGCTGGGATTTGAGCCTGGGTCTGTCCAGCTGTTTTGAATGCTTTTTGCTCCATCCCATGGAGTGGCAGGGGTGGCCGGTCAGCCTTTGCCTTAGAAGCCAGTCTTTCTTCCTTCCTTCATTCTATGAAGCAGAGTGTGCCTGGGAAGAGGCTGCGGCGGGCAGCTGGGGGCTCAATCGTGGAATGAGGAAGTGGCCAAAAGAGAAGATAATTCAGGAGGCAGGACTGAAAGGGACAGAGCCTCGCAGGGGTGTGTGTGAGGAGCCTGGGTCCCCTCCCTCTCCTGTCTCACCCTTTCTCCTCTTCAACCCAACTCCAAGTGACAGATTTATTAGTTTTAATTAACAGCCCCAATGCTGGGAAAACATCCAAATTCCAGCTCTCGGCATTGCTGGGTTTCCACAGTAAGGGGAATGAGGGGGTGATGCCAGGAATACTAATGAGTGGGGGTGGGACAGCTGGGGAGGTGCCCTCGCCTTGCCTGGGCCTGCTTGGGCACCACCCCCCACTGCCCACCCCCACCCCTCTTCATCCGGCTCCAGCTTGACCTGGCCTTGCTGGAACTGAAGCTGGGTTGGCCTTGGGGAAAGAGGGGAGGCCCAGCCCAGCGTGGGGTCATGGGGTTGGGAGCACTTGGCTCTGGTCTCACCTCCCTGGCTGGGTGACCTTGGCTAAGCCACTTGACTTCTCTGGGATTACTGTGGAATTCATCTGTAAAATGAAGAAGATGACTTCAAAGCCCTCTAGGGGGCTGTAGCTTGTGATTCTAAATTTCTCCCAGATCTTCTAACTGCACGCTTTCCCATTCCTCCTTCAGGGAGACCCCTTAGATTCTTCTACTGGACTCTGCTGTCCTAGGGAGGTCTTCTGCTTTGGAATCTCCACTTCCAACCCAGGTCCAGTGCCATCTCTTGGAGTCCCGAGCACTCCTTCTTTTGAGGTCAGTCTTGGGCTTGACCTTGGCTCCATCTGTCCTGACTGGGTCGAGGGTCTCAGGCAAGAGTGAGCTTCTCTTTCCTAATTGCACGTTAGGGATGGCAATGCCTGTTTCCAGGTGTGCATGCATGGGTGGGTGTAGATGTGGTGGAGACGCAGTGAGATAAGGAAATCAGTCCTGAGTCTTCACTGGAAGGGCTGAGGCTGAAGCTCCAATACTTTGGCCACCTGATGTTAAGAATGAGCTCTTTGGAAAGACTCTGATGCTGGGAAAGATTGAAGCTGGGAGGAGAAGGGGACAACAGAGGAGGAGGTGGTTGGATGGCATCACCAACTCGATGGACATGAGTTTAAGCAAGCTCCGGGAGTTGGTGATGGACAGGGAAGCCTGGCGTGCTACAGTACATGGGTTTGCAAAGAGTCGGACATGACTGAGTGACTGAAGTGAACTGACAGAATGCCAGTGCAGTACCTCTGCACTGGTCATCATGGAACCCACCAGGATCAGGCAAGTTTGGGAGCCACCCACGGGCGCTTTCCTTTCAGGGTCTGCTTGGAGCAAAGTGCAGAGGGAGGGGCTGCTGTAATTGGTGATGACCAGCAGCCATTGGAGCAGGAAACGTGGGTCCCCAGCAGAGGCTGGTTTGTAGGGAGCTCTTTACATCCCCATTTGACCCTTCCCCTGCCGTGTAAGCTCCTTATCCTCGGGTTGGGGCTCTCTCACACTGTGCTGAGATGGTGCAAAATTATTCAACTAAAGTTGTTCAGCTGGAAAGGCAACAGAGCAATCATGGTTTACTGCTGAGAAGCCCTGACCTTAACCTAGGCTGGGAAGCAGGAGCCCAGCGGGGCTGACAAGCTGGCTGGTTTCAGCCTTAGGACCCCTGACACCTCTCCCCCAGCACGCGTGGTCAGCAGTGAGTCCTGGGAGTCCAGTGACCAGGCAATCTGCGCCCATCTCCTCAGCATCAGGCCTTGCAGGTGACTTCAGGCAGGGTCCCCGCTTTGCCGGCTGGAGTGGCTGGTACGAGCAAAGGAGTTTGGAGCTGACCGCCATTGTTCTCCGGCTCGGAGAAGCATTTTCCCTTCTGCATCTGGAGGATAGTGGGGAAGGGAGATAGAGGAGGAAGTGAGGGTCAAGGACGGGAGAGCGGGAAGAGGGTGGGGAGCAGGGGTGCAGGAAGAGAGCCAGGAATGAAAGCAGCATCCTATCAGGGTGTGTCCAGGTTCCTTCTGACCCCTGCCCTGCACCCCTGCACACACACGCTCATCCAGGGAAATTGTTTCTATTGAGTTAGGATTCTTGACTGCTGTGGCTGAATGGCTTCAATCCTCTATTTTCAGAAGAGGAAACTGAGGCCTCCAGAGGGGCAGGGAACTGGAAACATGCCTCTTGCCTTCCAGTTGAGTGTCTTCATTCTCTTAAATTCCTAGGTGAGTGAGCTTAGTACAGAACAGGGGGGGAAAAAAAAGCAAAAACTCCCATCAGGGTCAGGACATGGTTCCCCTGAGTGGGGAGTGAGAAGACACCTGTGAGGATGGATGACTTCTGGCAAAGTCCTAAGTCCTGGGTTTGGGGAGGTGGTTTCCTGGGTGTTCACTTTAGATAACTCATTAAGCTCTACAGATATGGATTATTCACTTTAGGGTATTTGTGTTATGTTTCACAATAAAAAAGGTTTAAAAACCCTAATAAATCTTGCTGAAATCAATTACACATACAAAAGAAAGCTAAAGAGGCCTCAGGAGGTCTCTGTCCAGGTTTCCAGGCCTGGCAGGTGCTCTGCACTGCAGCTGCTTCCCCTGGGAGATGGGTACCGATATCCCCACCCCTCCCCACTGCAGGGAAGTGAGCCTGGAGTTGCAGAGGGGCAGAACACCCCCTAAGGGCCCCGATTCTGTTCCAGGAGGGTGACGGGCTTCGTGGCTCCTGGATCAGGGTTGGGGTGAGGATTCTGTGACGATGTGGCTGTGAATGCTGTCTCTGGCCTCACCTTCAAGGCCATGTCCAGTCTGTAAACTGTCGTTGCTGTTCAGTTGCTAAAGCCGTGTCCGACTCTGCGACTCTATGAACTGAAGCTCGCCAGGCTTCCCTGTCCTTCACTATCTCCCTGAGTTTGCTCAAACGCATGTCTATTGAGTCAGTGACACCATCCAACCATCTCATCCTCTGTTGCCTCCTTCTCCTCTTGCGCTGAATCTTTCCCAGCATCAGGGTCTTTTCCAAAGAGTTGATTCTTCGCATCAGGTGGCCAAAGTATTGGAGCTTCAGCTTCAGCTCCAGTCCTTCCAATGAAGGCTATGAACTGACCCCACTTCTAAACTTCAGAGCAGTGGTTACTGGGAGTCAGGTAGCCAGGGTCCCCTCTGAGTTCTACTTTCCTTTTCTATAAAATGGGTGAATTGAGGGGAAGCAAAACATATCTTTGGGGGTGGTTTCCTATGACACCGAGATTCTGTTCTCCAAGGAGAAGTGTGTCACCCAAAGGCTCAGGGAGGTCACCTGATCTTCCCAAGGTCACACGGCATTTAGTTCCTGTTCCTAGTACTTCCCAAGTGGCGCTAGTGGTAAAGAACCCGCCTGCCAATGCAGGAGACTCGGGTTGGATCCCTGTGTGGGGAAGATCCCCTGGAGGAGGAAATGGCAACCTACTCCAGTATTTGTGCCAGGAGAATCCCATGGACAGAGGAGCCTGGTAAGCTCCAGTCCACGGGGTCGCAAAGAGTTGGACACGACTGAAGCGACTAGCATGCCTGTGATGCCTCTCACATAGGAATACCTCCTCCATCCTCCCCTCCCCGTCTCTTGCCCTCAGCCTGAACCCTGGCAGGGCAAACGTCCAGGCTCTGCCTGAGAAACTGCATTCCTCTCAGCTGTCCCTGGTGATACAGGGCTGGCCCTGAGCACTTGTGACTTTTAAGTTTCCTGAGATTTAAGGCCTGGCTGGCTGGTGGCCTCCACCTCCCCAGGCTGTGGGCGGGAGGGGTGAGTATGATTCATCTCTTCTTTCCTGGTGCTTAATAAGAACATGGCTATAAATGTAACTGGGCCGTTTACGAGCGCTGCTGGCGGGCCGGCTCCGGAAGTCAGCCTCGAGGTTGGTTCCCGGCTCCCCCAGATTCGGCCTGGTCCAGCCTGTGTGCCTCTCCCTGGAGAAGCAAAACGGGGCTCTCTCCCCAGGCCCCCCGCCCCGGGAACCTTGAAGCCTCGTGCAGCAGGGGTGGGAGAGATGGGGCAGCCTTGCTGGGATATTATTATTTCAATTATTGTTATTAATTCATTCAGTGTTTGCTAGGCACCTACCCTATGTCCGTTAGGCAGATGCTAGGGGCTGGGGACATGGTGACAGGTCATTTCCAGTCCCAGCCCGAAGGAGCTGGCTGTGTCTGGCAGAGACTCTCGAGAGGGCAGGTAGTGACAACTCTTTCGACAAACAGCCATCAGCTGGGCCCTGAGCATTGTGTGGGGCTCTCACCTGCTGTGCAACAGTGGGGCTGGAAAGATTTCCTGCAGGAAATGATGAGCTGAGATGAAGATGAAGGTGTTGCTGTTTAGTTGCTCAGTTGTGTCCGACTCTTTGTGACCCCATGGACTATAGCCCGCCAGGCTCCTCTGTCCATGGGATTTCCTAGAATACTGGAGTGGGTTGCTGTTTCCTCCTCCAGAGGGTCTTCCCCACCCAGGGATGGAACCCGAGTCTCCTGAATCGGTAGGCGGATTCTTTAGTGCTGAGCCAGGTGGGAAGCCTGGAGGCATCGGGAGGGCTGTCCAGCGCAGGTGGGGAGACTGGTGTTCCCGGCAGAGTCCGCAGGGTTAGAGGATGAAGGTTTAGGGACAGTCGCAGAAGAGGGGCATTAGTGAACCTGGAGCTTGGTTGTACTTGGGAAGGGAGGTCGTTGGTCGGGAGGCCACGAGGGCAGGGTCACACCTGGGAACCTGGGCTGTATCCTAGGACCATCGCAGCCCCGAAAGAGTTGTGGGAAAGGATAGGGATTGGGAGAGGTTCAAACAAGGGTCCCAGAAAGGTCACTTGATACCAGATATAGAGTCACCTCCTGCTCCCCATCGGAGGGTGTCACCCTCTTTTTTGCTCATAATCTTCCAAGCTCTACTTACAACAAGCCCTGTGTCCTCACGTGGTCCACGAGGCTGAGGGAGACCTGGTCCTGCTTGCTTGTTCTTCTCCATCAGGCTGGGTGATGGCTGCTTGAACCCTGGAGCCTGCCTCCACCGTAGAGGCTTTGTCTTTGCCAGTCCTCTGCCCCTCTTCACTCAGGAATCTGTTCAGAGGTCATCTTTTCAAAAATCCCCCCACCAACTCTCCTTCTGGAACCCTTCACTCGCTTTCTTTTTCTCCAAAACACAGAGACAGGAATGCCCTCTGGCTCTGATCACAGCTCAGACCTGGCCTGTGCCCCACCCTCAGATGATTGCGGATTGAGTGATGGATGGTGGTCAGGCTAAGGCCAGGGCAAGGAGGTCTCCACGGAGGTTGTCAGCCTCTCTGGGGGTGGCCAGGCCTCAGGAGGCTCCTCCTCCCTGATGGGTTCTGGCAGAGGTGAGTTCTGCAATGATGTCCTCTCCTTGCCCACATGCGTGGGTGCACATGCACGCACACACACATATACACATGTCTCCCTGCCTCCGCACACACTGTAAAAACTGCTTTACTGCTTTGCCTCGTTTGATCTTCACAACTCCCCTCTTTTCATGTGGGTAAAGTGAAGATGATGCTCTTCTTAGAGCGATCTTGAGGATTAAATGAGTTAATATTTGCAAAATGCTTAGATCAGTGGCTGGAAGACAACAAACCCTCCAATACCTGCTTTTGGTTATTTTTATGGCCCTGGAGGGATGAAATAACTCATCCAAGGTCACACAGCTAAGAGGTGTGGAAATGGGAGCCGCTCATACCCTGGTCTCCCGACTCTTCAGCCAGTGGCCTTTCCACTTCACCTCCTGCTGCTCCCTGGAAGTCCCTTCCCTCTCCCTCCCCTACCCTGGCAATCAGTTGTGGCTACGCCTGTCTCAAGCTGGACATCAATGAGGGCTTGGCCAATCCACAGAGGATCGCCCCATCAAACACACCCCAGGACCTGAAAGAGGAAGTGCTAAGTCCCCAGTCCCGGTTCTGTAAAGCCTGGCAACTGCGTAAACCCACAGAGGATGGGGAGAGAGGTAATGAGTCAAATCCTTAGGTCTCTGCTTTGAATACGAGGACTAACTGCTCCCTGGCCACACAGCAGGCAGACCTGGGAGCCAGCCCACTCCACTGCCCCACTGACCACCCTCCACTCCTCCCAGTTCCTGCACTCTGCCAGCTGTCCTCCCAGGCTTGCTCCATTTCCTCGAGGGGCAGCTTGAGTCTAGTGAGGACCCCTTGCTGGGGGCCACCTAGTCAGCTGGCAGGCGAAGCAGGGAGTTCCCCAGCTGGCTGTGCAACCTTGAACAGGTTTCCGAATCTCTCCGAGCCCCATTTTCTTCATCTGAAAAATAGGAAGAATAATTTCCACCACACTGACTTCTTTAGCGTCGTCTTTTGAAGCTCGAATGAAACAACTGGCATCAATCAGTTGCACAGTGCCTGCCACTGATAGATGCTCTGTGTGTGAGTTCCCTCTCTTTCTACTTTTCTCACAAATCCAAAAGAGACAGGTGAGTTGGGGGGTAGGGTGGGAAATGAAACAAAGCAGAAAGCCCATTGAAAGAGCCAGCTTCTGGGAGCTTCTCCTTCAGCGCAGCTTCAGGTCCAGGCCACGCTATCATGGCTTAACCACTTTTGCAGGGGAAAAAAAAAAATCAAAGGAGAGCTACAAATGAAAATCAAACAGAGCAAAACCAATACTCATTTATCTAGAACTAGTTTGCTGTCAGAGGAGGGGCCAGTCTCTCTGCCCGAGGACCTGTCGATTCCAACTGCACAGAAAGAAGACAGGCAAGGGATACACTGTCTTCCTAGCCCTCAGGCAGTGGGGGAGAGGAAGAGAAGGAGTGGGATTCAGCCAAAGAAGCAAGACCAGAGGCCCCCGCCAGCCTGGATGGTAGAGGTTTGGGCAGCATCTGGTGGTCACCGTGTGATCTTCCCTCATCTGTCTGGGGAGCTTTGTTCAGTTTGCAAAGACATTTCTGATTCTGCCCAAAGGCCCAGGAAGGTCCAGAGGAGCAGACCTTCGGGTGAGGTGTGACTCCTCCCCGGGCAGGGCTGCCATGAACTTTCGCATAGGTTGTACACACCACAAAGACTCCTAGCCAAGAGGGCAAGTGGGAGCTGAAATGTTAGCATGTTTTGCCAGAGAAAGAGGTGCCTTTGTCTTTGCATGAGGCTGGAAAGCTTTGCATGAGGCTGGGACTGAGACTGCTTGGATTCAGGAGGGTATGGGGAGGGAGGAAAAGCTTCTTCAAATCAGCCCAGGGGCCTGGATGTTTTAAGAACTTGTCATATTGCATTCTCATCCGTTTCTCTTACTAGAACTGTGAGTTCCTCCAGGGCAAAGCAATGTCCTCATTTCTTGGAATTGTCCACATTTATCCCAGAAATGGGCTCTTGGTAATTGTTGAATGAATGAATGAATCTGCAGTGGACAAGAGGGAAGGAATAGGGAGAGATGAGGGAGCGTGCAGGAGGAGGAAGTGTTGAGAGGAGAGAAGGGGAAAGGGTAATGAAGGACTAGGGAAAACTAGTTGATGAATAAAAAGGAGATCCCACAGAATGGCAGGGGCCAGGCTGGAGGGATGGAGAGTGAGGCTGAGAAGATTCAGAGGGAGGGAGCAGGGCAGGAGTGGAGACTGAGGGGCCAAGAAGCCTGAGAGGCCTGGGGTAGTAGGAAGTTTGGGCTTTGAGGTCCCTGCCTCTAATCCTGAGGTCACTGCCTGAGCTCCTGATGAGTCTCATTTATCAGCAAACCTAGGACATTGTTCTCAATCCTGACCTAGAAGTCAAGGCCATGAGCTCTCAGTAACTCTCTTTATGGGTTATTGATGAGGAAATAGGTGACAGAAGGTGCTGTATCCTGGGGCATCATTCTTAGGAATGCTACCTTTGCTGTTTCTGCTTTTACAGCAGCTGAAAACTTGGTAACTGAAGCCCTGGGGGGCCCTGGTCTGAAGGGGTGATATGGGCTACCCTTCTCATCTCTTGGAGTCAAAACATTTTATAACCAGCTCTGGGCTCTTTGCTGTGTCTCATGAGGCTTCCTGGAAAAGGTCAGTTTTCATTCCACTTCCAAAGAAAGGCAATGCCAAAGAATGCTCAATTACCGCACAATTGTACTCATCTCACACATTAGTAAAGTAATGCTCAAAATTCTCCAAGCTAGGCTTTAACAGTACGTGAATCGTGAACTTCCAGATGTTTAAGCTGGTTTTAGAAAAGGCAGACGAACCAGAGATCAAATTGCCAACATCCGCTGAACATCGAAAAAGCAGGAGAGTTCCAGAAAAACATCCATTTCTTTTTTATTAACTATGCCAAAACCTTTGACTGTGTGGCTCACCACAAACTGTGGAAAATTCTGAAAGAGATGGGAATACCAGACCACCTGACCTGCCTCTTGAGAAATCTGTATGCAGGTCAGGAAGCAACAGTTAGAACTGGACATGGAAAAGTTGGTTCCAAATAGGAAAAGGAGTACGTCAAGGCTCTATATTGTCACCCTGCTGATTTAACTTCTATGCAGAGTACATCATGAGAAACACCGGGCTGGATGAAGCACAAGCTAGAATCAAGATTGCTGGGAGAAATATCAATAACCTCAGATATGCAAATGACACCACCCTTATGGCAGAAAGTGAAGAAGAACTAAAGAGCCTCTTGATAAAAAAAAAGGAGAGTGAAAAAGTTGGCTTAAAGCTCAACTTTCAGAAAACTAAGATCATGGCATCCGGTCCCATCACTTCATGGCAAATAGATGGGGAAACAGTGTCAGACTTTATTTTTCTGGGCTGCAAAATCACTGCAGATGGTGACTGCAGCCATGAAATTAAAAGATGCTTACTCCTTGGAAGGAAAGTTATGACCAACCTAGACAGCATATTAAAAAGCAGAGACATTACTTTGCCAACAAAGGTTCATCTAGTCAAGGCTATGGTTTTTCCAGTAGTCATGTATGGATGCGAGAGTTGGACTAGGAAGAAAGCTGAGCACCAAAGAAGTAGTGCTTTTGAACTGTGGTACTGGAGAAGACTCTTGAGAGTCCCTTGGACTGCGAGGAGATCCAACCAGTCCATCTTAAAGGAAATCAGTCTTGAATATTCATTGGAAAGACTGATGCTGAAACTCCAATACTTTGGCCACTTGATGCAAAGAACTGACTCACTGGAAAAAACCCTGATGCTGGGAAAGATTGAAGGCAGGAGGAGAAGGGGATGACAGAGGATGAGATGGTTGGATGGCATCACTGACTCAATGGACATGAGTCTGAGTAACCTCTGGAGTTATTGATGGATAGGGAGGCCTGGTGTGCTCTAGTCCACGGGCTCGCGAAGAGTTGGACATGACTGAGTGGCTGAACGGAGCTGATGGGGCTTCCTCTAGAGCCAGATTGGAACCAGAGTGTGTAGTTATGTTCATGCTTTTGGCCCAGGCTGCCTGGGGTGGGGTGGGCAGTAGGGATTCTGGCTGCCAGTCACTTACTGAGTGACCATGAAGAAGTTATTTATAGTATATATGATTTAATTCCTAGAGCAACCACAAGTAAGCTATAAAAGAGATATTATAAAATGAATAACAGATACCTTTAAATGAAATACAAAAAATATTTACCTAACCTAAAATATGTCAGAAAAGGAGGAAATAGAGAAACAAGTAACAAAAGAATAGAGGTATTAAACAGGAAACTGATAAAATGGTAGATCTAAATCCAGACAGGTCAGTAGTTATATTAAATGTAAATGACCTCCACTGTTGTTGTTTAGTCGCCAAGTCACTCCCAACTCTTTTGCAACACCGTGGACCCATCAAGCTTCTCTGTCCGTGGGATTCTCCAGGAAAGAATACTGGAGTGGGTTGCCATGCCCTCCTCCAGGGGATCTTCCTGGACCAGGGATTGAACCCACGGCTCCTGCACTGCTGGTGGATTCTTTACCCATGAGCCACCTGGGAAGCCACATGTTATCTACAAGACACATCAAATATATTGAAATAAATAGGTTAAAAATAAAAGGATGGAAAAATAGATACTATGCATACATTAATTAAAAAAAAAGCTGGATGGCTCTGTTAATACAAGATGAAGTAGACTTCAGAGCAAAGAAAATTAATAGGGATAAAGTGGGTTTTTACATAATGATAAAAGAATTAATTCACAAAGAAGACAAAAAAATCTAATATGGATTCACTTAACATCAGAGAAAAAATTGACAGAATTAGAAGGAGAAATAGACAAACCCATAATTAAAATTGGAAACATTAACACTCCTTTCTCAGGTTTTGAAAGAACGAATAGAAAAAAAATAGCAGAAATGAACAACACGATCAGTCAACTGAATGTAATAGTTATTTGCAGAACAACCCAAATAAAGTAGACTGTACATTCTTTTCAGGTGCACATAGAACATTCATGAAGATAGGCAGTATATTGGGTCATAAAACAAATATTAATAAGATTAAATAGAAATTATGCAAGACACGTTCTCTTACCGTAATGAAATTAAATATCACTAATGAAAAGATAACAGGAAAATCTCCAGATACTTTGAATAAACACATACATCTATGTAATCCACGAGTCAAATAAGAAGCCTCAAGGGAAATTAGAAAATATTTTGAAATGAATGAAAATGAAATCACAGCATATCAAAATTTGTGGCATGTAGTAAAGCAATAGTAAGAGGAAAATTTATAGCATTAAGCAAATATATTGGGAAGGAAGAAAGATTTTAAATCTATAATGTTAGGTTCTCTCTTAAGAAACTAAAAAGGGAAGAGCAAATTGCTTCTAACAATATATGAAAAGAATAATACACTATGACTAAGCAGAGTTTATTACATGAAGGCCAAGCTGGTTAGATATTTGAAAATTCCCAAATAACAATCACTGTATTAACATTCTAAAGAAAAAAACCCACATAATCACATTAACAAATGCAAAAAACACATTTAACAAAACAAAATATTGATTTATGATACAAACTCTCAGGAAAATAAGAATATAAAGGAACTTCCTCAACCTGATAAAGGATATCTATAAAAACCTACAACTAACATCATATTTGATGGTGAAATTAGAATGTTTTCTCTGAAAGATCAGCAACAAGTCAAGAATGTCCTCTCAGCACTGGAAGTTCTAGCCAATGCATTCAGGAAAGAAAAATAAATAAAGGCATAAAGATTGAAAAGTAACAAATAGAACTGTCTCTATACAAGGACCAAAAGTTTGTCCAGGTAGAAAGTTCCAAGTACCTACAAAAACAAAAACTGCTACAACTAAGGATACAAAATAAACACAGAAAATCAATCATATTTCTAAAAATGAGCACAAATGCTTGGACACCAAAATTTAAAAACACCATCATTCATGATAATAGCTCCAAAAATATGGAAATACTGATGCATAAATGTAACAAAATATGTAGAAGTTTAGCATGCTGAAAACTACAAAATGCTGATGAAAGAAATCAAAGAGGGCCTAAATAAATGGACAGACATATTATATGGATGTATTAGAAGATTAAAAATAAGAAAAGAAAAGATATAAAAATAATTTTCTCCAAATGTACCTATTGATTTAATACAATGTCAATGAAAATCCAGTAGATTTTTTTGTAAATATAAATGAGCTGATTCTAAAATTTATATGGAAAAGCAAAGGAAGTATTGATAGAATGCCAAAATAATTCTAAAAGAAGAGTAAGTTGAAGGACTCCCAGTACCCAATTTTAAGACTTACTATAAAGTTTATACAGTAATCAAGGCAGTGTGGTAATGGCAAAAAGAAAGACATATATTCAGAGAAAAAAGCATAGATCAATAGAACAGCATAAAAGGTCCAGAAACAGACCTATACAAATAAAATCACTTGACAAAAATGTGAAGGCAATTGAATGGAGAAAGGATAATTTTTTCCCTGCAATAAATGGTATTGGAATAATTGGGTATCCATAGGTATAAAAGTGAACCTCACTCTAAGCTTCATATCTTGTAGAAAAATTCAATCAAAATGGAGCATAGATCTAAATGTAAACATAAACTACAATATCTTTAGAAGAAATAAAGGAGAAAACTTTAGTGATTTGGGGCTGGGCAAAGAATTCTTTGATATGACACCAAAAGCGTTGCCTGTAAAATAAAAATTTGATGAATCAGAATTCATCAAAATGAAAAATTCTTGCTAAGTGAAAGACACTTTTAAGACAAACTATTCGACTCAGAGAAAATATTTTCAACTCACGTATCTCATGAAGGGTTTGTAATATATGTATATTTCAAAGTTCAATAATAAACCCCCCCAAAATTTGGACTTCCCTGGAGGTCCAGGTTAAAGACTCTGTGCTTAACCGGTAAAGGTTTGATCCTTGGTTGGGGAACAAAGATTCCACGTGTCGTACAGCCAAAAGATAAAAGCAAAAAACAAACAAAAATCCCAAACAACTTGGTTAAAAAAATGGGCAAAGGAGAGAGAATATATAGAGGGCAAGCAAGTGCCTGAAAAGATGTTTGACACCCTTAACCAGCGTGGAATTACAAATTAAGACCATTATGAGATACTATTTTGTATCTGCTATTAGGTAACAGAATGGCTAGGGCTTCCCCAGTGGCTCACCGGTAGAGAACCTGCCTGAAATACAGGAAACTCAGGAGACGCAGATTCGATCCCTGAGTCAGGAAGAACCCCTGGAGAAGGGCATCGCAACCCACTCCAGTATTCTTGCCTGGAGAATCCCAGGGATGGAGAAGCCTGGTGGGCTGCAGTCCATGGGGCCTCAAAGAGTCAGACATGGATGAAGCAGCTGAGCACAGCACAGCAATAGCATGGCTACAGTGGAAAATACTGATAAAAGTAAGCGCTGGTGAAGAACAGGCAGAAACTGCGATTCTCATCATTGCTGGTGGGAATGCAAACGGTACAGTCTTTCTAGAAGACACTTTGGTAGTTTCCTTATTAAACGTACACATCATCCAACCCAGCATTCCCACTCCTAGGTGTTTACCCTAGAGAAATGAAAACTTGCATTCACACAAAAGCTTGCATTTGAATGTGTATAGCTGCTCTATTCCGGAGAAGGACATGGCAGCCCACTCCAGTATTCTTGCCTAGAGAATCCTGTGGACAGAGGAGCCTGGTGGGCTGCTGTCCACGGGGTCCGCACAGAGTCGGACACAACTGAATCGACTTAGCATGCATGCATGCATTGGAGAAGAAAATGGCAACCCGCTCCAGTATTCTTGCCTGGAGAATACCAGGGATGGAGGAGCCTGGTGGGCTGCCGTCTGTGGGGTCACACAGAGTTGGACACGACTGAAGCGACTTAGCAGCAGCAGCAGCAGCAGCAGCAGCAGCTCTATTCATAGTTGGCCCAAATGGAAACAACCCCATTGTCCTTTGGGGGATGAATGAATGTAGTACATCCATACAATGAGATACGCCTCAGCAATAAGAACTATCGAGACATATAACACTTTACGTGAGTCTTGAAGGCATTATGCTGAGTAAAAAAAAAAAAAACCACCAGTCTTACAAGGTCACATATGGTGCGATTCTATTTATATGACATTCTGGAAAGGGCAAAACTATAGTGATAGAGAACAGATTAGTGGTTGCCAAGGGAGAGGAGTGGGAAAAATACTTAAAAAAGGGGCAGCGTGAGGATTTTCTGGGGTGATGGAATTGCTCTGTAGTGGTGGGAACATGAATCTATACATGTGTTAAAATTCAAAGAACTATAATCAAGCAAAAGCTAATTTTATTCTATGTTAATGATATTAAAAATGAGAGAGAAAGAAAAGAAAAACAGCTAAAAGGGTAGCAACACTGCCCTAGCAGGCCATCGTGCAGAGGCTCCAGGGATGGGAGAGATAGAATCAGAGGGACATGAAATCACAGGTCCAGCGCCCCTCCCCAAACAGGAGGTCCTATACCAGAGCCAAGCCTTGGAGGTACTAGGTTTTATTGTCGTAAGGAAAACAGCTTCCTTTCTGATTACCACTTCTCATTTTCACCATCCATCTGGTCCAGCTCGGGGGCCCCAGGAAATCCAACATTATCTGATTTTACACTTTAAAAATATTCATTAAAAATATGGACATTTGTCTCCTCCATCTCAGCTTCCTCTCAGGGAAACTTCTCCTGCTGTTCCAGCCACTATATCTTATGTCAGAAACCAGGGTGACATTTTAAAAAAACTTTTAATTTAATATTGGAATATAGTTGGTAAACAATGCTGCTATAGTTTCAGGTGGACAGCAAAGGGACTCAGCCATACACATACATGTATCCATGCTCCCCCAGACTCCCCTCCCATCCAGGCTGCCACATAACATTGAGCAGGCTTCCCTGTGTTATGTCCTTGTTGGTTCTCCGTTTTATTATTTTTTTGAATTTATCATTATTTATTTTGGGGTGTTCTGGGTCTTTGCTGCTGCCTGTGGGCTTTCTCTGGTTGCAGGGGGTGGGGGCTGCTCTCCAGCTGCAGTGTGCAGGCTTCTCACTGCGGTGGCTACTCGTGTGGAACACTAGCTCTCTGGCTCGCAGGTTTAGCTGCCTCGCTGTAGGTGGGATCTTCCAAAAGCAGGGATCAAAGCTGTGTTGCCTGCACTGGCAGGTGGGTTCTTAACCACTGGACCACCAGGGAAGTCCTGGTTTTTCATTTTAAATATAGCAGAATGTACATGTTGCTCCCAGACTCCCTATCTATCCCTGCTGGGTGACATGTTGATGCTCCCTTCCTTGTCCAATCTCTGTAAGTCAATTAGAAGTCCCTTCATCAGTGTCGAATCTCCATTGCCATCTTCCCTCATTCAGGCCACAGTCCCTGCCTTCCTTGCTCTGGACCATGGTCACAGCCTCTCACTGCCCTCCCTTCCCTACACTGTAGCCAAGATGCTCTTTCTGAAGCATCAATTCCTCACCTTCCTGCTTAGAGATGCATGGGTCCTGCAGGGGAAGATGCTCTTTCTGAAGCATCAATTCCTCACCTTCCTGCTTAGAGATGCATGGGTCCTGCAGGGGAAGCACAACTTCCCTAGCCTGGCCTTGAGGGTGGGAGGGGGTGGTCTTGTCTCCTTTCAACCGCAGTTTCATTTCAGGCTCTGCAGCCAATGCCTCCTTCTGCTAGGAGTTTGAGTCTCACACGTTCTTCTCCTGCACTGTTCCCTTTGCTTGGATTTCCATCCCCTTTATTTGGCTTCCCTGGTAGCTCAGATGGTAAAGAATCTGCCTGCAATACAGGATACATGAGTTTGATCCCTGGGTTGAGAAGATCCCTTGGAGAAGGGAACGGCTACCCACTCCAGTATTTTTACCTGGAGAATTCCATGGACAGGGGAGCCTGGTGGGCTACAGTCGATGGGATTGCAAAGAATCAGACACAACTGAGCAACTAATATTTTCCCTTGGTTAGGTCTACCTTTTTATTTTTCATTGATTTATTTTTGGCTCGTGGGACCTTACTTTCCCAACCAGGGATTGAACCTGTATCCTCTGCGTTGGAAGCATGGAGTCTTAACCACTGGGCCACCAGGGAAGTCCCTCACACTCTGTTTTCAGTCCCATCTGGGATATTTTTTCCTCCTTGGGGTTTTTCTTGACTTTGTCCTACCAAGGAGAGCCCAGAAAGTGCCTGACACTAAGCTTTGGGTGGCCAAGGCATCCATTTCACAAGACATCCATCATGAATAAACCCAGTGCCAGCTTATGACACAGCTGCTAACAAAACAATCAAGTAAGGAATTAAGTTTGCCCCACCCAGGAAAGGCTTTTGTTCAGAAAGCCCTGGGTAACCTAGGTAATGGACTGCTTGACTGGCCTTGCTTCTCCCTTCCCACACCCCAACTCCTGATCCTATGCTTTAAGTTACCCATAAAGAGCAACCCAGAAAACTCTAGACACCTCCCACTTGGACCCCAATAAAGACAGAGCCCCAGGTCTGTACTCTCTCTCTCAACAGTATGGACCTCCGGTGTGCTGTGCACCTCCCAGGACCAGTGACTGATACATCTCCAAAGTTCCTTGCTGGTTTTTACTGAAGTGAGTGTCCCGGATGACAATGAGAACCACAAGTTCTGGTTCAGCCACAAAGTTGGCCCTGTGGGGCTTTCAAGGAATAAAATGGACCACGTGGGTACCTCAGGCATTCCTAGCTAATAGCATTTCCATCCATAGGCTGGAACTATCAACACACCACCTCTATCAGGGGCCCTGGGACCCTCTGTGTCTGCCTTCTTTACCTCAGTTTTAGAGGGGATCCCCTGGAGGAGGGCATGTCAACCCACTCCAGTATTCTTGCTGGAGAATCCCAAGGACAGAGGAGCCCGGCGGGCTATGATCCATAGGATCGCAGAATCGGACATGACAGAAGCAACTTAGCACACACGCACGAAGCAGTCTGTTAACACCTGAAGATGCTTTGGGAGTGGAGTCTGGTCTGGTTCCCGTTTTTCCCACAGGACATGCTGGTAGGAGTACATGTTTATTGACGGAATGAGCAGCATCAGGGTCCTTTCTATGTTAATATTGGGAAGAGATGAGTCTCAGGTGAGGTTCCACTGCCTCCATACGAATTACACACACCCTCCAGATTTGCCAGGCTCTGCCCGGTGACTGATGACTCAGCATCTACATGGCAGGTGGGGAGAACATACCCACGCCCCTTCCCCACAGCAAAGCATCCATGGCTGTGTAGGAGGATCCGGGTTGGGTCAGAAGCCTGGAACACGAGTGCTGGCTCACCCACCTTGACCTGGCAGAAGGCACTGCCTCTCTCCAGACCTCAGTTTTCCATCTTTCTAACGGGATGACAGGAACTTGCCCGGCCTGAGTCTCAGATGGCCTGGGACAGCAGTTCTGAAACCTGGGTGGGAACTTTCAGCCTGGATCAGTGTGAGGACCCAGACGGTAGGCTCCAGGTGGAAAATTCGTCAGTGATTAACTGCCCACTCAAAATGCTCAGCCCAAACCAGACCAGATGAAGGAATGTTTATGGGATGGCTCAGTGTTCTCCGCTTTTTGGGATGGCTCAGTGTCCTCCCCTTTTCTCTCAGCCTCTCTTAATTGCAGAGTGGGCAGCTGCCATCTTCCTCCCTCCCTCACCCGAGTTTTGTTCAAACCCCTAATTTGTCAGTCAAAGAAGCAACAAAGCATTAGCAACGGGTGAAACGTGCCAGGCTGAAATGTGGCTTTCGTCCAGCCTGGGGCCTGCGTGGGGAGACATGTGGAGTCATTGCTCTGCCCGAGGACCTAGAGAGGGGGGCGGGCCCTTCCCCTGCACCCCTCCCTTTTTGCACTCGGGCGCAGGCTTCAGAACAGAGGTCAGCAGCCTCGTGGCGCGCAGTAGGCTAATGCTTTTCTCTGATGGTTGCCATTAATAAAACATTACATCAAATGGGAGCTCGGAGGGGATAATTGGAGCTATTTATCACGTCTGCAGCCAGAGAGGGGATTGGCTCATGGGAAGAGACTGGTGACCAGGCACTAAGGGGTGAGCCTGGAATCTGGGGGAGCCTGGGGGATGGTCCCCTGGGAAGAGGCGGGGTGATCTAGATTTGAAGCCTCTGGCCCTCTCACTGCCCCTGGGGTTTCAGGGACCCTCTGTTTGGTCTAACCTACCTGGTAGCTCAGTGGCTCTGACAATAAAAGTCTTGCAATGCAGGAGACCGAGGTCCTCTCCCCGGGTAGGGATATCTCCTGGAGAAGGAAATGGCTACCTATGCCAGTATTCTCGCCTGGAAAATACCATGAACAAAGGAGCCTGTTGGGCTACAGTCCATGGGATCTCAATAAGCAACTAATACTTTCACCTTTGGTCTAAACAGAGGCTCTGGGGCCAGACTCTGTTTCCAGATAGGAGATGTTGTAATCCTGGCTCTACCACTTACTACCTGGGTAAGCTCTCTAAATTTCTGAGGCTTAGTTTGCTTATCAGTAAAATGGAAGTAATACTAATAGTTAACATCCAGGGCCTTTGCAAAGATTACCTGAGCAGGGACTTCCCTGGCAGACCCGTGGTGAAGACTTTGTTTTCCAATGAACCAGGGTGGGAGTTCAATCCCTGGTCAGGGAGCTAGGATCCCACCTGCCTCATGGCCAAAAAACCAAAACGTGAAACAGAAGCAATACTGTAACAAACTCAATAAAGACTTTATTTATTTATTTTATATACTTTAAAAATATATATAAATTTATTTTAATTGGAGGCTAATTACTTTACAATATTGTATTGGTTTTGCCATACATCAACATGAATCCACCACGGGTGTACATGTGTTCCCCATCCTGAACCTCCCTCCCACCTCCCTCCCTGTACCATCCCTCTGGGTCATCTCAGTGCACCAGCCCCAAGCATCCAGTGCATCAAACCTGGACTGGCGATTCATTTCATATATGATATTATACATGTTTCAATGCCATTCTCCCAAATCATCCCACCCTCTCCCTCTCCCACAGAGTCCAAAAGACTGTTCTATACATCTGTGTCTTTTTGCTGTCTCGCATACAAGGTTATTGTTACCATCTTTCTAAATTCCATATATATGTGTTAGTATACTGTATTGGTGTTTTTCTTTCTGGCTTACTTCACTCTGTATAATAGGCTCCAGTTTTATCCACCTCATTAGAACTGATTCAAATGTATTCTTTTTAATGGCTGAGTAATACTCCATTGTGTATATGTACCACAGCTTTCTTATCCATTCATCTGCTGATGGACATCTAGGTTGCTTCCATGTTCTGGCTATTATAAACAGTGCTGCGATGAACATTGGGGTACACGTGTCTCTTTCAATTCTGAATTCCTCGGTGTGTATGCCCAGCAGTGGGATTGCTGGGTCATAAGGCAGTTCTATTTCCAGTTTTTTAAGGAATCTCCACAGTGTTCTCCATGGTGGCTGTACTAGTTTGCATTCCCACCAACAGTGTAAGAGGGTTCCCTTTTCTCCACACCCTCTCCAGCATTTATTGCTTGTAGACTTTTGGATAGCAGCCATTCTGACTGGCATGAATGGTACCTCACTGTGGTTTTGATTTGCATTTCTCTGATAATGAGTGATATTGAGCATCTTTTCATGTGTTTGTTAGCCATCTGTATGTCTTCTTTGGAGAAATGTCTGTTTATAAAGGGTCCTTCCCTGGTGGCTCAGAAGGTAATGAATCTGCCTGCAATGCAGGAGACTCAGATTCGATCCCTGGTTTGGGAAGATCCCCTGGAGGAGGGCATGGTAACCCATTTCAGTACTCTTGCCTGGAGAATCCCATGGACAGAACAGGCTGGTGGGTACAGTCCATGGGATTACAAAGAGTTAGACACGACTGAGTAGGTAACACTTTTGTTACCTGAGCTAACACATTTAAAGTGCTTAGCAGTTATCTTCCTTGCACATGGGAAGGACTCAGGAAAATCTTTGGTTATTTTTGTTAGTTTGGTTGGTTGAAGGGAGGGTGGGACAGTTGATCTGTGCCCCCACTCCCAAGTAGAAGGATCACAGTTACGGAGTGAGAAAGCACCTGCTTCGTTCTCAAGCAGACCATCTGGGCACTTCCCAACCCTAACCGCTTGCCTCCGTCCTCACCATGAGGCCGTGGACAGGTCACACCACCCCATGGACCCTAAAAAGATGGGCTACTTCACAGAGCTACTATTTAAGGGTCAAGGGTGAAAGTTCAGTGACAGCTTCTAGCACAGTACTTATCACATGGTGGGACTCAATATATCCTAGGTCTCCTCCTGTCTCTCTTAGAAGAAAATTGCCTCCCATGTTAAGCAAAAGCTGGACTCTGTCCAGGTATGAACAGGGCAGAAAATCAGTTGGACTCACGTGGTGATTCTGACTCAGGTTCAGCAGGATCTAGGCACTCAAATGATACTACCCATAGTAGATTGCATTCCTGTCCCCAAATCTTAACCCTCCTCTGTCCATGCCCTCGGTAATGGGACTCTGAAGTTCTTTCCACTTAATGGACAGAGTAGACTTCAGTTCCTTTGGATTCTGGGCTGGGCCATGTGACTTATTTTGGTCAATGGAATGGGGCAGAAGTGACAGTTCTGAGTTCAGTCTTAAAAGAGGTGGAGTGTTTCTCCTTGCTGTCTTGCACTTTTGCCATTCTTGTGACAAGAACTAACTAGGTGGCTGGCCACCTAGAGCCACGTAAACCAGAAGCCACTCAGCTGCCACCATCTGCAACAGAGTGGCCTCCCTGAGTCTGCCCCCAGTCAGCCAAACAGCAACTGACTTGTACTCTATAGAATTCCTACAAGATTCCACAATCTCCTACAGAATTCCACATGGTAGGTATGATCATCCTACTTCATTTTACTTTTTTAGAGCTAGAAAAGACTTGTTTTGGGTTATGCTGGGTCTTCGTTGCTGCGTGTGGGCTTTCTCAGCTCGAGGCGAGCAGGGGTTACTCGTTGTTGCGGTGCGTGGGCTTCTCCTTGCCGTGGCTTCTCTTGTTCCAGCGCACAGGCTCTAGGCACAGCTTCAGTAACTGTGGCGCATGGGCTTTCATTGCTCCGAGGCGTGTGGATCTTCCCGTACCAGAGCCTGAACCCTTGACCTGTGCATTGGCAGGGGGATTATCAACCACTAGGTGACCAGGGAGGCCCTTTTTAGAGATTTTTTAAAATTTATTTTTCACTTGATATTATTTATTTGGGGCTGTTTTGGGTCTTCATTGCTGTGCACGGGCTTCTCGCTGCCCTGGCTTCTCTTGTGGAGCATGGGCTCTAGGCACGTGGGCTTCAGCAGTTGCAGCTTGTGGGCTCAATAGTTGTGGCACACCAGCTTAGTTGCCCCACAGCGTGTGGGATCTTCCCACATCAGGGGTCGAACCTGTGTTCCCTGCATTGGCAGGCAGATGTTTAACCACTGGACCACCAGGGAAGTCCCTCATCCTGTTTTATAGTTGAAGAACTGAAGTTTAGAGATGAAATGTCTTTCTGCTGTGATTCATGGGGTCGCAAAGAGTCGGACATGACTGAGCGACTGAACTGAACTGAACTGACCCTAAAACCTGCATTTTGGACCACAGGCCCAGACAGCTGCCTGAAGAGCATGTCCCCAACACATGGAAGCCTGTCTCCTTCCAGACCTTTCCTACTCTGTCCATGGACCTTAAGCAAAGTGGTGGATGGCACACAGCCACTGGTTAATAAATGTTTCCTAAGAAGGACTGATGTTGAAGCGGAAACTCCAATACTTTGGCCACCTGATGCAAAGAACTGACTCATTTGAAAAGACCTTGATGCTGGGAAAGATTGAAGGCAGGAGGAGAAGGGGACGACAGAGGATGAGATGGTTGGATGGCATCTCCGACTCGATGGACATGAGTGTGAGTAAACTCCGGGAGTTGGTGATGGACAGGGAGGCCTGGCGTGCTGCAGTCCATGAGTTGGACACGACTGAGCGACTGAACTGAAGTGAACCGATTTCTTGCCTTGTCTGGTAGGCTGTAACCTGTGTAGGTGGAGACCTCCCAGGCCTCACACTAGTGTCAGGCACACTGGAGGTCGCAGCATAACGGGAGGAAGATCTCAGGGTGGGCAGTGCTGTTGGGTCAGCGGCCCCTCACTTTTTCCCCTCTGAATCTCATCTTCCCCTGGGTGCCTTTGGCCCATCCCTGTAATCTTGGTCCCACAACGAGAAGCATAGGCACGGTCACTCCCCGCTTCACCCTCCAGGCCCCGGTCACGCTGCCTTTCTCATGCTTCCTTCAGAAAGCCAAGCGTCTCCCCTCTTCCAGGTCTTCGCCCGAGCTGTTCCCTCTGCCTGAAGTCCTTCTCACACCCCGGATCTTCACAGGACCAACTCCTCGAAAGTCTCAGCTCCCCTGCTGCCTTCTCTCAGTGCTCCTCGCTGATCATGCCGCCCACATCGCTCACCCCTCCTGTCCCCCATCCCTTCATTGTCTCCGTAACACGATTACTGCCAGGCATCATCATGCTGATTGACTCATTTGCCAGTCTTCCACTGTGCCATCCCCAGCATCTAGGACAGTGCTGGGCCCTCAGTTTTAGGTGCTCAATAAATAACAGTTGATGAGACTTCCCCGGTGGTCCAATGGCTAAGATTCCATGCTCCCAGTGCAAGGGGCCTGGGTTTGATCCCTGGTCAGGGAATGAGATCTCACATGCTACAACTAAGATGGAAGATCCTCTGTGCTACAACAAAGACAAACCACGGCAAAACAAAACAAGCCCAAAAAACACTTGAGAGAAGAAACGGATGGAGGCTGCTTTATGGGGAGGGGCAATAGGAAGTGGGGGTGGGGCTTCTTTTTGGGGAGCTCCATTTCTTGACGGAGTTTTGACCATTGATTGCCAGGGCTGTTCACCTTCAGGGGTGCTAAGAAGCAGATGCTAAGAAGCTGGTGTGGACACAGCTGATAAGAAATGTGGCTGGAACAAGGGAGCCTGATCAGGCCCCTCACACCAGGGAGATCCCAGGAGAAACTGTTCATTTTGCAGGAAGCTTCTCTGTGAGGCTCCCCTGGTACCCACTGTTCTCCTAGGGCTCCTTGGCTCCTAAGGGGGGCCAGGCTGGATCGGACTGGCTGATTTCCACTTCATTAATTATGATGACCTCCCCCCCTCCCTGGAATGATTAGGCCTTAATAAATAACATCTCTCTCTGATATTGTGCCATCATTAATTCTGCTTAGCTCTCCTCGGAGAAAATTTTGTGGAAACATTCTCAGTGCTGCTATTTAAAGCTAAATTAATTCGGCTGATTATTTCTGTCCAAGTAGATTTGTGCTCAGGCGGTCCCGGCCAGCACTGGAGGGTAGTAGGGTAGATTCTCAGGCCCCTCCCTCAAGGCCTTGAGCAGAGTCCCTGCTGGCCTCTTGCTCAGCAGAGCTTAAGCTGAAGTGCTCCCTGGTAGGGGAGGATGGAGCAAAGGGGCCTGGACTCTGGGTGTGGGGTGGGTACAAGTCCTCCCAGCCTCCCCTAAAGCCAAGGTGATATTGGGAGCATCCTTCAGCTCTTCGGGGCTTCCCTGGTGGCTCAGTGGTAAAGAATCCGCCTGCAGTGCAGGAGGCCTGGGTTTGATCCCTGGGTCAGGAAGATCCCCTGGAGGAGGAGATGGCAACCGACTCCAGTATTCTTGCCTGGGAAAACCTGTGAACAGAGGAGCCTGGCGGGCTACAGTCCCTGGGGTCACAAGAGTCAGACATGACTGAGCAACTAAGCCCCCACGACCACCTTCAGCTCTTCTTCGCATCCCTCCACTCTCAAGGCACTCACAGGTGCAGCACCCTTTGTTGTTGTCATTGTTTAGTTGCTAAGATGTGTCTGCCTCTTTTGTGATCTCCTGGACTGTAGCCTGCCAGACTCCTCTGTCCATGAGATTTCCTAAGCAAGAATACTGGAGCGGGGTGACGTTTCCTTCCCCAGAGGTTCTTCCAGACTCAGGGATCTGACCACATCTGTTGCATTGGTAGGCTGATTCTTTACCACTGAGCCCCCAAGAATGCCAGCAGCATCCTTAGGGAAGTTACAGAGGTGATGCTGGGCTTTGCAGGAGAAGATGTACCAGGCTGGGGTCCTATGTAATGCAGCTGGATTCAGTGTAACCCCCTAGGTTTCTATGTACAATTCTTGAGTCTATTTTAAAAAATCAGGAGTCTGAACCTCCCTGGAGGCCTTTATGCAGCCACAGTGGGTTCTATGGTGCAATAAGGTTGGCAAGCAGGGGTCAGGCCGACAGCAGGGTCCTGAGCCCCAGGGCAGGTATCCGAGTCAACCATCCTGCCGTAACGATGCCCAGCTCTCTCTAATGGGTCAGGGCTGCAGAGAGCCCAGCAGGTTTCTCTGTAACAAAGCAGGATTCTGCAAATACGGATTTCTACAAAATCTCCGAGGGTTCAGCACAACCGAGCATGTTTCTAAAGAAAACGGCAGGAGTCTGTGTAGCCGGGCGTTTCTATATAACCAACCAGGGTGATGGAGAATAGAGGTAGTCCTTGAATATCAGTATTAGAATCTGTTTGTGGAAAAGCCAGGAGCCGAGTTCTGTGAAGCTGCGTGGGGTTCTATAGAACCAGGTAGAATTCTGTATACGAGGCCAGGCATCTGGGTCCATGAAGAGGGCTGTGTAACAAGCACAAGGGTTTCAGATAATGACGAGTTTATGTAGACTTGCCATAGCAGACTTCTGTCTGGCAAAGAGGGCCTCTGTATAAAGGGTGGGATCTAGATAAAGTGGGGCTCCTCTGCCAGGTCACACTCCTAAATGACAAAACAGACGTGTCTGTGTTCTCTGTGCAGTATGGGGTCCTGGGTGGCAGAACAAGGCATACATGCCTCGGGTGACCTGACCCAGGTCAGGTGCCTGCTGCCTAGCTGCAAGGGAGACTGACAATTTGATTATTTGACAATTTTAGTGCCTGGGATGGGAAGCTGGTCTGGCCAGTAAAGGAGGGGTCTCCTTGAACATAGGAAGGGGATTCTCATTTTGGACAGCCAAAAGGAATGACATATTTCCATTGCTCCTGCTTTCCATTGTGCTGAAGTCTCCCAACCACAGGGCCTTTGCTTATGCTGTTTTCTCTGCTCGTTCCCCTCTCTGCCCCAGTTCCCACCTTTGCTTTACTGGTAAGCACCCCACCACACACATCTAGGTCTCCATTTCAACATCACCGAGTCCTGGAGGCTTGCCCTGCCCCTCCTCACAGCCTCTTTATTGGCTTAGATAGCATCTGACTCTTTTCCTTCTCTGTACATATAGCATCATGTGCTTACATATTTGAATGTTTGTCCGTCTTCTTTCCAAAGGTTTTGGCCGGCTCTGTGCCTAGACCTGGGCTCCATCTCCTTAGAGAGTATGCGTGCAAGCTAAGTCACTTCAGTTGTGTCTGGCTTTTGGAGACCCTATGGACTGTAGCCTGCCAGGCTCACTCTGTCCATGAGATTCTCCAGGCAAGAATACTGGAGTGAGTTGCCATGCCCTCCTCCAGGGGATCTTTCTGACCCCCGACCCAGGGATCAAACCCAGGTCTCATGCCTCCTGCATTGGCAGGCAGGTCCTTTACCACTAGCACCACCTGGGAAGCCCTCATCACCTTAGAGAGGTGGTCCCTAAGTCTCCACCTCCAGCCCCCAAGCCTCCCCTGCATGGAGGTCGTGCACACCTCTCAACTCCGTGGGTCCCAGACTGGACTCCTCACCTCCCTGTCCCTCCCCTCATCTCCCCATCATGCCCTGTAGCCAGCTCTATCATCAGTCTTCTCATCTTCCAAACAAGACCCCTTGAGGTGGTCACACACTTCCCCATCTTCATCACCTTCCTCACTCGCCAGACTTCTCATCCTTGATGGCCCACCTGTCCTTTCTTACCTGCATCCTCAGCTTCCATCCGAGCCATGTGCTTGCATGAGCACATCACTTTACTTGTGTGCAAAAACCTGTCTCCTCGTGTTTTTTACACGTCTCACAGTCAAGGTACAGCTGTGGTGACTCAGGAAAAATAGTCTTACTTGACCTGGGATACTTCTTCTGTTGCTGTACCGCAAGCCTCAGACAAGAGTGGCTTGAACAAGATCAAATCTTCTTTCTATCTTTCATCTCGAGTTTATAGGCTGGATCTCTCAGTGCTGGGGATCCCTTCTATCTGACCATTCCACCTTCCTCCGGGTGCTCTCTCCTTGGCACGGGCAAGATGACACACCAGCATGTCCTCTGGGTCTGCCTTCCAGCCAGTTGGAAGGGAGTAGGGAGCAGTGGAGCTGGAGGGCCCCCAGTCACCTTCCCCAAGAGCACAGCCACTCTTCACACGTGTGGACTGAGCTGCAAGGGAGGCTGGGAAGTGTAGTTGATCCTGGAGGACTGTGAGCCCAGCTAAAACCCCGAGTCCTAATCTATCACTCAGGGACGAGAGAGAGACAACCAGCCATCCCTTCTGCACAGATTTAAAGAACTAAAATAACAGACCCTGAAACAGGCATGTACTGAGCCCCTGCAGGCACGTGCTCTCTTTTGAGCCTTGTGGCAACATTACAGGCAGCTGCCATCACTTCCTCTTCTCAGAGGGGAAAACTGGGGTGAGGAGGGGATGTTGAATGATTCACTCAAAATCACAAAGCTAAAAGTGACAAGATCGGGTCCACAGAGATGGCCCTTAAGGTCAGAACCCAGGACTTTCCCATCACATCCCTCGGAGGGGATATCTCAAGGAGGGAAGGGCATTGCCAGTTTTCTTCACAGCTCTATTCTCAGTGCTTCCAACAGGAAGGGCCGAATTATTAATATTTCTGGAATGAGTGAATTTCTGTTTTTTTTTTTCCTGTTGGCACCTCAACCTAAGAGGAGGGACTTGCATTTTTTCTTGCCCCGTGGGAATGTGCCAATGGGGTCTCCATTTCTTTACTTATTCCCTCCCAGTAGGGGTGCCTGCCACTGCAACTTTGATTTCCTTGGTGAATCTGGTTTTCAAGGGTGAGAACTCGGCCGAAAAGAATCCTTTCTGTGAGGTCCCCTGGCCCTCAGACTGTCTGCCTCTCCCTGGAAGTTCGAGGCTGAGTAACCCAGAGGGAGGCTGTGCCTCTCCGATCAGTTTCCTCCTGGATCTAACATTAATAGCTAACATTCATCAGTCCCTTACCATGCACTCCTTGTTCTTAGTGTGGTGTTAGTTGCTCAGTCGTGTCTGATTCTTTGCAACCCAGGAGCCCAGCAGGCTCCTCTGTCCATGGGATTCTCCAGGCAAGAATACTGGAGTGGGTTGCCATTTCTTTCTCCAGGGGATCTTCCCGACCCAGGGATCGAACCCAGGCCTCCCGCATTGCAGACAGTTTCTTTACCGTCTGAGCCACAAGGGAAGCCCTGTTCTAGATGCTTTAAATGTACCACCTTTCTTTCCCACCCTGTCCTTTGATTCGGACACCTTTGTTAGTTCTATTTTGCAGACAAGGAAATTGAGGCACAGAGGGGTTAAATAATCTGCCCAAGATCACACAGCAAATGATGGAGCCGGCGGGATAAAGCCCAAGCATGCACCTGTGACTGTGACGCTGTAACTTTGTACACTTCTTTATACTTTTATTTATTTAGTTTTGGCTGCACTGGGTGTTTGCTGCTTTGCTAGGGCTTTCCCTTGTTGTGCTGAGTGGGGGCTACTCTTCGTTGCGGCACCCAGGCTCCTTGCTGTGCTGACTTCTCTTGTTCCTGAGCACAGCCTCTGGGTGTGACGGCTCAGCAGTCGTGGCATATGGGCTAAGTTGCTCTTCAGCATGTGGACTCTCCCCAGACCAGGGGTTGAACCCATGTCCCCTGCATTGGCAGGTGGATTCCTAGCTACTGCACCACCAGAGAAGTCCAACTTTGTGCAATTGACAAGATCTGATTGTAGCTCTGTATTTTGACTCATTGCAAAGCCCATTTTTTCCAATAAGAAGACTGAGGCTCAGACAGCTAGGGATGCTCTCCTATGACCCAGTTTGCAGCCCAGCCTCTCCAGGGCACCAGGTGGTCTCTAAATGGCAGAGGTTTGCAGGGGACTCTGTCCCTGAGGTCCTCAGGCTCAGAAGGCAGGGCTCACATTCTTCCAGAGGTGATTCCTTGCTTTCCAAGAGGATCCACGCCCAGGGCGGGCCTCCTTTCCTTCCAGATGTTGCAGCTGTGTGTGTTGGGGGGGTCAGGTAGGGCGGTGAATGGTGGGTGTTGAATGGTGGAAAAAGGCTGTTTTTTACAATGTGACAATCCTGATGTATTTGCCAGGGGGAAAAACACCCTAGCAGCACACAATTAAATTAAAAGACTGGCGGTTGTGGGCGAAGCTCGTCTACAGCTGACTTAGAACCAAATGGATCGAGAAAAACAACATAAATTGCAGAGGCTCCGGTTCCTTAGCCAGGCAAGTCACCCTGCTGCTCTTGGATGGTGCTCTGGCAGAGGCGCAGGGCAGGGCGGGGCGGGGGCGGAGGAAATGAAGCTTGCCTAGGTGAGCACCCTGGCTGGGACCCAGCTTAGGGTGGGTGGTGGGGTGCTGGGGGGAGCTCTATGTGTGTTGGCTTTCGGGCTGTGATAGGCCTCCCTGGAGCACTGTGGAGGCTCCTCTCTGTTCTTACTGAACTTCTCCACCTCCTCCCTGCTGTCTAGGAGGGTGTGTTCTTACTGAACGTCTCCACCTCCTCCCTGCTGTCTAGGAGGGTGACTGTACTTGTGAGCTTCTTGTCTCCCTCCTCTCTTCAGCCAGTTACTAACCAGGCCCTGTGGGTTTGGCTCTAGCATCTCTGTCCTCTCCATACCTTACCTTCTCCCCTCTGCTCACCGGGACGCCCATCCCGTATCTTGTCTGAAACATAGCAGCAGCCTCTCCCTGGCCTCCCTACCTCCGAGTTTGCCCAATTAGACCTGTTCCACAATCAGCTTTTATTCGCCTTCCTATACTGATCCCAGGTTCCTTATTACATTGTTCAAAACCCTCGTATTCATCAGGCTTCTGTTACGATGATGCTGTATAACAAACAGTCCCCCAAACTTCAATGGCTTACAACCACAAACCCTTGTTTTTCTCACTCCAGAGTCTTCAGGTTGTCTGGGGCAGCTGTCTTAAGCTGCAGGCTGGATTCAGGTCTGTGACTTATGGCTGTTGTCCTGGGACAAGCAACTACCCCAAAGCAAGCTCTTTCCGTGCCAGATGGCGGAAGCACAAGTGCCAAGCTGACCCTCATAACGAGATTAAAGTCTCTGCGCATAGCAAGTCCCTAACACTTCATCGGCCAAAGCAAGCTGCGTGGCTAAGCCCAATGGTGGCAGAGAAATACACTCTGCTTCCTCTAATAGGAGCAGGCGAGCTCCATGACAAAAGGAAAAGATATGTGATTCTATTACAAGGAGGAATTGAAGAACTGGGGATAATAAAGCAAGTTGCCACAGTCCTTTACAATTGTGCTTCTTGAAGTTATAGGCCCTGGACTAGTAGAATCATCACCATCACTTTCACCCTACTCACCCCAGACCCACTGAATCAGAAACTCTGGGGGTGAGGCAGGCTCTAGTTTGAGAGCCACAGGTTGTTCAACCAGGCTGCCCTTCTCTTTATCCCTCAGTGCCACAAACCATGTCCCTTCCTGGAGCCTGTATTTTCTCTTCCTGCCAGAATTCTTCTCCCCACCTCCCCGCTCCACTTGGCAAATTCGTGTTTATTTTTCCAGGCTGGAGCCACACGGCCCCTCCTCCCAGGAGCCTCTCCACCCCACCCCCACCCAGGCAGACTTAATCATTCCCTCCTCTGCATTTCCTCAGGATTCGTGCAGGCACACTCAATCTGTAGGCACCAGATTGTGTGACACCTCGGTGTTTGGGACAGGGGATTCCCCTGGGAGCCGGGGGACAGGACCGTGTCTCATTGGCCGTTTCCTCCCCACCACATTGCCCATGCCTGGCACGTGGTTAGCACTCGATAATGTTTGCTGATTTTGTTGCTGATTTTTAGGGACTGTTGCCAGGCTGAGCAGACACTACTATTTCTGCTTTTGGAATCCAGCCTTCCCGGAATGTTCGATGGGGAATATAGATGGAGGGGTAGTGGGTGAGAGTGGGGCAGGGTAGCCCAGGCTGGGAACCACTCGGACTCAAAATGTGAGTTGGGGAGAGGTCCTGGATCCCTGAATTGGGCCAGAAGCAGATGAGAAGAACATCTGGTGCTCAGACGCCTGGCAGCTGTCCTTGCTTGTAGCAAAGCTGGTAAAGGCTCATCCAGGGACTCTGCAGGGCTATGGAAGCTTGACTGTTTGATTGTGTATCAGATCTTGGACAAGTGGACCGACCATCAGCCTGGGGGATCGTGGGCAGAGCTATTGCCCCCATTGGAGTAGGAGCAAGTCTGAGTCAGGTCTGTGTCTCCTCTGTCAGGGTGGGGCTCCTGGGGAGCATGAATTGTCTCTGCTCCTTCCGACCAGGGGAGACCTGCTTCTCCAGCTGGGCTGTGTCTTTCCCAGCAAACTGAAGGCTCTGGTGCCAGGACTGGGTCTTTCCTACTGGCCTTGGGCACCCCTGGGATGGGGCAGGGCTTCTGTCATTGTCAGTCCTTGGGCAGATGCCCCTTTGCTCCAGAGAAGGAAGCAAAGCATCTTCAATTTTCCTTCCTTACTCTGCAACGGTCTTAGTTGTAGCCTGTGAGATCTTTAATCTCCATTGTGGCCTGCAGGATCTTTAGTTGCAGCATGTGGGATCTAGTTCCCTGGCCAGGGATCAAACCCAGACCCCCTGCACTGAGAGCATGGAGTCTTAGCCCCTGGACCACCAGGGAAGTCCCACTTTCTATGGATGAAAGGTTTCCTCTGCCTTCAACCCTGATGTGTCTCTGGAGGAGCTTTTTCTTCCTTTCCCGAAACACCCTGAGAATGAGCAGTCAACCCAAGGAGGAAGAGATTTCAGTACTCACGTGGAGGGAGGAGCTGGGGGTTTGGGGGCCAGGGAGGAGGGCAGGTGCAATAGGCCAAGGGGAGCCTTGGACTTCCCATCTGGCCTGACAGGTACATTTCCAGGGAAATTGAATATGTACATTTCATCTTCATTTGCAGTTAACACATCTGGTTAGCAGTGGGCAGGAGGCTTTTGATGTTTGCATCTCGGTGCCCAGACCTTTTTAAGCCTCTTTTCTTTGAAGCCAGGAAGACTTGTGTTTCTGCCAAGGAGTAGACAGACTTGCGTATCCTCAGTCTTTAGAGACCTGGCTCCTTAAGGGCCCTCGGAGGATGGGGACCCTAGTTTTTCATTCAGGACTTAGTATGTGAAAACTTTTGGAAAGTGCCTTTGATAGAAGGGGATGGGGAGAAACCTGGTAGATTTCAGAATGGGACTCACCAGGCTCATCTTTCTAAGAAGCCAGGCAAGGGGGCTGCCTTCCTCCAAAGCTTCTGGAGTGGCTTTTGTCGACTTCCCTGGTGGTCCAATGGCTAAGATTCCGCATTCCCAGGGCAGGAGGCCCAGGTTTGATCCCTGGTCAGGGAACTAGGTCCCACAGGCTGCAACTAGGAGTTCACATGCCACAGCTAAAGGTCCAGCATGCTGCAATGAAGGTCAAAGGTCCCTCAAGCTGCAACCAAGACCCAGCGCAGTGAAACAAACAAACAAATGAAAGAATGGCTTTTGCTTCCACAGGATTTCATCAACCTCCCTATCTCCCCACCCACTTCTTCGTAATGTGGGCAATTGATGATTTCTCAATCTCATGGAAAGTATGAATAAGCACCTTCAGAAGCCTGGCTGTTTTCACTGATTTGGAATCCTCTGCAGAGTAACAACAATCTCGCTGTACAAAGGCAGCCCGAGTTGAAGAGCTTCCTTTTGGAAGATGTGTGCCCTGGAGCCCTCTGTATAGAACATTTGCAGGAGACACAGGAAAATACCTTAGGCCCTTCTTTCCAGACCCTCTGCCCCTGCCCCCAGCCCCCAGTCTCGCTCTATCCCTTCCCCAACTTCTCTTGAGCCTCTGGAAGGAGAAATATCACTTCTGTCCCTGACCTGTGGGGAGGGGGGCTGGTGGGCAGTGGGCATCAGCTACTGCCATTCCTCTGATTGGAGCACTGGGGTCTTCATGGGAGGGGGAGGTGTGGGCCTCTGGCCCTGCTCACTGGCCGGGCCTATGGACACTGGCATTCAGAGGGGCTGTCTGAGGGCTGGGTAGCTTTCAGAGCTTCAGCAAGGACTGGGGCATGTCTATGCACTGCTCCCCAGATCAGACATCTCCATGACAAGAGGGGGTACAGCTCTAAGAGGCTCCAACCCAGTTTGGTGCTTTGAGCTCTGGTGGGCAGGGGGGGCGTTGAGCCTAGTGAAGATCTGAGGATGGAGGGAAGCAGCATTTCCATGGAAACGGGACCCTCATGGTGGTGGGAGACCCATTGTAGGTCTGGTGGAGGCCCCTTCTGATGGAGAAGGCACGGCTCTTCATGAGGGAGGAGAGGGTATCTTGTCAACACCCTGGTGTCACAGACAGGAGCAACTGGTGACCTGGGCCTGAGAGCTGCAGGGTAGCCCCCCTCTTCATTGCTTCACGGTGACTCCAGTGGGCAGGGCAAGCGGAAGAAGGGGCCACCTGGCTCTTCGGGGGTCTGAGCAACAGATGAACATGATCTGCAGGATGTCTTGGGTTTGAACCATGAGTTGATAGAGCTTCAAGAGTCCCCAGTCGGACTTCCCTGACAGTTCAGGGGTTAAGTCTCCATGCTTCCAATGCAAGGGGCGCAGGTTTGATCCCTGGTCAGGGAACTAAGATCCCACACATGCTGCACAGCATGGCCAAAAAAAAGAAAAAAAGTTTTTCCAATCTAGTGCCTTTGACCCAGGGGTTGGCACCCTGCATGGTCGTGGCAGAACCAGGATTGGAACTTGGGTCCCTTTTCTCTTGGGTTAGTGTCTTAGCCCTTCCCATGACAGGTTGAACTTGACGAAGAACTTCTTGCCTCTGATTGTTCTCACAAATGCAGAGGAAGCTCAGAGTTGGCCTGGGGAGAGCTCTCCGGCTGCTCACCAGCCAAGGGCAGCCTAAGAGTTCCAGCTGAGCCCCCGCCTCCAGCCAGAGATCCCAGCGTGTCTCAGTGGAGGCTTCCTGTGATTGAAAGGGCAGTCTGGGAACAGCAGGCCTCAGTGGAGAACCGAGGTCACGGTAGGAGGGGGCACCTGGCCCCAGCCCCCTGCTTAAGAATAGACATGGAGTCATTATCCAGCGAACAACCCTCCTCCTCCTGGAAGATGTGATTCCCCTCCGGTGCCTTCAGTCACCTCCCTTGAACGGGAGCGGAAATTTGCAGCGGGCATCAAACCCACGCAGGTAGGAGCTGACAGCCTGCCTCCCAGCCTGCCCCCATCACCGCTCCTGGCACAGCCTGTTTCCAGGTGCTTGGAGACACCTGGGTTGGGGAGGGGGGCTGCACTTCATCCTCACCAACTCTGACCTGGATAGGGGAGGAGGCGGGGGCTCCAAGAGATGGGGAGGGTGTTGGGGTCCCCGTCCTGGGCACTTTGGACCCTGGCCATGCCACTCGCTCATCCTGCGATCTGGGCCTCAGGGTCGAACAGGACAATGATGCTCTCAGTTAACAGAGGGCTGCATGAGATGGCCTGTGGAATGCTTGGCCCTGCTAAGCTCTTTGTCATGGTGATGAACCTCCTCTGTCCCTGGAAGGCCATCTTCTCCATATGCTATGTCATCTCACCCCCCTGCAAACCCTGAGAAATAATTACCCACTGGACTAAGGCAGCGTTAATCCAGTCATTCCTGTTTCCTCAATCCCCACCGGTTGGTGCTGACTCGAATGCCCAGGCTTCTCAAATGGTACCCCCTTCCCAATACTGTGGGGAGAGGCACTCCCACAAGGGGAGGATGGCAGGGGGTGAGTATTTTTGTCTTAGCCCGCCTCCTCCCATGGGCTGGTGGGCTTGGTTATGTCCCTGCTCCACTCTGCACCCCCACTTCTCCACCTGCCAAATGCAGGGAGGGTTGGTTGAGAGGGTCCCAGATGGTCCTCTAGAGGCAAAACCAGTGGGCTCTCTGAGTCTTTCGTGGGGGATCCCTGCAGTGACAGAGCAGAGGAACACTTGACCCCTAAAGGTCAGCAAGGAGGGATCCAGGAAGTGATGGAGGCCACCTCTGTGGGCTTAATCTGCTGGGTAATTGCTCCCCAATGGGCGTGGTCCACCTGGCTGCCAGCACATCCTGCAGGGGACATTCAGCTCGAGTCTCCCACTCAATGTGATGCCACAGGAAATAACAGGGGCCAGGGAGATCTGGCTTTAAATTCTGATTCTGCTACTTCCAGGCTGTGTAGCTTTGGACAAGTCTCTTCTCTTTTGCAGGGCTCATTTGCATCTATATAGTGAGGCCAAAAGCGCCTTCCTCACAGGGATTTTTTAAGACTGAACGCAGCCCCGGGGTGTGGACAGAATCCCCTCCTCCTGCAGGCACTGCTGCTTCTCGTGGAGGTTAATCCCCTCCCTTCTCCTTGGCCACTACTGCTTAGAGCCTGCACCTGGGTCTCCAGGTGGCGGAGGTATGGGGTGGCCACTCAGGTGGGGTCACACTGTGCCTGTCTCCCCAGGCCCCATGCCCTCTCGGCCTGACCCTCCGACAAAGTGCCCCAGCCACTAGGACAAGCCCATCGCAGTGCCCTTTCCAAGCAAGCCCCGAAGGTCAGATTCGGTGAAAAAGTCAATTTTGGAAATCTCCATTTCTTGGTAGATGTTTACGCGGGGACGCAATGAACGAGGCATCGACAGGGAGCCGAGTTCCAGGAAGCAGGCTGAGGAAGCTGGGGCTGTAGCTGCAGAACTGCTCGAGGAGAAGGACTGCAGACCGGTGGGGCTGCTTCAGGAGGCCTGGCTCCCAGAACTGAGTGCCGCCGCCCCACCCCAGCTCCCGCACCACCTTGGGGGTGACAGGTGAGGAGAACAAACCAGGCTTCAGAGCCAGGCTGCCCCGGCATGAATCCCAGCTCTGCCCCTCACGAGCTGTGTGGCCTTAGCAGATGAAGTGAAGCTCTCTGAGCCTCAGTGTCCTCACTTGCAAGGTGGGGACCGCCACAGTCCTCTTGTCAGGGGAAGCACACTGATTGAACCCGCCCGCCCTGGCCAGGCACCATAGTAACCCTTTGCATGAGTTGTTTTATGACAGGAGCTCCTGATAACAAATACTGAACTAATAAGCCACCACCAACCCGAAGAGTTCGGGAAAGGTCGAAAGGAGACACCGCGTGTCCGTCCACTTCTCAGAATCCCTCTCGCTAGCATTCATCTTGGCTGAGCGATGTGTGCGCCACCAGGAAAGATTCTGAATTAGAGAGACTGGCCAAAGACCACCCAGAAACTAATCCCACCACCATAAAGCCCGAGACGTGAGCCACGTGGCAGAGCAGTTCTCCTGGGGTCCCCTACCCTACTGCTCTCCACCCGGGTGCCCTTTCCCAATAAAATCTCTTGCTTTGTCAGCACATGTGTCTCCTCGGACAATTCACCTCCGAGTGTTAGACAAGAGCCCAGTTTGGGGCCCTGGAAGGGGTCTCCCTTCCTGCAACACTCTGAGCACACAGAAGTGCTGCTAACATGAGGCAATTTGTGTGAACTCTCCTAGCAGAAAGCCTGATTCACAGTGGGGGCTTAATAAATACTTGCTGATTCTATTGTGACGTATTTGTTGAACTTCAATTAAAGGCAGTTTACTGTGTTTGATGCTGAGAACCCAAAAAGGAATAAGATTCAGTTCTTCCTCTTTAGGACCTCACAGTCTGTGGGTGGGGCCTCCCTTCCCTCCTCTTCCTCCTTCCCTTCCTGCTTCCCTGGGAGGCTGCAGGTGGGGCTGGGGAAGACCTGAAGAAACTCAGGAGGGCTCAGGCTGGTAGCTGTTTAAAAGAGGATCTTCCCAGGTCCAGGGTTTATAAGCTGGTGGTCCCCGGGTCCCTGATCTCCCGTCCTTGCCCTCTCTTCTCAGTTGAGTGATGCCTCTTTCTAGGACTGTGTACCAAACCCCTTCTGTCCTGAGCCCAGTTGAAAATGGGTAAAATTCTGGGCTCATGGGGAACTTGAATCTTGCTCCCAGCACCTTTTGCCCCATTCCTTTCTGCCATCGGAACCCTCACTTTATTCCCTCAACTGAGCAGAACTCAGGGTCAGGCTAAAAGAAAAAAGATTTTTAAGAAGAACAGGAGCAGGTTGGGCTGCCCAGGCAGTCTGAGTCAGGTTGGAGCTAAGATTGCACAGCGCCTGGGGCAGCGGGCACTGCCCGGCCAGTGCTCTGGAGGCTGGGGGAGGGGGATTCTGGAGGGGGATTTCCGTGTCTCCTTTCAACCTTTCCCGAACTCTTGCAGTTGGTGGTGGCTTATTAGTTCAGTATTTGTTATCAGGAGCTCCTGTCATAAAATCATGCAAATGGTTACTATGGTGCCTGGCCAGGGCGGGCGGGTTCAATCAGTGTGCTTCCCCTGACAAGAGGACTGTGGCGGTCCCCACCTTGCAAGTGAGGACACTGAGGCTCAGAGAGCTTCACTTCATCTGCTAAGGCCACACAGCTCGTGAGGGGCAGAGCTGGGATTCATGCCGGGGCAGCCTGGCTCTGAAGCCTGGTTTGTTCTCCTCACCTGTCACCCCCAAGGTGGTGCGGGAGCTGGGGTGGGGCGGCGGCACTCAGTTCTGGGAGCCAGGCCTCCTGAAGCAGCCCCACCAGTCTGCAGTCCTTCTCCTCGAGCCCCTCGCAGCCTTGAGCAAGTGGGTCCTCACTGGCCCTCTGCTTCCTCATCTGCAAAGCTTGGGGAGGGTGATGTTACTGGGTTCCTGCTGGCTGAAACCTTTGCACCCCCATTTCCCATTCACAGCAGTTCCAGTTCCACCAAACAGCTGAGTTCTCCTGGCTCTGAAGAAAGGGGCTGGGGAAACTGGGGTGACTCCCTCATAGAGGGGTGCTAGAGTCTCCGTCTCCAAGAGCCAGAGAACAGGGTCTCAAAGGCTCCTGCATACCTGAGTCCTGACCTGAAATCCGGGGTGTGAGTGTGCTGCCGTGTACCTCGATTTTCTTGGAGCAGAAAGATGAGATGGCTTTGTGACGTGGGCGCTGCCCACCGTCCCGGCATTCTCTCGGGAGACATGGCACTTGTTCTGGTGGCCTGTGTTGCTTGGACTATCTAGGAGGCCGTGAGAGCTACCGGGGGCCCAGGAGGAGCTGGCCAAGTGCCCCAGGCACTACGCTCGGCCAGTTCTTCTAGACACATCCTGCTCCCCGTGGGATGAGGGCCGCAGCAGGAAGCCGGCAAGGCCACAAGCCCCCAGTGGTGTCCTGGGAAGAGGGCAGAGATCTGCTGGCCCTTCCTCTGTTTCCATGGCTTCTGCCCTGATCCAGGGATCCTCCTGATACCCCCTGGCTTCACCCTCACCTTCTCCAGGCGTCCTTCTGCCCCTCTCTGCTAGAGACTCTCCGGGGCTCTCCTTGTCCTCAGAATTTCTTTCAAACCCTCACACGA
>SJXQ01008510.1:158606-237509 GCA_006408695.1 Aepyceros melampus
CAGCACGGGTCACGGTGTCGCATGTCCCTTCACGGGTTTCCACAAAACCCCTTAGTCTGTGAGGCCCACAAAGGGAGAGTTACTATTTTTTTTTTAAATTAAATCTTTTATTCCCAGGGCCAAGAACAAAGCTTGGCAGAGTGTAAATGTCAACAAATAATTGTTGAGGGTCGATGGAAGGTGCAAGCTGTCTGAACTCCACTAGGATGAAGAGGAATTAACAAGTAGCGTGCCTATCGAGTGTTTAGGGGCTTCTCTGGTGGCTCAGATGGTAAAGAATCTGCCTGCAGTGCAGGAGACCCAGGTTCAATCCCTGGGTCAGGAAGATTCCCCCAGAGAAGGGAATGGCAATCCACTTCAGTGTTCTTGCCTAGACAATTCCATGGACAGAGGCGCCTGGAGGGCTACAGTCCATGGGGCCGCAAAGAGTCAGACACAACTGAAAGATTAATACATTCATTTTCACTTCGTTGAGTGTTTAATGTATGCCAGGCACTTTAATAACAAGAGTTGACGTGTATTGTGTTTCTACTCTGTAGAGTAGACATAGTTATTCCTCACAAGAACAAGGAGCGGCAGGTACTTCTATTAGCCCTCTTTTGCACAGATGAAGAAACTGAGGCCCAGGGAGAGCCCAACATTTTTGATAGTTTATTGACCAGGGGAAGTTGTCTACTCCAGAGCCCAAACTCTCTTTTTTTTTAAATTACTTAAATAATTCATCTGCGCTGGGTCTTAGCTGCAGCATGCGGAATCTACTTCTTTGACCAGGGATCAAACCCAGGTCCCCTGCATGGGGAACACGGAGTCTTTAGCCGTTGGACCACCAGGGAGGTCCCTCCCGAGCCCAAACTCTTAACCTGGCTATCGGCTACCCTTCTCCAGACAGAGTAGCGACTACAAGACCCGTAGTGGTCCTGACGAATCTCTGTCATTGTCTCTTTAGGTAGCGAGCAAGGAGATGCTGGCTGGATTCCCCGCTCCTGGTGGAGGGCCATCTCTCTTGCCTGGTTCTCCTCTCTTTCTTCCCCCTCAGAAAGAGGGGAAGGGGCTGTCTCTGGTGGGACCCCGCCCATTCTCAGCGGTTTCCAGGCAACCTGTTTCCTGGGCAGTGCCCCCTGCTGCAGTTGTGTTGCCATGGTGACTGCAGTGGGTACAGGTGCATCAAGATGGTGAAGGAAAGAGCTCTACTTGCTAACTGGCCCTGAGTCCCCCTCTAAGAGAGAGCCAGGGCTGTGCAGACAGGTCCTCTAACATGCAGCGCTCACTGGGCATGAAGACAGGGTTAGGCCTCTGGTCGGAGTGGGGCAGAGACTGCGGAAGGGGAGGAGGGCAGGAGCAGGGCCCAGAGTCCAGTTCACTTAAGAGTAAAACACTCCCCTTGAAATTTCTGGCTTCAGAATCCACGGCGTGGGAGCATTAGCTGCTAACCTCTGGCTGCTTCTTTTTAGAGCAACGAGGAATTGGGAATTTTGTATTCTTCAAGGGAGGAGTCATATTTTCTTTTCTTTTTTAATGTGAAAAAATATATTAAAAATACCTGCTGCAAGAAAAATCACCTCCATCCCTCTATGGAAAATTGCACAAAAATAAAATTGCTCCCCTCGTCATTAAGTCTTATCACTCAGAAGTTTCACAAACTATGAAGAAAAAGAAAAGAAAAGAAAAAGGGGGTGTTCAGTCATGTCTGTCTCTTTGAGATCCCATGGACTGCAGCCCGCTATGCTCGTCTGTCCATGGAATTTTCCAGGCAAGAATACTGGAGTGGGGAGCCATTTCCTACTCCAGGAGATCTTCCTGACCCAGGGATCGAACTTGTGTCTCTTGTGTCTCCTGCATTGGCAGGTGGATTCTTTACCACTGAACCACTTGGGAAATCCTACAAACTATGAACCACTTATGAAATCTACTCACTGATTTTTCTGTGCTTATCAGATCTGTCTCTGTTTATTCATACATGTAACAATATATTGTATTAAATTGGAATCATACTCTACAAATTGGTTTATGTCTTGCTTTTTAAAAAATGAATATTTGTAGCAACAATGGGCTACAGCCTATTGATTTATTTAGTTTGGGCTGTGCTGGGTCTTTGTTGTTTCATACAGGCTTTCTCTAGTTGCTACGGGTAGGGACTACTCTCCTGGGTCAGGAAGATCTGCTGGAGAAGGGATAGGCTGCCCACTCCGATATTCTTAGGCTTCCCTTGTGGCTCAGCTGGTCAAGAATCCACCTGCAATGCAGGAGACCAGGGTTTGATCCCTGGGTTGGGAAGATCCCCTGGAGAAGGGAAAGGCAGTCCACTCCAGTATTCTGGCCTGGAGAATTCCATGGACAGAATAGTCTGTGGGGGTTGCAAGGAGTTGGACGTGACTAAGTGACTTTCACTTTGCACGCATGGGCTTCTCATTGTGGGGGCTTCTCTTGTTGCGGAGCATAGGCTCTGGGTGAATGGGCTTCGATAGTTGGAGCACGTGCACTTAGTATGCACTGCAGCGTGCCGAATCTTCACAGACCAAGGATCAAACCCATGTTCCCTGCACTGGCAATCAGATTTGTAACCACTGTATCACCAGGTAAGCCCCTACATCTTGCTTTTTAAACTTTGAGATATACACTGGAGATTTTCCGTATCAGTAAGTATTGATCTATCTTATATTGCTGAGAAGGGCAGAAGAAGAGGAAGCCTGAAGTGGGGGCAATCCTGAGAGGCTCTGTGGAGTGTGTGTGTGTGTGTGGTGGGGGGGGGGGGGAACTCACCGACTTGCCTGAGTGGGGCAGGGAGGTGGTTACAAGCAAGACAGGAAAATGGCACTCATCACTACAATGCCCGAGGTATGCTACCCCCATCATCCTCGACCTCTCTCAGGATCTGCAAAGGAGGACTGATCTCCCCCATGTGTATTACAAACACAGAAGGGAGGCCCCAGCTCCCAATGCCAGGATGTGGCTTGATCCCAGACTGGCATCCTCCAAGCCTGTGGGGGTTTTCCCTCCTCTGTCCAGTCCCTGGCACGCAGGACGTGGGAAACCCCCCATCCTTTCTCCAGCCACCCGCCCCCTTCCTTGTCCTCTCCACGGCAGTCGGAGCCAGGTGGAGCTCTGCCCTCCACCGAGCACTTTGGAATTCATAAAAATGGTAATTTATTGAACAAGCCTGCAGAGAAGGGAAGTAATGAAAACCATAATATAAATTACGAGGCCATTGGTGTTATACGGCTGGAGCTAATGCTGTTAGTCCCCAGAAGGATACAGAGAGCCTCCCCTGACTCCACCCTCTTTGGCTGAGTGTCTGCTGTGGTAGCCCCAAGGAGTGAGAGGTCCATGCGTCTGCAAGACTGACAGACTTTCAGCTGAGTTTAGCTGGAGGATGCCTGGGAGGGTGTGTGCCCGCTCTAAGCCCCAGTTTCCTCATCACTGCAGTGGAGTAACAATAGCACCTGCCACACCACGTGCTGCTCATCAAAGGACAGGGGCTACACGTGTCGGGCTGTGCCTCTATTAGGGTGACTACCACAACCGTATTTCCTCAATTGGGAGACTCCCCCATTATCTTTCTAACATTTTCAGTTTGCCATCATGAAGCATCCTACCGTAATGGATTAATAATATAATATAGTAACGCAGGTCTCCTTTTGCTTCTGAAAAGCTGTTAACTTGGATTTCACTTAAAATCAATAGCACCTTAGGACTGAAGAAGCCTCACATTATTGTTGTTATTTATTGTCATTGGATGCTGCCACCTACTCCTCATCTTAAAAAGGAAAAACACTCCTGGAAAAGGGAGGAGAAGGAGGCTGTGGGGACTCCTGCCGTGTGACCCTGAGCATGTGATTTATTGTCTAGAGTGGCCAATGATCTATCGTTTTTTCCAAGATGGAGGCTGTGGGGCTCCATCAGTGATAAAGTGGGAAATCCTCGCAAATCCCAGGCTGGTTGGTCATCTTGCTGTCGTTTCTGGGCTCTGACCCGTTTCCTCCATCCAGGGGGGCGGGTAACAGCCACAAGGAAGGCCTGCTGATTTGTCAAAGTCAGGCAGGGTCCCTCCATCCAGGGTCCCACTGACGGGGGTCCTGGCGCAGCCACGAGACTCAACCTGAACAACGCAAAGGGTAGGGACCATTCGCATAAACCCCCACGCTTCTGCAGGCAGCTTGTCCTTTTGCTTTTCCAACCTGGACAAAGGAACTGGCCTGGATCTTTCCTTACATTTGTGGGGTTTCCTTCTCCTCTCCAGGAGGCAAAAATCACACCTCAAGTTGTAGATGCATAAGACGAGGGCCAGAGAAGGGGCTGCTCTTTCCTGTGGAAGGCCCTGCCCTGGCCCCCCGCTCTATGGGACGGGCAGGCAGAGATGGAGGCAGGGTGGTTCCAGAGGAGACCTGGGGCTGCTCTCTGCTAATGGTCCTCCAAGTGGTGAGCTGGGGTTTAGGTCCTTCTTTGGCCTTTTCCTGTGTGACCTTGGGCCACTCACACGCCCTCTCTGGGTCTTAAGTTTTCACATTTGTAAAATGAAGAATTTGGGTTAATAAAGTGGTTTTTAAACCTGTCTACAGATCTGAACTACTAAAGTTCAGTTCAGTTCAGTGGTGGCTAAATACAGATCCCTGAGCACCACCCTAGCCGGACCTAGCATCTCTGGGAGAGGGCTTAGGAATCTCTGTGTCCAACCAGCTTCCCACAAGTGCAGGGCTTGGCTTCAGAACAAGGGAGGTTTTGTCTCCGTTAGGTGACCTTTAGCTAGGTGGCCTTGGACGAGGCGCTACTCAACCTGTCTGGATTTTAGTCTCATCTATAAAAAATGGGGATACTCATTTCCTGGAAGGGCCAATGAGAGGATTAAATCAATGATCACTGCAGAAAAACTCCTGTTTCCTCCTTCTCCAACTACACATCTCAAATGTCAGCCTGGTCCAGTCTTGGCCCACCCTGTTTCCAACATCTCTGTCTCTAGAATCTGGAGGATCAGAAAGTGAGTGGCAGAAGCAGGGTGGGCAGGGCAGGGGCTTGACAAGGAGGAGGAGATATGGGAGGAGGAGGCGAGCAGGACAGAGAGGAGGAGGGGGAGGTGGAGAAGGAGGGTCCTCTAGGGACTGAAATTTATCCCTCCATCTGGAATGTGCCTGTTAATCAACTTAATGCGCCTCAGGCTGAACAAGGGCCTTAGAAGGTAGAAGATGGAGAGACTGGAGAGACGACTGCGGAGGCTGTGAGTGCAGCACGTAGGCTGGGTCCTGGCAGAGCTGGGCTGACCAGGGCGGGCCTGAGGAGGGTCCCAGTGGAAGCCTGGGTGCTGACTGATCGTCGAGAGGGGCATCATTTCCCTCCTAACCTCCGCAGGCCATAGCCTGGCCCCTCTGGGATTTGGGAGGGGAAGTGGATTCCTCGAGGGAATTGGGAGCACCTGGCCATTAGCATCTGCTTTCTGACCCCCGACACAGCTTAGCAGCCTCTGAAATTCCAGAGTGCTGGGCTGGAGCGAAGTTGGGGAAGCCCTCATAAATGGGTCAAAGATCACGGTCACGGGGGTGGCCCTCAGTGGTGACTCTCAGACACCATCAGTCAGTGGGGGCTCCAGGAATCTCCTGGCAGACAGCCACATCGATTCTCAGCCTCGATTACCGGTGCCCACTCCCAGAGCAGAGAAGCTGCTGGCCGCCAGGGCGCTAAGATGAGAAAGAGGATTGACAAGCTTCCCCCCACCTCTATCTCCTTTCTCCCTCTCTGAGCCACAGCCCGTGGAAAGGAACTCCAGCATGGTGAGTCTCCTGGTTCCCCACTCACCTTCCTAGCAGGGTGACTTCTCAGAAGTTGTTTCATTTGGAGCCTCAGTCTTTCCATCTGTAAAGTGGGAGTCTTGACACCCACCCTCCCAGCAATGAGAGAGAATTGTGAGAAAAAAAAAAAAAAAGGGTGAAGGGCCCAGCATAAGGCAGATGTACACCTTGGTGATAAGTGATCTGCCGTCTCCCAGGTGGTGAGGGATTCTCAGGCCAAGCCAGGCAGAGGGTAAGGAGGTCAGAGTGGCGAGGGGAAGGGGGGCAATGTGGGCAGGGGTAGAAGAAAGAAGATGGAGCTCCCCCCAGGTGGCTAGGCAGTGTCCCAGCTTCTGGGCCTGCACAGGGATGGCCCCGGGGCCCTTCTCATGTGTAGGAGCTGTAGGAGCCACGGAGTGCAATGGAGATGGTAATTTGTATGTGTTTTACATGTGTTTTGCATATGACAAGATGCCTCAGAGTCTGTTCTCAGGCAGCCTTGGAGCAAGCTGGGAGCTTCCTCAGCCTGATCTGTTGTGTCACAGCTTGAAGGGGGCCTGGGTCGGTCCCTTTGGGGAACGAAGGCCAAAAGGGCCAGGGTATTTCCCCAAAGCCACACAGTGGATGAAGGGCAAAGTGAGAACAAGAATTGGGTCTCTGGTTCCTAGTCCTGTAGACATTTTCTACCACATGCTGATGATGGTGATGGCTCTGATGGTGATGGTGATGATGAAAATAGATAAATAAACACCAGGATGCTTACCAAGAAGTTGCCTATTCAGGGCTCAGCTCTAAGTACTATATACATAACTCATTCAGCCCTCACACCAACTCGATGGGTTATGTGTCACAATTTTTCCTGTTTGACTCTCAAGGGCATCGAAAAACTGAGAGGTTTAGTGACTTTCACAAAGCTGTAGAGCTGGCTGTGGCAGAGCTGGGGTTCAGACCTAGGCAGCATGGTCCAGGGGGCATGATCTTGTACATCATACCTGCACTGCAAATTCACACTGGAGCAAGCTGAGGGGAACTCCTTGCCCCGGGGCCTGGGCCTGGCCCCTACTTTTCAAGCTCCCCACCTCCAGCTCCTGCAGTACCGACCTCTGGCTGGGGGTCAGAGGGGCAGGGTCCAGAGAGGATTAAATGTTGATTGCCCTGAGAACATTCTTTGTCTCTCAGGTGTCAAGCCTGGAGCAGCCGGGGAGACAACTGCAGCAGGAGTCCCATTTGTTAATCTCGCGTTCGTTAATTTATTTTATTTTCCATCCTCAGAATTAGGACAAGCCTCTTGAACTCAATATGCAAATGCATGCAAAGCAAGATGAACAGGCATCTTTAAAGCCCTGACACATTTTTTTACCTCCTTGCATTAGTGGAATTGCAGTCGGTGGGTGGAGAGGGGCAGCGTGGGTGGATGCGCGGGAGGGGGTCCTAAGTCACTTTCCAAACCAAGTTCCTGTCCACTGGCCCATCTGTCCCTCCCACGGGCCCTCGGTGGTGGGTGCTAACATTCCCATTTTATTTTCCAGGCGAGAATACTGGGGTAGCTTGGCATTCCCTTTTCCAGGGGATCTTCCCAACTCAGATTGATCCTGGGTTTCCTGCATTGCAGGCAGATTCTCTACCAGCTGAGCCTCCAGGGGAGCCCCACTTCCAAAGCCATTGAGTCTCAAAGGTGTGAAGTGACGTGCTCAAGATTACACAGGAAGGAAAGGGTGAAGCTCAAGCTTGGCTCTTTTGCTTCGAAATCCCATTTTCTTTTCTCTGCCTGCATGGGTGCCTCTTCGGCCCACGGCCTTACCACCAACTTCTTTCCCGGCCCTTGTGTGATGGGGAACAGCTGCTCAGGTGGCCTGGAGGGGGGCCTTGTGTGGCCAGTGGCCCTCGGCAAGGTGGCCTGTGGGGAAGGACTTTTTGAGGCCCGCATCACTACGGCCATGTCCACCCCCACCCCGCTCCTGCCTGCGGTTGGCCTTCCCTCGACCAGGAGATGGAGGGAGGCTCCCCCTCTGGCCCTTTCCCCCATCTCCTGTCCCCCCACAGGGCCTAGTGGAGCGAGTTATTGCTCGCCAGGTGTTCAGCAATCTCTCAGATCAGAGGCCTTGGCCTAATTGCTAGAAAAGCCTTCCTGGCTCCCCAGGAAGCAAAACCCAACAGATTTCCCAGCAGCAGTCATGTCGCTGGAGGGGGAAAGAGAGAGGAGATGACAAAGATAAGTGAGGCAGAGAGAGGAGAGAGAGAATCAGGGAGACAGAGAGGCAGAGACGGAGAGGCAGAGAGACACACAGAGAGAGGCAGAGATGGAGAGGCAGAGACAGAGAGAGAGAGAGAGGCAGGGAGAGAGAGGGACAGAGAGATAGAGAGAGAGGCAGAGACAGAGAGGCAGAGAGAGACAGAGAGGCAGAGAGAGAGAGGCAGAGAGGACAGAGAGGCAGAGAGAGACAGAGAGGCAGAGAGAGACAGAGATGGAGAGGCAGAGAGAGAGAGAGGCAGAGAGAGAGAGAGACAGGAGCAGAGAGAGACAAAGAGAGAATCAAAGAAAGAGAGACAGAGGCAGAGAGAGAGAGAGAGGCAGAGAGAGAGAGACAGGGGGAGAGAGAGGCAGAGATGGAGAGGCAGAGACAGAGAGAGACAGAGAGGCAGAGAGAGAGAGGCAGAGAGAGGCAGAGAGAGAGAGGCAGAGAGACAGAGAGGCAGAGAGAGAGAGAGAGAGGCAGAGAGACAGAGAGGCAGAGAGAGAGAGAGAGAGGCAGGGAGAGAGACAGAGGTAGAGAGAGAGAAAGACAGGAGCAGAGAGAGACAAAGAGAGAATCAGAGAGAGACAGAGAGAAGTTAGTAACGTAGCAATGAGACTTGCAGTCTCTACAAAGGAAGAGTCTCTTTCCTCCCGACCTCTCTGCCCTCTGCCCCTCTGTTCTCTCCCTTCAGTCTACCATGAAGCTCTGGCTCCAGGCCAGCACACTGGAGTGGGTAGCTGTTCCCTTCTCCAGGGCATCTTCCCAACCCAGGGACGGAAGCTGCATCTCCTGCACTGCGGGTGGATTCTTTACCAGCTGAGCCGCAGGGGAAGCCCAAGAATCCTGAAGTGGGTAGATTACCTCTTCTCCAGGCCATCTTCCCAACCCAGGTTTCAAACTGGGGTCTCTTCCATTGCAGGAGGATTTTTCACCAGCTGAGCTACCAGGGAAGCCCCCTTGAAGGATAGAGCATTAGAAAGATTTAGGAACAGGGGTGGGACAGAGAGCTTCTGGGGAGGGGATGGAAATACAGAGGAAAAGGCACAGGCCTCCTGGGGAGAGGCAGAAAGCTTCAGGAAAATGCCCCCCCCCACCCCGCCACCGTTTTTTTTAAACTTTTGGCCGCACCGTGCAACTTGTGGGATCCTAGTTTCCTGACCAGGATTGCACCCCGGCCCTCAGCAATGAGAGCTCAGAGTCCCAACCATGGACTGCCTGGGGATTCCCAGCATCAGGGAATCTGAAGGGGAGACTTTTGGACACAAATTCATAAACGGGGAGGGGGTGGGGCAATGTTTCTGTATTCTCTAGACCAATCCCCAATGGGACTCAGGTTGGAACGTCATCCTGGCCGTGTCCTTCTTCCCCGATTGGAGGGCCGCACCCCACCCCTGGGTCATCACCCACCTGTGTCCTTAGAGACCCATGTAGTCCGGAGGCCAGGGACCAGCACAGGGTCCCGTAGACACACCTTGGCTGACTCCCTGGGCATCTCACGCTGGGTCCCTGTAGCCTTGGAGCGTGCTGGAGGCTGCAGCCTGTTGCTCAGGGAATTCCTCCCTGGCAGAAAGTGAGGCTGCAGCTTGGTGTGGAGGGAGAGGTACCCACCATCTGTTCTGTGAAGAAACAGACACCATTGGCTCAGCCAAGTCAAACAGCTTGGATAAGTACAAGTTCACCCAGAATCACTAGCAACCATCTTCTCAGTGACCATCCGGGACCCTGGGCAGAGGGATTACCCAGCCCCACCCAGGGCAGCAGCTTGCTCACTCCCCCCAGGGAAGCAGCTTGCCCACACCCCCCAGGGCACCTGGTCTCTCACCCCCATGATGCTTTCCTTCCACTCCTTTCCCCTTCATCAAGTTATTCTCCACCTCAGGTTTTATTGGGAAAGAGTGGGAGGGAATTTGAAAAATAAACATTTTAATGAGAAATCAATAAATAAGGGAGCAGGCCACTCTTTTCCCCTTTAATTTTTTAAAGGAAAAATTAATTTTCCCTTTGCCTAAGTACCTGTCACCTTAAATTAATGTCTCCGAGAGCGAAAATGACGGAGAAGTTGGGTCATTAGGCAAATTTTAATTAGAGGCTCAGATGTCCTTTACTAATAAGATGTTACATATATTTCATTCTGTTCTTGCCTCCTGACTGCCACGACATCTTTGCAACACAACCGAGGCCCCTGGGGGACCAAGGAGGTGGGACCTCAGGGAGATGGGGTTGGGGCAGGAGGGGAAAGGAGGGTGGTGTTTTTCCTCATGGAGGGGGCTGGGCAAGGGAAGGGAATTGTGGAGAGACACATTTCTGCACTTTTCCAGGTAGAGGGTTCACTCTAAGGCCCAGACCAGCTTCCTCTCTTCCTGTGAGTATGTGTTTGTGTGTGAGAGAGTGTGTCCTTTTGTGCAAAGGGTCAGTGCATCAGAGATAGCAAAGCAATTAAGAGGTTGGTTCTGGGGGATTTCCCTGGTGATCCAGTGGCTAAGACTCTGCACTCCCAATGTAGGGGGTGTGTGGGTTCAATCCCTGGTCAGGGAACTACATGCTGATCCTATATACTGCAACTAAGAGTTCATATGCCGCAATTAAGACCCAGGACAGCAAAATGAGTGAATAAATAAATGTGTGTGTGTGTGTGTGTGCGCACACGCGTGCGTGCTCAGTCACTCAGTCATGTCCGACTCTTTGTAACCCCATGGACTGTAGCCCCCCAAGCTCCTCTGTCTGTGGGAGTTCCCAGGCAAGAAGACTGAAGTGGGTTGCCATTTCCTGCTGCAGAGGATCTTAACCCAGGGATCAAAACTGCATTTCCCACATCTCCTGCGTTGCAGGTGGATTCGTTACTGCTGGAAAAATGCACAGGGTCTGAGAATGGAGCTGAGAGGAACTCATACATATTAAGCGCCTGCTGTGTGCAGGCATCGTGTGCAGCACTTTAAATAGCCGATCCATCAATTCTTTACTGGCTATAGAGATGCCATCATTATCACCTTTTATAGATGGGAACATCGAGGTTAGGTAATTTACCTGAGGTCACATAGCTAGTAAGCTAACATTCCATCTAGGTCTGTCTGGTTTTCATTCCTTCCTTTGCAGATAAGCAGGTGGGCTAGTGGCAGGGCCCAGGAGGGTGTCAGAAAGTCCCGAGGCCCCTGCGGGAGGGAGCACCGATGGCTCAGAGGTCTCAGTGCCCTGAGTGGCTATGTGTCTTCAAATGAGGCCCTGCGCCTCTCTGGGCATCCATCTCCCCCTGTGCATGCATCAAATGAGCTCTGGCAGCTTCTCATGAGACCGGGTTTGGAGGACTCCCTGGAGAAGAGACATACTGCCAAAAATTGAGGAGCTGGGGTGGGGGCCAGAGCCGAGTTGAAGCTGTCACTCCCCTTGACTCACAGGCCCCAAGTTCATCTTTGGGGCATGAGATACAAGCCGAGGTCAGAGTCATTGCTGGGGCCATTACTCACCACGGCAACCCTTAGCTGTCTCGGTCTCACTGGACCCAGCTTCCTGTGGAAAGGAAGGGAAATTGCACTCATTTTCCAGGAACAAAGAAGCCAGCTAGCTGACCTTGCTGGCTTCCTCCCACCATGTTCTGATCCCTGCCTCTGCTTGGTTGTATTAGAACTTCTGCTGTCCCTCAGAGATGGGTGGAAAGACAAAACAGAGTGAAGTAGGGAGGCAGAGAGTCCAGAAGGGGCTCAAGAACCCTCCTTCCCCCACTTACTCTGGTGGAGGGAGTTGGGAACATTCTGATGGCGGCGGGAAAGGAAAGGGCAGCTGTCCTGTAGGCTGGTGGGGAGAACAGATTTCTGATGGAGTTGAGAAATAGTGGGGGGCAGACTGTTGGTGCAGAGGAAATCCAGACTAGGGAAAGAGAATTCACTTCTTTGATCAGCTGTTGTGTATGAAGCTCTTCCACACATGCCATCTCGTTAAATCCGCACAATCCCCATCACCACCAAGGAAACAGGCTCAGAGAGGTTAAGTGATTAGCCCAAGATCACAACATGTCAGGTGGCAGAGTCAGGGTTTAGACATCAGCCCTGTCTGACTCCAGAGCCTTTTATACTTTACCTCGGTGCCTCTCTTTGGCTCAAGAGTTGGAAGTTCTGAGTTTCATAGATGTATGTCAATGCTAAATTGCCAGATGAATTTCTCTGGGCCTTTATTTGTTCATCTGTAAAATGAGAAGATTTGGTTAGATGATTTCCAAAGTCCCTTTTAGTGCTCTTTCTGCACTGAAGAGGTGAGAGTCTGAGGGCTCCCTCCCCAGCCTAAATTGAGAACCAAGATTAGCTTGGAGGGTTATCCAGGCATCTGGGCTGACCTTTGTCATCAGTGAATTAGAGTGGAGTCTTCATGCTGTGCAAGACCTCATCATTGCCACCTTCAGACTCCAATTCCTTTGGCTACTGGTTCTAGCTCTGCAGGTATATGTCTGCCACCAGGAAGGGAGCAAGGAGACAGCTCAGTCTCAGGGCTCCAGTGTGCAAGGAAGCCTGAATAAATTCCTCGGTGGCACAATAACTCCTCTTTCCTTGACCCCTCCCTCCAAGCCACAGAACCCAATTAGCAGCTTAGCACCCAAGTTCTCAGATGCATCCCAGATGCTTTCCTGCCATTGGATGCACTGAATAATGAAGATGTGTCTGGGGCTGGGATGTGGAGAATGGGAGGTAGGATGCGAACCTGTAAAAATGTAGTGAGAGACGTTTCAGCCTCCTAGGTGTTGAACTTCCCTTCATGCTTTTAGAAAGGTATCTGGTTCCCGAAAAGACTCCTGGCCCGAGTATAATTTTCTTATAATTATTCCATTCCTTGGGGCTTACCCTAGCATCCTATGTATTGAGGAGCAAAAGGAAGAAACCAGGCTCTGCCTGCTGGGGTCCTGTGGGAATATGAAGCTGATGAAGGAGGTGTAACTCCTAGTGGGAAGGTGTACCCAGCCCAGAGACCTTGTGGCTGCCTCCCAGAGGGAATGCTTGGGCCAGTGAGGAAGACAGCCTGCTTGCTGGGTGAAAGCTGGTCTAAAGAAGTCAAGGGGGCTTGGAAGGGGAAAATAAAGTTCAAGTGCAAAAAAGGTGACTGATGAAGAGTAGTCACCTTGATGCTGGGGTCAAGAGGAAGGTCTCTGCCCTCAGGAGGGCTTTTCTCCTGATGGGAGATGAGTCACCCACAGGGAACCCAATAATATTGAATTGAGTGTGTGTGTGTGTGTGTGTGTGTGTGTGTGTGTGGAATTTCATGCCCAGGATAGGAACTCTTACTTTCTAAATTTGTTTGACAGAGACTATCACAAGAAACCTTGAGAAAAGGATTCTCTTGTCCTTTTCCTTGTCATTTGGAGGAGAAATCTCAAATTGGGAACAGACATAGAAACATCATCTAACTCTAGCAAGTTGAAGTTGTTGGAATTTGTATTTGTTGAGTTTGAAAAAAAAAGGTCTGGGAGTGATAAGAGCACACTTGGTCACTGTATGACTTCAGAAGAGTCCTTCCTCCTCATTGGGCCTCAGCTTTCCCATCTGTAAAATGGTTAATTAAATTTAGAAAATCTCCTAGGTCTCTGCTAGCTCCTGACATTCTTGTTTTGTTCTTGTTTTTGTTTTGTTCTTGTTTTTCTTCTCTTTTGTGAGTCTTCTCGACCAACTTCCCCTTGGGAACAGGTTCCATTGTTCATAAAGGTCCATGGTTTTGAAGGCTTTGGGGCCAATGAGAATCAAATATCTGAGCCAATTAGTCATAAAGTTGCCCATTTATCAGCCATCAAGTTTTGTGCACACCCGTGAAAGGCACTATAAGCAGATCTAAGAGTGACAGGTGTCAAAGCACAGGGTTCAAGCCCTGCTTACAAGCAGCTTGTGTAAGCCTTAGTATACCTGTAACAACATCAGGGCTGAAGAAGCTTCAGCTCAGTTCAGTTGCTCAGTCGTGTCTGATATCTTTGTAACCCCATTAATTGCAGCATCCTAGGCCTCCCTGTCCATCACCAACTCCCAGCGTTCACTCATACTCATGTTCATCGAGTTGGTGATGCCATCCAGCCATCTCATCCTCTGTCGTCCCCTTCTCCTCCTGCCCCCAATCCCTCCCCAGCATCAGGGTCTTTTCAAATGAGTCAACTCTTCGCATGAGGTGGCCAAAGTTTGGAGTTTCAGCCTCAGCATCAGTCCTTCCAAAGAACACTCAGGACTGATCTCCTTTAGAATGGACTTGTTGGATCTCCTTGCACCCCAAGGGACTCTCAAGAGTCTTCTCCAACACCACATTTCAAAAGCATCAATTCTTCGGTGCTCACCTTTCTTCACAGTCCAACTCTCCTGGAAAAACCATAGCCTTGACTAGATGGACCTTTGTTGGCAAAGTAACATCTCTGCTTTTTAATATGCTATCTAGGTTGGTCATAACTTTCCTTCCAAGGAGTAAGCATCTTTTAATTTCATGGCTACAATCACCATCTGCAGTGATTTTGGAGCCCCCCAAAAATAAAGTCTGACACTGTTTCCACTGTCTCCCCATCTATTTGCCATGAAGTGATGGGACCGGATACCATGATCTTAGTTTTCTGAATGTTGAGCTTTAAGCCAACTTTTTCACTCTCCTCTTTCACTTTCATCAAGAGGCTTTTTAGTTTCTCTTCACTTTCTGCCATAAGGGTGGTGTCATCTGCATATCTGAGGTTATTGATATTTCTCCCAGGTGGGAGGATGTTTATTCCAACTCTCTTTCTTTATAGTGATGTCCACCACCTGGTTGCATTGGTGGCGGTTGTTGTTTAGTCGCCAAGTCATGTCCAACTCTTCATGACCCCATGGACTGCAGCATGGCAGGCTTCCCTGTCCCTCACCATCTCCCAGAGTTTGCTCACATTCATATCCATGTTGTGTTGATTAAAACTTCTATTAATGCCTATTTCCCCAAATAGTCCCATCTTTATGGAGGAAGGTTTCATGGAGAAGAACTATGGGGACATGGAACAGAAACAGAACAGATTATTTACTTAAATGGCTCTTCCTTCTCCCCCACTGGATGAGTGTGGGTGATTCATTCCATGATATGACAATGATTCTTTTACCAATAACTAATATCCATGACTTTGTGATCTCCCCCCCACCCACCCAAAATCTTAAGAACATTAGAACTGGTCTCAAAAATCCCACTTTCCTCTCTGGTCCTGTCTTTAGAGTAGGGTAAGGATTCGAGCTTCAGTAATCTGAAATTCAAAGGGCCGTTGCCTTTTTGGGTTTCTGAGCATTTGTTCAAAGTCTCACTGTGTATCTGAGAAGAGTGAAGCACAGAAGGGAGGGCAGAAGGGACTCACCCTCCATTCACCGAGTCCTCACACGCTTTGGGTGTTTTACACTTATTATTTCATTGTGTCCACCTGAGAATCCTGTGACGAGGGATGCCGTTATCATACCTTTTACAGATGTGGAAGCAGAAGTCCAGAGAGATTAAATATCTGGCCCAAACTCACCATTTAGCAAGTAATAGATTATTGTTTCCAGTTCAGAACTCATATTTCTTCCACTCTAAAATGAACGACAAGTCCACAGGTAAGAAGAGGACAGACCTAAAAGAATCCCCCTAGGGAGTCCTATCAAACCACCTATCATTTCCCATCCTTAGCCCTCTCCTGGCTGTAGCAGGTAAAATACCAGATTTCCTCATACAGCGAGTCCATCCTTCTCCCTTCTCTGGAGAGTGGAGCTGAGGTGGGGCTTCTTCCTCTTTATCCTTTCCCTCCAACTATGCCTCTTGGGAGAGTTCTTTTGGTCACACTCAGTGGCTTTTCAGATTTTGAAATGTCCAAACAACCCACTCTGCTCCACAAAGGCTGTTTGGTGGCTCCCTAGACTACTAAGTCTTCAGGTGGAGAGGTGTCCTGCTGGGACCAGCTTTGCTCACCCAATAGCTCCTGCTGATGCCATTCATTCTCTCCCCACTTCTCACCTCTACATCGTGAGTAAGGACTATGTGAGGGGAAATGATGTGTTATGGGAAGGAGTCCTCAACGTGCTCAAAAGAAAACTCTTGGAAATGTTGTGAGTGTGATAGAATTGTCAACATTACTTAAAACCAATGGCATCAATTGTTAGACACAGATTACAATTCTGTGTATTCTACAGCAGTGTAAAAACTGCTAAAATGTCATGAAGAGAGGAAATAAAAGCAAAGGAAGATTGGACAGGAGTCATTGGAATCCTGGGGTTAGGGAAAAACAGTCAGAACCAAGTGTTACAAACATGAGTCAGCACCACGGACAGAGACAGAGCTTGTTACCTGCTCTCCAGTTTCTCTTTGTTCAATGATGCTGTGCCTATGGCTAGGGTCAGGTCTTCCAGCTGGCAGGTCTTCTTCTCTGACCTGTTTATCTGTCCCTGCTCTCCCTTTGCCTTAGCCTGGGTATTTCCTGGGGCTGTGAACAACTGGCACTGCCCTGGCACACTTACAGGACAAACCTGCTAGTTTTGAAGCCCAGACCTCCAACACAGAGGGCATCTGGGCTACTCAGGCCTCCTCCCCACAGGGTAGGTGACCTTCTTCTTTGGTGGAAGAGCAGGTGGGTCGGTTTGGCTCTAGTGAGAAATTTTGCTGTGACAGGTGGCCTAGAGTGATTGGGCAGGAACCTTCTCCCTTCCCCCACATCCAGGAAACTCTGGCTTCAGGGTAGGAGGAGAAAATTAAAACTACGGTTTAGTATGGAATTAGGGCCATAAAACCACAGGCTACAGGAACGCAACAGCTACAACCATAAACCTAGAGCCCATTCAATCATAGAATAGGTGCTTTTACACATTAAGTAGGAACATTTATGTACAGGTAACAGAGGATAACTCCTGATCTTCTGTTTGTAGCAATAACTGGACTTTTATGGAGTTTTTTGTGACTGTTTAATTATGGTGAATGACAAAGCAGGATAGAATGGGGAAGGTCAGGGCACATAAAACCATGGCTAAGGTTGAATTTCATGACCAAGGAAACAAAATGTGGTCAAAGTCAACTTGTCCATGTTTCTGCCTCCAGGAAGGATGAACCTGGTATCCAGGTCAGATTGATGGTGCTCACTTTAGAATTCAGGAGGCAGGATGCTTTGAACTAGGCTTTGGGGTTTCCTTCCCCATCCCCACCCTAATCTTGGTTCAGTGGGTCATGGTTGCTGTCAGCATCAGGAACTTAGCTCTGGGTTGGTCTTTGATCTTAGGCTCCTCTCTTCCTATCTGCTTTAATCTTTACACTTTAAAGGTCTCCCATAATCTGCCCAGGTCATAGGGTAGAGTATTTGTAGGGTAAGCCTCCTGCTGCTTCCTACATTTTAAAAAAGGCAAAGAGGTGCAGCTGATAGCTATTCAGAAATAATTCTAACAGCTAATGACACTTCCTAATTCTAACAAATATTCACTCAAAAACTGAGCTACTATGGTATGCCAGGATCTGGACATGAGGATTATAAAGTGAATTCCTTTCTTTAAACAGTTCTCAGTCTGGTATGGGAGTTGTAACAGTAACTTCATACTCTATGGTGTATCCCACTTGGGTGTACTCAAAGTCCTGTAGTATGAACAGGTTGGAAAATATTGTGAGCTTCATTTTGTAGAGAAGGAACTTGGATCTTGGAGAGATTGTCTTAGGTGGCAGAACTGAGGCCAGAAATCAGGTCTCCTGATTCTAAAACAGGACCATTTGCCTTTACCACACTTGAAGTTCTAACTCAACCTAACTGGAATTCTTATTGCTGCACATGACTCTCTTTTCTCCTTTCTTGATCTTTGAGAGGATCCTCAAGTGTAGATCCCCACATGCCTTGAGATTACCTGGGTTTAGCCCATATTTCCTGAGTAACAATGATAGCTGTTATTAAATGACATGTTTTAAATACCAGTTGCAAGTACTATTCTAAATGCTTCACACATATTAACTCACATATTCATAATAGCCTGCTGAGGTTGGTGCTATTATTATCTTCATTTTACAGATGGGGAAATTGAGGCACAGGGACGTTAACTGACTTAACCAAAGTCCCATGGCTGGCACATGGCAGACCAGGCAGCCCGTTCCAAAGTCTGTACTCGAACTACTATCCCACAGTGTCTTTCCTATGGAAAGAACACTGGAGATATAGGTTCAAGCTCTCATCTGTATTTACTTGCAATGTGACTTTGGATGCATCACCTAATTCCCCTGGGACTCAGTTTCCTTCACTGGTAAGTAATAACAGTAACTCACATTTATATGGTACTTTCCAATTTATAAAGAACTTTGTCAGGGACCAACTCATTTGATCCTCATACATGTCAGTTAAGAAGATGACAATCTTGATTTTATGCATGAGAAAACTCAGGACTCCAGGGTCTAGCCAAGGTCATATAGCTAGTATGTATTGGAACAAGACTTGGAGCCCAGGCCTGGTGGTTTCCTTGAGTTAGAATATGTGGGTTTAGGACCAAATGTGCTCTAAGCATCCTGTAATCCCAGATCTTCTCTGGGCTGGGAAACCAAGAATCTTGGTTGGTCTTAGTTCAGGCTTCTGCAACAAATTACCATAGTGACTTCCCTGATGGTCCAGTGGCTATGACTCCGTACTCCCAGTGTAGAAGGCCTGGGTTTGATCCCTGGTCAGGGAACTAGATCCCACATGCTGTAATTAATAAGAGTTCGCATGCTGCAATGAAAGAGCCCTCATGCTGCAAAAAGATTGAAGACCCCATGTGCCACAACTAAGAGGTGGTGGAGCCAAAATAAAGAAAAAAAATTAAAAATACTACCATAGACTGGATGATTTATAAGCAATATAAATTTATTTCTTATAGTTCTGGAGGCTAGAATTTTGAGATCAGTTTTCCAGTATGGTGAATCCTGGCAAGAGCCTTCTTCTGGGCTATACACTGCCTACTGCGTATATCCTCGCATGGTAGAAAGGTGGCAGAGAAATATCTGGGGTCTCTTTATAAGGGCATTAATCCCATTCATTAGGGTTCCACCTTCATGACTTAATTACCTCCTCTCAAAGTTCCCACATCCTAATACCATCATGGACCACAGCCTTGTCTAACTCAATGAAACTAGGCCATGCTGTGTGGGGCCACCCAAATGGACGGGTCATGGTGGAGAGGTCTGACAGAATGTGGTCCACTGGAGAAGGGAATGGCAAACCACTTCAGTATTATTGCCTTGAGAACCCTATGAACAGTATGAAAAGGCAAAAAGATAGGACACTGAAAGAGGAACTCCCCAGGTCGGTAGGTGCCCAATATGCTACTGGAGATCAGTGGAGAAATAACTCCAGAAAGAATGAAGGGATGGAGCCAAAGCAAAAACAACAGCCAGCTGTGGATGGGACTGGTGATGGAAGCAAGGTCTGATGCTGTAAAGAGCAATATTGCATAGGAACCTGGAATGTTAGGTCCATGAATCAAGGCAAATTGGAAGGGTCAAACAGGAGATGGCAAGACTGAACATTGACATTCTAGGAATCAGCTAACTAAGATGGACTGGAATGGGTGAATTTAATTCAGATGATCATTATATCTACTACTGTGGGCAGGAATCCCTTAGAAGAAATGGAGTAGCCATCATGGTCAACAAAAGAGTCCAAAATGCAGTACTTGGACGCAGTCTCAAAAATGACAGAATGATCTCTTTTTGTTTCCAAGACAACCATTCAGTATCACAGTAATCCAAGTCTATGCCCCAACCAGTTGCTGAAGAAGCTGAAGTTGAATGGTTCTATGAAGACCTGCAAGACCTTCTAGAACTAACACCCCCTAAAGATGTCCTTTTCATAGGGGACTAGAATGCAAAAGTAGGAAGTCAAGAAACACCTGGAGTAACAGGCAAATTTGGCCTTGGAATGCAGAATGAAGCAGGGCAAAGGCTAATAGAGTTTTGCCAAGAGAACTCACTGGTCATAGCAAACACTCTCTTCCAAAAACACAAGAGAAGACTCTACACATGGACATCACCAGACGGTCAACACTGAAGTCAGATTGATTATATTCTTTGCAGCCAAAGATGGAGAAGCTCTATTCAGTCAGCAAAGACAAGACTGGGAGAGGACTATGGCTCAGATCATGAGCTCCTTATTGCCAAATTCAAACTTAAATGAAGAAAGTTGGGAAAACCACTAGACCATTAAGGTATGACTTAAATCAAACCCCTTATGACTATACAGTAGAAGTGAGAAATAGATTTAAGGGCCTAGATCTGATAGACAGAGTGCCTGATGAACTATGGCCGGAGGTTCATGACATTGTACAGGAGACAGGCATCAAGACCATCCCCAAGAAAAAGAAGTGCAAAAAGGCAAAATGGCTGTCTGAGGAGGCCTTACAAATAGCTGTGAAAAGAAGAGAAGTGAAAAGCAAAGGAGAAAAGGAAAAACATACCCATTTGAATGCAGAGTTCCAAAGAATAGCAAGGAGAGATAAGAAAGCCTTTCTCAGCAATCAGTGAAAGAAATAGAGGGAAACAATAGAATGGGAAAGACTAGAGATCTCTTTAAGAAAATTAGAGATAGCAAGGGAACATTTCATGCAAAGATGGGCTCAATAAAGGACAGAAATGATAGGGACCTAACAGAAGCAGAAGATATTAAGAAGAGGTGGCAAGAATACACAGAAGAACCATACAAAAAAGATCTTCATGACCCAGACAATCACAATGGTGTGATCACTCACACTTACCTAGAGCCAGACATCCTGGAATGTGAAGTCAAGCGGGCCTTAGGCAGCATCATTACGAACAAAGCTAGTGGAGGTGATGGAATTCCAGTTGAGCTATTTCACATCCTAAAAGATGATGCTGTGAAAGGGCTGCACTCAATATATCAGCAAATTTGGAAAATTCAGCAGTGGCCACAGGACTGGAAAAATGTCAGTTTTCATTCCAATCCCAAAGAAAGGCAATGTCAAAGAATGCTCAAACTACCACACAATTGCACTCATCTCACACTTTGAGTAAAGTAATGCTCAAAATTCTCCAAGCCAGGCTTCAGCAATATGAGAACTGTGAACTTCCAGATGTTCAAGCTAGTTTTAGAAAAGACAGAGGAACCAGAGATCAAATTGCCAACATCCACTGGATCATGGAAAAAGCAAGAGAGTTCCAGAAAAACATCTATTTCTGCTTTATTGACTATCCCAAAGCCTTTGACTGTGTGGATCCCAATAAACTGGAAAATTCTGAAAGAGATGGGAATACCAGACCACCTGACCTGCCTCTTGAGAAATCTGTATGCAGGTCAGGAAGCAACAGTTAGAACTGGACATGGAACAACAGACTGATTCCAAATAGGAAAAGGAGTACGTCTAGGCTGTATATTGTCACCCTGCTTATTTAACTTCTATGCAGAGTACATCGTGAGAAATGCTGGGCTGGAGGAAGCACAAGCTGGAATCAAGATTGCTGGGAGAAATATCAATAACCTCAGATATGCAGATGGCAACACCCTTATGGCAGAAAGTGAAGAAGAACTAAGAGCCTCTTGATGAAAGTGAAAATGGAGAGTGAAAAAGTTGGCTTAAAGCTCAACATTCAGACAACTAAGATCATGGCATCTGGTCCCATCACTTCATGGGAAATAGATGAGGAAACAGTGGCTGACTTCATTTTGAGGGGCTCCAAAATCACTGCAGATGGTAATTGCAGCCGTGAAATTAAAAGATGCTTATTCCTTGGAAGGAAAGTTATGACCAAACTAGGCAGCATATTAAAAAGCAGAGATATTACTTTGTCAACAAAGGTCCATCTAGTCAAGGCTATGATTTTTCCAGTAGTCATGTATGGATGTGAGAGTTGGACTATAAAGAAAACTGAGTGCCGAAGAATTGATACTTTTGAAGTGTATTGGAGAAGACTCTTGAGAGTCCCTTGGACTGCAAGGAGATCCAGCCAGTCCATCCTAAGGGAGATCAGTCCTGGGTGTTCATTGGAAGGACTGATGTTGAGGCTGAAACTCCAATACTTTGGCTACCTGATGCGAAGAGCTGATTTATTTGAGAAGACTCTGATGCTGGGGAAGATCGAGGGCAGGAGAAGGGGACGACAGAGGATGAGATGGTTGGATAGCATCACCAATTCAATGGACATGGGTTTGGGTAGACTCCAGCAGTTGGTGATGGATAGGGATGCCTGATGTGCTGTGGTTCACGGGGTTGCAAAGAGTCATACATGACTGAGTGGCTGAACTGAACTGAATGAATACTATCACAGTGAGCGATAGGATTTCAGCATATGAATCTGGAATTTCAGTCCATTGCAGGGGTAATAGTGAGCTCTTAGTTTGGTGCCAGTTGAGGCTGGTGGAAGATGGCATCTACTCTGCACACTGCATTCAGCTGGGCATATGAAGCTCTCCTTTGCAATCCCTTAGCAAGCTTAAGGCTCAATGGGGGCCTCCCGCAGACCATTCCTCTAATAGAACCTGGCTTTAGGGAACAGCCATGAAACCATCTCTTGACCGACTATCTCTTTCACAGCCTGAGCAACCGTATCTTCTTGTCCTTTCATTTTTTTCAGGGATCAGCCCTGGGAATGGCCACGAAGCGTGTCTGAGCTGAGGCTCTGCCCCCAGAGATGCAAAGGAAAAAAGGGCAAAAATATAAAATAAAGATTATGCAAAAGAATTACCCTGCATGTTTCTCCCATCTTCCTCATCTCCCCGTGTAAATTACCCTATTATTCTGCTCCCTTAGGACTCCTGATCGTCCTTATTTCTTCTTTTGAGCTAAAGTCATTCATGCAGTAAATTAGTTCTTTGCTTTGAAATAGCTCTGATTGTAGCAGTTGCTGCTACCACCAGCAGCAACACCACGTCCCCCGGACAGTTTCCAAAAAAAAAGAAAGAAAGAAAGAAAAAATCTTCAACAACTCTCCCTTCCTCCCACTGTATTCACTCACATGCACAGAGAGACATGGGATGCCCATTTCCTGGGAAATGCTTTCTTATAAAGGCAAATAAATGCATGCTGAGAGGGACTGCAGATGAATCCTGAGTAACAACTCAGGATGGGACGGGGGGATTACAGTCATCAAGACCAAGGGTCAGCAGCCTGAAGACTTCCACTCTGTTCTCCTTCATCAAACACCTCGTCTTGGGGGGACTTCCCTGGGGGCCCAGTGGTTAAACTCCATGTTGCTCCCAGTGCACAGGACTGGGTTCAATCCCTGGTCAGGGAACTAGATCCCACGTGCCATAACTGAAGATCCCACATGCAGCAACAAAGCCTAAGTGCAGTCAAGTCAAACACACAAACAAAAAAACCCAGTCCTGATTCACCATGGGTTACCGGGGAAGCAGTATAACACAGAGGTGAAGAACCCAGGTTTTGAGTTTGAGTCCTGGGTCTAGACACTTTTTAGCTGTGTAACCTTAGGGAAGTGTCTTAGACCTGAATATTTGTTTCCTCACCTCTGCCATATCTCACTCCAGTTTCATGTAACCAGTTGCCTACTCAGTATCTCTTCTTAAGCATCTAATAGGTAAACAATAGAGGGAGAAGACATATGTATACTTATGATGATTTATGCTGATGTATGGCAGAAACCAACACATTGTAAAGCAATTATCCTTCAGTTAAAAACAAATACATTTAAAAAGAAAATAAAAAAGGAACAAGAGGGCTCATTTTGGCAGCACTGAAAAAAAAAATCAGGAAAGAAAAAAATAATGGGCAAATAATCTCTTGGTCTTCCCCTTCCAAATCTACTCCTATAGTCTCCCTTTCCCAGAAAATGTCAACTTCATTGATCCTTTGCTCAGGCTGAAGTTTTCAGTGTCATCCTTGACTCTGCTCTTCTCTCACATTCCAAGCTGTCTATACATCCTAATGACATTATTTACAGAAATGCAAATTACTTCTTACCACCTCTACTGCTACATTCTGGTCAAACCATCATAATTCCTTTCCTGGTAATTTCAATGGCCTCCTAACTGATTTCCAAGCGTCCCTCCTTGTCTCCAAAAGAGTTCTTTAAAAACATAGTCAGTTCATATCTTCTCCCTTCAGAATTTTCCAATGGCTTTTGACTTAGAGTAAAAGCCAGCAATCTACACAATCTGCACCACGCCCCCAATATTGATATGACTGTAATTCATCCATGTTGCAGCATACATCACAACTTCATGGCTGAATAATGTCCTATTGTGTGTGTATACCACATTTTTCTTATTCATTCACCCACTAATGAATGTATGGGTTGTTTCTACCTTATGGCTACCATGACTATGATTGCAAAGAACATTGGCATACTATTATCTGTATCCCTGTTTTCAGTTCTTTTGGGTATACTGAAAGAGTATACCTGAGAGTGGAATTGCTGGGTCATACAGAAATTCTATGCTTAGTTTTTGTTTTTTCAACCAAACTGTTCTCCAGAGTCTGTACCATTTTATGTTTCTACTTGAAATGCACAAGAATTCTAATTTCCCCAAATCCTCACTGACACTTGTTAATTTGTTTAGTATTATTATTAATACCATCTTTGTAGACGTGAAGTGGTACCTCACTGAGGTACTGATACACATTTCCCTAATGATTTAGATGTTGAGCGTTTTTTCATGTATTTATTGGCCATTTGTATATATTCCTTGAAGAAAGGTCTAGTCAAGTCCTTTTTCCCATTTTTGAAATTGGGTTGTTTGTCTTTCTGTTGAATGTAGAAATTCTTTATACAGTCTGGATATGTAGCCCTTATCATATTATTTCAAATAATTTCTCCCATTCTGTAGGTTGTCCTTTAAATTTCTTAATAATGCCTTTTGATGCACAAAGTTTTTGATTTTTATGAAGCCCAATGTATCTATTTTTCTTCAGTTATTTGTGCTTTTGTCATCAAACCTATGAATCCATTGCCAAATTCAAGATTATACAGATTTCCCACTAAGTTTTGTAAGAAATTTACGATTTTAGTTCTTCTATTTAAGTCATAAATCCACTTTGAGTTCATATTTGTATTTGCTCTGAGGTAGGGGTCCAACTTCATTCTTTTGCATGTGGAAACTCAGTGGTCCTAGAACCATATGGTGAAAAGACTGTTCCTTTCCCATTCAGTGGACTTGGCACTCTTATTTAAAATCAATTGGCCTTGGATGTATGAGTTTACTTCTGGACTTCTAATTCTCCATTTGTCTATATGTCTATCCTTATGCCAGTACCACACTCTTTTGATTATTGTAACTTTGTAGTACCTTTGACATTCAGAAAATGTAGCTATTCAGAATCTCTTGTAATTTCACATGAATTTGATGGTTAACTTTTGTTTTTCTACAAAATGTGACTGGAGTCCTGATAAGGAATTTTTTGAATCTGTAGGTCACTTTGAGTAGCATAGACATCTAACCAATATTGCCTTCCTATTCATGTGCATGGGACGTGTTTCCATGTACTTAGATCTTCTCCAATTTCTTGCAGCAGTATTTTGCGGTTTTCAACGTATACATCTTTCATATCCTTGGTTAAATTTATTTCTAAATATTTCATTCTTTTAGATGCTATTCTAAGACTGACTTCTTAACTTCCCCTTCTAAACTGTAGGTGTGTATAAACACAACTGATCTTTTGATTTATACCCTGCAACTTTACTGAATTTTAGTTCTAGTAGCTTTCTTGTTGATTATTCTGGATTTTCTACATATGGGATCATGTCATCCATGAATAGAGATAGTTTTACTTCATGCTTTGCAACTTGGTTGCCTTTATTTTTCCGTCTGGTTGCTCTAGCAGTTCAATGTCGAATAGCAGTGGTGAAAGTAGATATCCTAGACTTATTCCAACATCTTCCTTTTGAGTTGTTTTGCTGCTTTTTACTCTTTGCCTTAGTTTCAGTGAATCTGGGGGACTGGATGGGACTACCACATAAGTCTGTTATGTATGTTGACCCCAGAAATGCACTCAAGTCTCTTTTAGCAAAAGTTAGTTGTTTTATACTGAAAAGATCTTTTACGTTATCTAGTCTGCTACTTCCGGAAGCAATACAAGCTGACATTTTGAAAAACTCTGACATAGAAAATGACACGTTAGCTCTCATAGCCCAGTTTGATGGCCCTCTTTCCATTTCATCCAGAATAATAATAACAAGGAGTATCATGACAATAGAAGCTGAGTCACGAAGAAAATCTGGAAGTTAGTCAAGTTTACAGGGGTCAGAGGTATCTGTGGGTTGGGGGCAGGGACTAGGGAAACTGGTTTGAAGGATGAGAGATCAATAGCTCTTGTACCCCATATAGCAATCAGACTTGTCCCATTTCTCAGCCAGGTGTCTACTCCAGTGTCCTATATGTAGCACCTTGCAACTGTGTCCTCAGTTGCTACAGAACTTACCCTTGTGAACCGAAATCATATTTAAGTTTAAACTGCTTGTCTTTCTGTGTGTGTATGCATGAGACACAGACACACACGCATGCACACACACACACAGAGGAGAGTGATTGGGGAAACATATTTTGGCTCTTCCCCTCTCTTCTCTTGCTTGTGCTTTTTCCTGGGGCCTCCGTATCACCCCCGCTTTCTGGGTACCCCTCCCTTAGTTTCTGTAAGCCCAGGTGTGTGGAGGTGGCTGTGATTCCTCCTGCCCAATAAGCTATTAGATATGTGACCTCCTGCTGATGCCTGGGGGTGATGTTGCCCAGCTACAGTTGCTGGGGGAACCTCAAGTTAGAATTTCTTCACTTCAGGGTATATAAAGTCTCAATCACTCTGGTGAATTAATATCACTTTTCCCTGGCTAAATGTGAAACCCATATAAGTGCGTGTCTGCTTCTGGGATGATTGAAGTTAGAGCAGTCTTGCTCGGATCCTGTCAATCACCCCTCCCTCCTCTCTGCTGAGTGTGTTCAAGCCGCAGAGCTCAAGTGGGAGTCTTGAAGGAAATAAAGAGAAATGATTGGCAGCCCTCTGAGCAGCTCCTATCAGGTGGCAGATACATCCAGAGAGGCCTTCTGGTCTGATGATGGAACTAGTCCCCATTAGTCTTCCACAGGCTGATGGAAGATATGTAACCTCTAGCCTAAGTAAGCTCCTGGTGTGATGGGAAAGATCTATGTCCCACTTGAAGTAAGCTCCTGGACTGATGGGGAAGACCTAGTACTTGCCCTGGAGAACCTCTGGTCCAAAGAGGAAGACACCCTCCCCTGGGAGATGGAAAACGTGATGAACCATTCTGTTCTCAGGTATCCTATTGGGTAGGATCAGGCTGGCTGGGGGTGGCTGTTGACTAGTATTGATATGTGTCCTTGGGAAAGTATGCTGACTGCCTTTCTTACAAATAAGGCCTATGAACCCCAGCTGAACCCTCACTGTCCCTGGAAAATGCTGACCACTCCTTCCTGCCCTCACCTCGAGGCTCTTCTGAGTTTTTCCCATTCTTGACCAGTCTTGCAACCCCTGTCTTGACTTCCCAATTGAAATTCTAAGCATAGAAAATTGGATAGAATGTTGAATACTCACAAATGAGTATTTGGCATGGAGATTCTACAATTGTCAACATTTTGCTGTATCTCTTTCATCAAATACCTCTCCATATATCTAGTATTCAATACATCTTATTTCTGGTATATATTAAAGTAAGATGCAGACTATCAGTATACTGCATTCCAGACACTTCAGCAGCATATAATTAAGTAGAATTAATATTTGCATATGTTTTTTGTGTGCATATGTATGGGGGAGGGGTGTTACATTTACATGCATGAAACTGTAAAATGCACAAGTGTATTCTCTGAGCTCTGACAAACACTTTGCATGTGTAACCCCAATCAGTATAAAGTTATGGAACAATTCTATCAGCTAGGAAATCTGTTCATACCCCCTTTCCAGTCAATCGCTACTCTCATCCTGCAGAAGTAATCCATTTTTATTAAAAAAAAAAACCTTTCTAAAATTTCACATAAATGGAATCAAATAATATGTACTCACATTTTTGAGGTCCACCCATTCATTTATTTTTGGCTGCGCTGGGCTTCTGTTGCTTTGTGTGGGCTTTCTCTAGTTGCAGCAAATTGGGGCTACTTGTCATTGCAGTGCATGGGCTTCTCATCCATTGCAGCGCAATGGCTTCTCTTGTGGAGCACAGGCTCTAGGTCATGTGCTTCAGGAGTTGTGGCTCCTGGGCTCTAGAGCTCAGGCTCAGGAGTTGCGGTGCACGGGCTTAGTTGCTCCACAGCATGTGGAATCTTCCTGGACCAGGGATTGAACGAATGTCCCCTGCATTGGGTTTGAATCCACCACACCACCAGGGAAGTCCAAGATTCATTCGTTTTTGTTGCATGTGTCAATACTTTGTCCTTTTTGTATCATCAGGAAGTGGTTAACAATTTGTGTATCCATCTGTCTTCATGAGCAGTTTATTTGAGGTTGTTTTCCAGGGGCTACCGTGAGTGAAGTGGCCATGAATGTTCTGGTACACATCTTTCTGTGGACCTATGTCTTCCTTTCTTTTGGGTGAATGCTTGGAACTGGAATTGCTGGGTCATAGAGCAGACATGTGTTCAGGACACCTAACTTACTGTGAAAAGTCTGTTCAAACATTTACCCTTCTTTTTACTGGGTTGGTCATGTTTTATTTATTGCATTGTAGCTCTTTATATATACTTGATACAAGTCCTTTAATGGAGTGTTCTGCACTGTCTTCACGAGTCTGTGACTTGTTATCCATTTTATTTTTTGAACAGGAAGTTGGGTCTATTGGTGGGTGTGAGTAAGGAGGAGCAGTGCCAAAGCCCTTAAGAGTGCAGGGCTCACCATTCGTCTATGGGATCATGACTAGGGATGTATCTGACCCCATAGGCATCCAGGATGAGCCACGGTTCAGCTGCCATAGCTTCAAATTCATCCACATTGAACTTGGTAAAGCCCCACTTCTTGGAGACATGGATCTTCTGACAACCAGGGAACTTGAACCAGGCCCTGTGTAGAACCTCAATCATGCTTCTGGTCCTGCAGCTTGGGGTGACAGACTTGATGACTTGGAAAATGTGGACCCTGGTCACTGTGCCCTGGAGCTTTCTGAAGACACCTGAATACCTGTCTGAAGCATTGCCTGGTGACAACATGAAGTCAGACATAAATGTTCATTGGAAATCATGGTCTCTAGGGTCTCTTAGGGCAGTCTATGCAAACAACAGGTTGCATATACTATTGAGGAAGCTGCTGTTTGCAGCCATTGCATAGCAGCATTTTCTTAATTATGTTTTTGATGAGCAGAAGTTATAAATTTTTATGAAATCTACATTATCATATTTTCTTTTGATTATTATTACTTTTTGCCTCCTTTCTAAGAAAGCTTTGCCTGTCTCCAGGCGATGAAGATATTCTATGTTTTCTTTTGGAAATTTTATAGTTTTAGTTTTTGAGATTAGATCTATGAAAGTCAAAGTATTAGTCACTAAGTCATATCTGATTCTTTGCGACCCCATGGACTGTAGCCCGCCAGGCTTCTCTGTCCATGGGATTCTCCAGGCAAGAATACTGGAGGCAGTTGCCATTGCCTTCTCTAAGGAATCTTCCCAACTCAGGGATCAAACCTGGGTCAACTGCATTGCAGGCAGATTCTTTACTGTCTTAACCACCAGGGAACGATTCATCTCAAATTAACTTTTATATATCTTAGTGTAAGATAGAGGTCGATGTTCATGTTTTCTTATATTGATGGCCATTGTCGTAGCCACACCTGTTGGAAAGAACTGCTTTATCTGTAGAATTACTTCAGTTCTTCCTTGAAAAGTCAAATGACCGTTTAAATGTGGGTCTATTTCTGGGCTCTCTGTTCTGTCCCATTGAATGACATGTCTCTCTTTGTACATCATAAAGTCTTGATGACAGTGCACCAGTTTTATAGCAAGCCTTGAAATTAGGTAGTGTAAATTCTCCAACTTTCCTTTCCTTTATCAAGATTACCTGGGGCATTCTAGGTCATTTGCATTTCCATGTACATTTTAGAATGAGCCTATAAATTTCTACAAATGAAGTCAGCTGGAAATTGGGATTGAGATTCTGTTGACTCTCTATGTCAAGTTGGAGAGAAGTGACATTTGAATAACATTGAGTCTTCTCATACAGGAACATTTATTTCAGTTCTCTTTTACTTATCTAGTATTTTGAGGGGATCATTTTCAATGTGTAGGTCTTACATATCTTTTGTTAAACTTATTCCTAAGTATTTTAATTTTTTGGCCTTTTTAGTGTAAATGGAATTTTTAAAGATTTCACTTTCAACAGACATGTGGACACAGAGGGGGAAGGGGAGGGTGAGACGAGTTGGGAGAGTAGCATTGGCATGTATACCCTCCTGTGTGAGAAACAGACAGCTAGTGGGAAGCTGCCGAATGGCACAGGGAGCTCAGACTGGGGCTCTGTGATGACCCACAGGGGTAGGATGGGGTGGGCGGGAGAGAGATTCAAGAGGGAGTAGAAATTTTAAAAAATAAGAAAAAAAAAAGATTTCATTTTCCAGTGGTTTCTGCCGGTGTAGGGGAATACAATGGATCTATTAGTGTGGCTCTTTTATTCTGTGACTTTGCTCAATTCAGTTCTTAGTTCTAGTTGCTATTTTATAGATTCCTAGGGATTTTCTCAGAGAAGGCAATGGCACCCCACTCCAGTACTCTTGCCTGGAAAATCCCATGGATGGAGGAGCCTGGTAGGCTGCAGGATATGGGGTCGCCAAGAGTCAGACAGACTGAGTGACTTCACTTTCACTTTTCACTTTCATGCATTGGAGAAGGAAATGGCAACCCACTCCACGGTTCTTGCCTGGAGAATCCCAGGGACGGGGGAGCCTGGTGGGCTGCCGTCTATGGGGTTGCGCAGAGTCGGACACGACTGAAGCGACTTAGCAGTAGTAGGAGTAGTAGTAGGGATTTTCTCTAGAAACAATTATGCAGTTTTCATATACAGTTTTACTTCTTCTTTTCTGATTTTTTTCTTTTTATTCTTTTATGTTGTCTTGTTGCCCTAGCTAAAACCTCCAATGAAATGTTAAATAGAGGTAGTGAAAGTGGCCAGCAGCCTTGCTTTGTTCCTGACCTTAAGGGGAATGGCTATTAAATCACTTTGAATATGATGTTAGCTGTAGGTTTTTCATAGATGTCCTTTCTCAGATTGAATAATTCCTTCTCCTCCTAATTTTCTTTAAAACATGATCAACAGGCATTGGATTTTATAAAAACAATCATCTGGGTTTTCTTCTTTATTCTGTTAATACAGTGAATTATATTGAGTGTTCAGACAATATTCATTCTCAGAACAAACCTTGGTCATGATGTATTTTTATTTTTGTATATTGCTGGATTTTACTTGCTCATAATCTGTTAAGGATTTTTGACTTAAGTTGGTGATGGATATTAATTTTTGTCATTTTCTGCCTCTTTTTGTAATTTTTCTGTCAAGTTTTAATATCACGGTTAATCTGGCATCATGAAACAACTTAGAAATATTCATCTTCTTCCATTTTCTGAGTTTGTGTAGGATTGACAGTATTTCTTTCTTTCATATTTGATGAAATTCATAGTGAAATCATCCATGTGGAAATTTTGTTTATGGGAAGATTTTTGATAAAAAAATTCCCTTTATTTAATATATATAGGGCTATTTATCTTTTTCTATTTTATCTTGTGTCAGTTTTAGAAACTTGTATTTCTCAAGGAATGTATCCAGTTTGTTTAAGTTGTTTACGGTATTCTTTCTTCCTTTCTCATGTTATAGGAAATGTAGTAATAGTCCCTCTTTTGTTCCTGATATTAGGAATTGTGTATTTTTTTTTTCCTTGATAATCTAGCTTGGCTGGGCTCCTTAACCTTCCCTAGTTTTTTTGTTTTAACTAATGTCCTTGCCTCTGACTTTTCTGGAAAGGCTAAGGGTGGACTTCCAAGGCCTGTCAGTTCCCACCCCCTAAATCAAAGTGTTTTGCTTTTTTTTTTTTACTTTCTTCCTTCCCTCCTACCTTAAAGGAAGAATTGTCCTTGATTTTCTCCAACCGAACTCTCCTCTTATATGTCTGATTCCAAACCCATACTGTAAACTCCTATCTCTTGCCCTTGCAGGTTACCGCACCCCGATGTAACACTCTTCTTGGCCCTTCCCTCTTTCTGTATTATGATCCACACTGTTGTCCAGGCCACAGTCCCTTGCGGCATCTCCAGCCTCAATTCTGGATCTGATAGTCTTGAATATCAGAGAGACTCATAAGTCTAGGATGTGAGATGGCTTTTCACTCACTGGTATTTTTCTCATGCCTTCCTTTCAGACAGAGTATGTTTTCCCCTAGCTTCCTGGAAATCTTCTACTCAATTGATGAGTACCTTTCTCCTTGAAGCCTGGTGCAATCAATCATTTCCTGGTTCAGCAGCTACTTGGACAGATAATGTGGATAAAGCAGCTGTTACATGTCATTGTATGCATTTGGGATGTCTTTGCTACCCCCACCGATTCTACAAAGTCCTTGGGGGCAGGAACCATGTCTGTTCATATTTTTTTTTTCCAGTATTTATTTATTTGGCTGCACAGGGTCTTAGTTGTGGCACGCAAGACCTTCAGTCTTTACTGTGGCAGGAAGGATCTTTAGTTGCAGTGTGTAGGATCTAGTTCCCTGGCCAGGGATAGAACTGTGGCCTCCTGCATTGGGAGCACGGAATCTTAGCCATTCTTTAGTCCTCATATTTTTTTCCCTTAGTTTTTCTTGCTTTATTTTTCTCCGTTTTATTTTGGCATAAACATTTTTTCCCCGCAAAAATCCTCAACAAAATACTAGCAATCTGAATCCAGCAATACAATAAAAGGATCATATACCATGATCAAGTGGGATTTATCCCAGGGAGGCAAGGATTTTTCAATATTGGCAAATCAATCAGTGCCATACAGCACATCCACACATGGAAGAATAAAAGTCATATGATCATCAGCACCCATTTGTGATGAAAAAAAGACTCTCCAGAAAGTGGGCATAGAGAGAACATACCTCAACATAATAAAGGCCATAGACGACAAACCAACAGCTAACACCATAGTCAACAGTGAAACGCTGAAAACATTTCCTCTAAGATCAGGAACATGTCTGTTCATATGTATATTCTTACTGCCTAATGCACTGTAGGTGCGCAAGACACGTCTGCCAACTGAATAAGGAACATTTCATTGCATGAAGATCAGGGGTCTCCACTCCTCCTTACTCCCACTGGCCGATTTTCCTTCTGTTCTCTCAGTCCCCCTCCCTTCCCTACAAGTGTAGAGCGACTGGTGAGTCCTTCTTCTTCTCCATCACCAGTTTTGTTGTTGGCCAGTTTGTTGCTGGCTTTGCTCTCTTGGGTCTTCCTTCAGGCTGCTGCCTTTCCTTTTTCTTCCTTTCAGTCTCTGCCATCTCCACTAAATTTTGAAGCGTCATTGTCTCACTCAGGAACCACTGTCTCTAAATCAGTCTCTCAGCCCTAATAAGTACGAAGCGTTGGGGAGACAGTCAGAGTCGAGGACAAGGTTGAGACAATGATGGTGATGGTAGCGGATGGCTATCTCAGTCCTAATCACAACTCAACCCTCACCATAACTCTGCTGCTGCTGCTGCACCATAACTCTAGGTGAGCACTACGATTAGCCTCATACTGATGAGGAAATTGAGACTCAGAGAGGTTAAGAAACTGGCCCACAATGACACAGTAAATGGCAGAGCAGAAGCCAACTGTCTTGGCCAAATCCAGTCCAAACAGCTGGGGAGGGACTTCCTTAGTGGTCCAGTGGCTAAGACTCTGAGCCTCAGTGTAGAGGGGCTTGGGCTCAGTCCTTGGTCAGGAAACTAGATACCACATCCTGAAACTAAGAGTTCTCATGCCACACCAAGGATTGAAGATGGAAGATCCCATGTGCCACAACTAAACCTTGGCCTGGCACATCCAAATAAATAGAATATTTAAAAAACCCATGCATCTGGGGAGCTCCCATTTCATTGTAGGTTTACTAATTATAGAATACTAATAATAACCACTTATCAGATATTCAATATGGGCTAGGTACTGTACTAAGCACTTTAGTTACATTGCTTCGTTTAAATCCTTTCCAGAAAATCCTACAAAGCAGGTGTTATGCCTCATGTTTTACAGGTAAGGGAATAGAGGTTCAGAGGAAGTTAACTCACTTAAGGTCACATGGCAAGTAAGAGGCAGAGCTGGAACTTGAGCCCAGGTCTGTCTGACTCCAAAGCACCTGCTTGTAACCATGATTCTTCTTTTGCCTCTGCTATTACAAGATATCAGAATTGAAAGAGCTGCCTTTGGAAGCTACCAGGCTCTATCTCCTGCTTCATGGGGAAGTCATCCTGAGAGTCACTGATGGGGAGCTCCCATTTCACTGTAGGTTTACTAATTATAGAATACTAATAATAACCACTTATCAGATATTCAGTATGGGCTAGGTACTGTACTAAGCACTTTAGGTACCTTGCTTCATTTTAATCCTTTCCAGAAAATCCTACAGAGCAGGTGTTATGCCTCACAGAGTCACTGATGGAGGATCTTCTCAGCCCAGTTTGAATGCTTCCAGGGTTGGGGAGCTCACTCTTTCCTGGGGCAGCCCACCTGTGGTTAGACAGTGATGATTGCCAGAAAACTCTTTTTTTGTAAGGAGCCCAAGAAATCAGCTTCCCTCAGCTCCCCCAGCCAGTGTCCTCTAGAACTGCCCATCCCCCTCCCCTTCAGGACAGACCCTGCATCCCCCTAGCTTTGCCAGAGGCAGAATTGAGTTAGATCCCCTTGGCCAGAGAGGGGCTGACCTGCCCGAGTTGTGCTGTGTGGGTGGGGAGCCGGAAAGTCACAGGCATCCCTGGGGAAGAGATGTACGAATGTTCTGGGTCTTTCATCTTAAGTGGTTTCTGATGCGTCTGGCTGAGTGGTTGCCCGGAGCCACCCCGTTTAACATTCATGTAGATTCTGGGCTGGGCTATTGCAGGAGTAAATCACCCGTGTCTGCCTTCACCCCCCACCCAATTCCTATCCCCTCAAGACAAGTAGCTCCCTGGTCTCCATGGCAACAGGCTCATCTGTTTTACATGGCATCCCAGGCCAAGAGAAGTTCATTCTATCCCAACTCTGCTAAATAATGGGAAGAAGCAGGAGGAGGAGGAGGAGGAGGGGCGGAGAGCGAGCCTCTGTAGCTCCTTCTGATCCCACTTAGAACACTCAGAGCTGAAAGAGCCCTCAGGTCCACGGGCCCAATGCTCTCATGTTGGATGCAGGAAACTGGCTTCAGAGAGGAAAACTGGTAGTCACACTGTACATCAGTGACAGAGACGGGTCTAGTGGGCAACCAAGAAACATTTGTTCAATGAATGAATCATGGAATCCTCACGAGTTGGAGACAGCTGACGGATGATTCCATCCAGTGCCTGAAAATGTCCAGAAATTATACTCTGCAACAGATGGTCAAACAAACTCAGCTTGGGTGTTTGAACTGAGCTATATTACTATCTGAGGGGCTTCTATTGCTGGGCAGTTTGAAGGCAGAAAGCTCCTTTACACACTGAACGTAAGCCTGATCTCCTGTCCGTTGCCCATCAATTCAGATTCTGTCCTTTGGAGCCATGGAGATTCCAGTCCTTCACTTGTCCTATGTGACTAGCTCTGGGGAAGGTATGAGAAAGGTGTGGGGGTATGGGGGAGGTATGATCCCCCATCTGCAGGGGTGAAGTAACTGACCAGAGCCAGTTAAAGCCCAGGCATCCTGGTCCTTGGATGGGGGTGGGGGACAGTTGTCTTATCTCCTCCGGGCGCTTTCCATTCTCCTCCCATTTGGGAGATGGGGGCTGTCCAGTCCATTTCCTGTCTGTACCATTAGTGGGGTTAGGTCCTGAGCCTGACCTCCCCTCTTCATCCCCAGAGCTATCGTCTCTCTAAGACAAGAAAGCAGTTCCTCTGTTCAACTTCAGGCCAAGGCCTTGTGGGTAGGTGAACATGATGCCAGGTTCCCTCTCCCCAACCCAGCCATTGACCACTCCCCCCCAACCAGCTCCTCTATCATGTCTAGAAAAACTCCTGTGATCCTAAACGGTGTGAAGCTGCAGAAATGAACAAGGTTCGGAGTGTCTTTCATCTCCCTGCTGGTAGTGACTCTGCTCTATAATTTTTGGAAGGCCACTAAGCCCCTCAAACATTTCCCTTTTCCCTCAGTGTCCCTTATGCCTTTTATTTCCTACAGGAAGTTCCAAGGAGGGGCTTGGGGAGGATCTGTGGAGTGGGCCGTGGGCACAGTGCCAAAAAAGGCGGTAGCCTTGGTGGAGAGGGCCAGAGGAATAAGGAGTGGTTGGGGAAGGTGACAGAGTTAGGGCTGAGAAGCGGGCACTATTTTATTTCTTAAATTCCACCTCTCATTTCTTCCAATTAGTCTGAGAAGCCTCAGACCATCCTTCCGAGACCTCAGCCCGAGCTGACAGCCATTGGATGGAGGGATGCCTGGATTCCCTCTGCTTTAACTAGGAGTTTGCTTTCTACCCCAGGGGTTTAGCCAGTCAGTGCAAGCATGCAAATGAAGGAATCCTGAGTAGACTTTCCTCCAGCCATTCACCAGCTGAGTTACAACCTAGGCTCTCTGATTGGCCCAACAGAAGGGGGTGGGGGGCTTGGGTTGTCAGACTCAGTTTCTTTAATGGGCCAGTGGGCAGGGAAGAGAAAAAGTGCATAGATAATCAGAACATACACACACACTTTCAGTTCAGTTTGGAACACAGTGTATCAACATTTTGCAACATGTTTAACTTCATAATGGATTGACTTTTGCTGTTTGGAGGATATGAGAGATTGGAAGAGGGTTGAGAAGGGCAGACCAGGATAACATGGGATGGATAAGGGAACTACCTCCTCCCTCCATCCCCACCAGCTACACTTCCCCACGTTTTATTTTGTCTTGTTTTTTTTTTTTTTTTTTTTATGGTGTCAAACCCCTCTCGTTTGCCCCCTATTTAGAGGTGTTCACCCAGACCTTTCCAACATTTCGCACCAGGGTCCCTGGGCATGTCCCTGGAGCAGGACTGTGTGTGCACAGACCAGAATTGAAGATGGATTGTTCCCCGCAATAAATATCGACTGATTCATAAATCTGGTTGCCAGATTCGATCACAGTCACTGCCTGTATAATCCAAGAGCAGGAAGATGCCAGCTAATTCTGTGCTGGGCCCGCTGATTCCCAGTGGAAGATGTTGAATAAACGTCAATGTCTTTTAGCCCTGTGCATCTTGGGGGTTATGTGAGGGGGCTGGGGAGAATGAATCCTTCCAGCCTTGGAGGAGGCAGGTGGTAAAGACTCAAGTGAACCGAGGGACAGACGGTGTCAAAGGACAGGACTGTGGCCCCCTTCTCCCCCACCATCTCCACCCCCCTCCCTCCCTTTAGCTTGAACCTGCCTCTACAGCAACCACAGTCAGCCTGAGCCAGGTAATGCTGAGCGTCTGGACGGAAAGCAGAATCAGCCAGCCCATCACCCAGATGCTTCTTCTAAATACCTAGAGCTTTGTGCAGAGAAAAATAAAACACTCTGACAATGATGATCTTTCACTTTTCATCCAGATGTTGGATGTCGAGTAAATACAGCCTGGGGGGGCTCTTAATTGCTCTTTCCTAGAATCTCCACATTAACTCAGGTCCCATAGCCCCTGTGAGGGATTTACTAGAAGGGAGAAGGCAGTTGTTCTTGCTGGCATATACTCCTTGGGTACCATGGGTCTGTGGGTACCATGGGTCTGTGGCTGCCAGTTGACTCTGAATATGTTCTGCTAAAAATTTCTTTCATCTCCCTCCCCCTCTCTGTCTCTATCTCCCCTCCATTATCTCTCTCCCTCCTTCTTTCCCTCCTCTCCCCCTCTCTCTCTGTCTCTGACTCTCTGTTTCTCTTTCTGTCTGTTACACACACACACACACACCCTCAGTGTTGGTCTAGACCCTCTGGGTTGACTAGAAGCATATGCTGCGATGGAGAGAAATGTGAGGCTATAATTACCGTGATAATTGGGACCACCCGATGGAAATCTCCTTCCTGCCCTGGCCTGCCTCCCACTGCCCTCCCTCACACTCTCTCGTTCACAGCTGGGTGATCTTACAGGTGCTCGGATGTGACAAATGGTTGGTGTTTGGAAGCGGTTGGTGTTTGCTGCTTCCAAACACCAACTCAGTCCATGGCCCAGGTGACGCTGGCTACTGCCTCCGGAAAGCTGAAGACCTCATTCAAGGGCTGTGCGCGTATGTGCCAGGTACTGCTGGAGACTCCAAGAATGGAACAAAATGGGTGAAAGCCCTGCCCTCGCAAAGCTTCCTTTGGGACAGACAAACCAGTGCACGTATCCGTTAGAACAAAATATACTAGGTGGCCTGAGATATTAAGGCGAAAAGGCAGGAAAGGGTGGTTGGGCAACTGTGGGCTGACTTGCGATTCTAGACTGTGTTCTGGACGAGAAGAGGTGAATTAGCGTGTGAGGTCTGGAGGAGGTGCAGGAAGAGGGAACTGCAATTGCCGAGGCCCAAGGGCAGAACTGGGCCTGGGGTACCTGAGGAATAGTGAGGTGGCAGATGTGGCTGGGAGGAGCAAGCACCGGGGACAGAACAGGGCATGAGGTCAGTGAGGTCACAGGTCATACAGGGCCCTGACGGTCATCTCAAGATAGTGGGCTTTCACTCGGACGAGCACCAGTTCCACGGAGAGTCCCTCCAAGACCCAAGTTCCAAGGAGAGAGAAGCTGCATTTTTCCACCTGCCAGAGCCTCCTCCCTCTCCGCTGTCCTCCATCAGGGCAGGACTTTCTGGAATGGGGACAGGTCCATCCTTGGCCCTGGCACAGCCTTGTTGTTGTTCAGTTGCTAAGTCGTGTCTGACTCTTTTGTGACCCATGGACTGTAAGCCTGCCAGGCTCCTCTATCCATGGAATTTCCCAAGGAAGAATACTGGAGCGGGTTGCCATTTCCTCTTTCAGGGGATCTTCCCCATCCAGGGACTGAGCCTGCGTCTCCTGTATCGGCAGGCAGATTCTTTACCACTTCTATCTAATTTTACTTTGGTGCCACCCAACCCCATGGTTCGGGACCATGCCCCTCTTCTGGGTCATGCAGCTTTCTTGGCCTGGGAATGGCTGGGAACATGCAGGCAGGACCAGCTTCCAGCGGAAGAGAAGACAGGCCTGATCCCAGGTAAGCGTCTGATCTGCTGATGCTGCCGGCTGGGGTGCACCCTGGTTGGCCATGAGGTCAACCACCTGCTGATTTGCATGGCCCCGGACACTCCTGACAGACAGCATTTTTTTTTAATTAATGGAAAGAATGGTCTTTCAGTCCTATTCTGATTCTGTCTCCCTGGCTCCCTCTCGGTGGTGGAACTCTAAAAATCCTAATTTGAGAGGAATGTGGGGAAGACTGTGGGGTCTGGAGCCAGGCAGCTTCTGATCCCAGATCTATACCTCGTACCTGCTGTGTGACATTGAACAAGCTCCTGGATTCCTCTGAGCCTCAGTTTCGTCATCTGTAGAGTGGGCACAATGGAACGTGCCCACTTCCAGCCTCATGGGGTCATTGGGAAGGCTGGATGTGACTGTGTGTGCAAAGGGCCTGGCACCTGGTGAACCCCCTGTGAACTTCAGGCTCTGTGATGACAGCCGCCAGACAAGGAGTAGACTGCAGGATCCCGGCCTCACCTGGAGCATCAGAGGCAGAGGCATCGAGGCCACTATTTCTTAGGGCCCAAGGCCCTGCAGTGGAAACAGTGTCAGACTTTATTTTGGGGGGCTCCAAAATCACTGCAGATGGTGATTGCAGCCATGAAATTAAAAGACGCTTACTCCTTGGAAGGAAAGTTATGACCAACCTAGATAGCATATTCAAAAGCAGAGACATTACTTTGCTGACTAAGGTCCGTCTATCAAGGCTATGGTTTTTCCTGTGGTCATGTATGATGTGAGAGTTGGACTGTGAAGAATGCTGAGTGCAGAAGAATTGATGCTTTTGAGCTGTGGTGTTGGAGAAGACTCTTGAGAGTCCCTTGGACTGCAAGGAGATCCAACCAGTCCATTCTGAAGGAGATCAGCCCTGGGATTTCTTTGGAAGGAATGATGCTAAAGCTGAAACTCCAGTACTTTGGCCACCTCATGCGAAGAGTTGACTCATTGGAAAAGACTCTGATGCTGGGAGGGATTGGGGGCAGGAGGAGAAGGGGATGACAGAGGATGAGATGGCTGGATGGCATCACTGACTCGATGGATGTGAGTCTGAGTGAACTCCGGGAATTGGTGATGGACAGGGAGGCCTGGTGTGCTGCGCTTCATGGGGTCGCAAAGAGTCGGACATGACTGAGGGACTGAATTGAACTGAAGACCCTGCTTAGGTGCCAGGGGGCTCTAGAGGTGGCTGTGGTTCTAGTGCTGTCCCCCAGGGTCCAGTCACCAGCTCTGAGTTCCTGCAGGGACTGTCCTCCTAATTGCTCTGGGCTGTGCAAGAGCTGGTTTTGGCTTTTGCCTTTTCTTGTGTGTGCGTGCTTAGTCACTCAGTTGTGTCTGACTCTTTGCAACGCCATGGACTGTAGCCCACCAGGCTCCTCTGTCCATGGGATTCTCCAGGCAATACTGGAGTGGGTAGCCATTCCCTTCTCCAGGGGATCTACCCGACCCAGGATGGAACCCTGGTCTCCTGCATTGCAGGCAGATTCTTTAGCATGTGAGCCACCAGAGAAGCCCTCTGCCTTCTCTTGGGTGATGCTCATTGGTCTAGTTCTTTCCTATTTTTCTGTTTAAGCACATAGTTTCTGCTAGTTATAAAAAATGACCATCTGCAGTTGAAAGAGGGGAGTGCAGAAGAGAGATGTCAGGAAACCTGGGTCCTCAGCCCACCTGTGCTGTGTGACCTTGGGCGGGTCACCTCTCCTCCTGGATCTGAGCAATTATTTTTTAAAAGCTCTAGCTTGGTCCAGAGGATCAGGGAGTCCTTTTGGCTGGGAAAAAGAAAATTCTATTCTGAAAGTCTATTTTGAAAAAAAAAAAAAAAGATCAAACAATAAATAAATCAAACTCCAGCTCTAGTGCCAAAATTGAAAACCTCTCATCTATGGAAAGAGGATTGATATCACCTTGTGTTTAAAAAAGAAGAGAGGGGGAAAAATTAATGGGGTTTAGAATGGAAAGTCCAAGTCAAACCCTGCTCTGCAGACAAAGGGAGTGAAGGTGGGTGGGATTATTATCTTTAGCTTCTGAGCATTTTGACTGTGATCTCTGCTTTAAAAGTCTTTGCAGGTGTGGCAAGGTGGTGGGAGAGGAACCCCCACCTGAGTTCCAGATTAGGTGTTAAGAAGGGGAGGAGGTGGGCTCCAGAATGAGAAGCTGGGGAAGATGAGGGCCCTTGGGGGAGTCTGGCTGAATCGGTCTGGCCTGAGGGTGGGAGGTTAGCTCGAAGGCTGGGCTGGCAAGGATACACTTTCTCAGTCTAGAGAGGGAGTCAACTTTGCTTGGAAAAGTCTGGTGGGTGGTTTTTCCCAGTGAGAGCCTCACCAGCCTGACCGGGTCTCCAGAACTTGCATTAGCTTTTCCTTTACTCAGTCTGTCTGGGCATCAGTGCAGGGCACAGTGCTGGGGGGGGGGGAGTGGTGCAGGGTGGGGAGATAGACTGGGGTGAAAGGTGTGCTGCTTGGGCAAACTGGGGCTGGGCAGGACCAAATCTATGTGTGTGGGAGGGAAGCTCAGACAAACCAGGAGGGAATCATTAGATGAGGCCATTGGTGGAAGAGGTGGGAGAGGGGGCCATCCCAAGGTGTTGAGGGTGGGGGGTTGTTACCCAGCCGGAGGACTTGGAGAGCTACACCATGAAGATCTAAATCATACTTGGTCTAGACCACGAGGGACAGAGATCTGTGGGCAGGGTGTTCCAGGCGGAGGGGACAGCGAGAGCAAAGGCTGGCACAGGTAGGTCTGTGTAAGATCAAGAAATGGCCCGAGGTCAACTGTGGTTCTAGGCTCGCTGCCCATTCTTAGAGACCGTGGACCCTTAGACAGGACACAGTCCAATGTCCAGCAAACACAGTTGCTTGTCAACGGAGCTGATTGGACCAGACATGGACACCTGACCTAATGCTGAGCCAATCAGAGTCCTGCTCTTGGGAATTTGAACCCAGAGACTTAGTCAGATGGATGGTGGTGAGCAGGTGAACAGACAGGAAGCTCATCCCGGGAGCGGGAATTGGTGCCAGCCCAGGGAATGTGAGTAAGCAGAAGAAGCAGGAGTGCTTGAGGAGCAGAAGGGAGCAGAGAGAAGCCTGGGTCCCCCCATGAGCTGTCCTGTGTGTTTCCCTTGCTTGGTTTCGTCACTAAGCTGTGTCTGATTCTTTTGCAACTGCATGGACTGTAGCCCACCAGGCCCCTCTGTCCATGAGATTTTTCAGGCAAGAATACTGGAGTGGGTAGCCATTTCCTTCTCCAGGGGATCTTCCCGACCCAGGGATTGGAGCCACATCTCCTGTGTCTTCTGCATTAGCAGGCGAATTCTTTACCATGTGTTCCCGTTAACCCTCCCTTGAATGAGAATGGATGGCTTTATGTTCCTGGCCACCAACGATCCCTGCGTGGCTGCAGGATGGGGTGTGTGTGCTGGGAGGCGCTAAATGTTAGAAATGAAACTCAGTAGTTTAGGGCCTCGTTGGGCAGGGCTTTGAATGCTGGGCTGAGAGATCACAGACTGTGTGTGTGTGTGTGTGTATGTGACTGAGGTTTCTGAGCAGCCCTGCCAGTGTAGTAGAAGAGAAGTCCCCAAAGCTTAGACCCTGAGTGTCCCCAGAGAGAGAGCTTCAAGGGCCAGGGAATAGCTCAGAGAAGCTTGCTTGGGTGCTCCCTATAGGGCTTGGGCCAAGATACATGCATGAAGGGGTCTGACTCCCTAGTATCCCCTCCCTCCAGTAGGGTCAGTCTCAGGTAGCTGGCCCCTCAAGCTCACACCCAGTGATCACTACCACCCATGGGTCCATACTTGCCCTGTCCAGCCTGGGAAAATAAGGCCCCTCTCCACCTCCAGCATGGTGGCCTCAGAGGAGCCCAGGGTTTGGATTCCAACAGATCTGGGTTCCAACTACAGCTCACGCTTACAGCGGTGTGACTTTGAGCAAATCCCTTCACCTTTCTAAGCCCCAGGCTCCTCACATGTAAGTCATGAGCAGTGTCCTTCCTCCTAGAGCTGCCATGAGGATTAAACCATACGGTGAATGTAAGAGGTCAGCATACGCCTGGCACCTGTACATGTTCAGAGAACTTCCTTCCCTCCTCCTTCTTCCTCCTTCAACGGGGTAAGTCTGGCAAGTGGACACAGCCCTTACTGCTGTGCTCTGAGTTCCGAGAAGGCAAGATGCTGGTTCACATTCATTCTCCCGCCTCCGATGATGAGAGTGATCCTGGCACTTCAGAGACAGTTAAAACGTGCTCACTGAGTAAACGAATGCATGGAAAAATAGTTTTCAGACACCTGGAAGCCAGAGCTTCCTCCCCCAACCCTTCCCTCTCCCCACCATGAGCACCTAGTCTGCAGAGCTGACCCTCTGCTCATGTCCTGGGAGCCCATGTCCTGTCGGTCCTAACCTTACAGGGTCCCCTGGGGCTACCCACAGCTTCCAGCTACTTCCCATCCTTCATCCAGTGCCTCCCCCACTGGAGGCTGGGGACCACTTCCCCTGTCCCCACCCCAGACCTCTGGCTAAAGCCTCCTGCCTTGCCGGTGCTGGGTCCTCCCCCGCTCCCCACCGAATGTGTGGGTATTTGCTTTCTATCTTATAACTTGACAGTAGTCTTGCTGTCTGACACCCTATCCTTTCCTCTTTCACCCCCCTCAACCCTCTCCTCAGTGATACCACTATTCACAGCACTGTTGTTATTTAGTTGCCAACTCGTGTCCAACTCTGTGTGACCCCATGGACTGTAGCCCGCCAGGCTCCTCTATCCATGGGATTTTCCAGGCAAGAATGCTGGAGTGGGTTGCCATTCCTACTCCAGGGGATCTTCTTGACCCAGGGATCGAACCTGAGTCTCCTGTGTTGGCAGGCATGCTCTTTACCACTGAGCCACCAGGGAAGCCCAATCAGAGTATGTCAGATGTCTTTTCAGACATTTCCCTACACAGAGTTCAAAATCCTTCCATAGCATCCAGTTAACATAGCATTCCAATGCCACACCACAGCTGCAAAGCCTTTTCTGATCTGGCCCCTGCTCTCCTCTCTGTCCAACACAGGAAAATTGCAATTGCTCCCAAAGGGCTTCTGTCTGTTCCAACACAGCAAGCTCATTCCCATCTCAGAGCCTTTGCCTAAGCTATTCTTTCTTTGCCTGAAACAGTCTCACCCTGATTATCACACGACTAGCTCATCACTTAGGTTTCAACAAAAATGCCACCTTCTTGGCGAGGTCTAGCCTGGCCACGACATTTCTTGTTGCTCCCTGTTTTATCCCCCAACATGTATTATTATTTGGAATTACCAGTTGCTGGTTTATTCGTCTATGACCCATGGCTTCTTCTGAAATGTAACTTCCAGGAGAGCAGGGTCTTATCTGTCTCCCCATCCTGTATCCCTAGTAACCAGATGAGATCAGGCACATAGGACTCTCTGTAAACATCTGTTGAAAAAATGGATCTTTCTCTGTGCATCTGTGTAGCGTTCGCTCAACTGAAATGGGATCACGCTGTAGAGATTTTTCAACTTGCCTTTTTCACTGAGCCCTAGAGTGGGCCCGATGGCTACCTTAAGTTCAGCTCAGTCTCTCAGTCGTGTCGATTCTTTGCGACCCCATGAACCTCAGCATGCCAGGCCTCCCTGTCCATCACCAACTCCCGGAGTCCACCCAAACCCAGGTCCAGGCTACCTTCAGTGGTCCCTATTGGCTCCCCTGCCCGTCAGTCACCATTCGGAGAGTTTCTAGCGGGCAGGGCCCGCCCACGGAAAGGGGAGGGCCCACGTTTAGCTTCTGGCAGAGTTGGCTCTCCTCCCGCCCCGCGCAGGTCCTGTGGCCCTCGCAGGTTCCCTGGGAGCCTCTGCTGTCTCAGCCATGATCTTAGGGCTCCCATCTTCCAGCTGCTGAGAGTGAGTGACGGTGTGTATTCAAGGTCAAGCCCAGCGGCTTGGATTCGCGCTCCACAGAAGGGGTTTAACCGAATCTGCAAGCCCGCCGCCGCCCACCCTGCACCGACACTCCCCACCACCTGCAAACACTCAAGGTGGCCCCAACCTGCAGCTTAGAGCTGCAACCTCTGGCCTCCCTGCTCTGTCCCCTCTAGGGTGACAGGCGGGAAGGGGACCTCAGAGGCCTGGTGGGAGAGGAGGGCTGCCCCAGAGAAGACCAGACGGGCCCTGAGCAGTCAGCCTGGCCCACTCTCCTGCACCTGCCCTGACTTCCGGGAAAGATAAGAACGAAAATAAGCCTTGCTGTCATCAAGCAATTAGGCAGAAATCAAATAATCCCAAGGACAGAAAAGCCAATTAATAAAGGAGCAACAAAAACTAACAGAACCACAGGGGCTGCGGGGAAATACTGAGAAAACACAAACAGGGCTGGGAGGCTGGAGGCTGTCAGGAGAGGGCTGGGCTCTAGGATGTGATGTCTGAGCTCAGAGGAGGCCCTGCAGGGCCCTGAAGTAGCTCACACGTGGAGGATGCTCTAGTCTGATGGAGGAGATGCAGGCACCCCCGAGAGAGCTCCTGGATCCACCAGGAGCCATGGCCTCTGCCCTGGAAGTTGGGGATTTCAGTTTATTAAGCTGCTGCTGTGTTCCAGCCCTTGTGTTATGTATTCTTACAGACCATTAATTCCTGAAAGGTTATTACTCTCAACTTCACCATCTCAATTAATGTAAAACCCAAAGAGCCCTCCCCCATGGCCCACCAGGCCCCCACTGTGACCTGCATTACCTCCCCACAAAAAAGTGAAAAATGAAAGTCTTAGTCACTCAGTTGTGTCCAACTCTGTGCAACCCCATGGGCTGTAGCCCGCCAGGCTCCTCTGTCCATGGGAATTTCCAGGCAAGAATACTGGAGGGGTTGCCATTTCCTTCTCTGGGGATCTTTCTAACTGAGGGAGGGAACCCAGGTCTCCTGCATTGCAGGCAGGTTCTTTACCATCTGAGCCACCAGGGAAGCCCATTGTCTCTCCAAGGTCCTCACAACTGGCTTCCTTTCACCACCATGGTCTCCTTGCCACTCCTCAAACTCTCCGGGCACACTCCTGCCTTAGGGCCTCTGTTCACATCTGCTTGGAATGTCCTTCTTGATATTCATTCACAGGCCTTGATCCATCCACTCACTTTTCCCAGCTCAACTGTGACTTCTTCAGAGAGGCTTTTCTCGACTATGTTTCTAAAATAGCTTCCCATCCTACCCTTCAGTCCTTATACCCTTACCCTGCTGGTCTACCCCTATAACAATTATTCCTACCACCTGACATTTAATATATTGATTTGGTTCTTTTCCATCTCCCTCCCACTAAGACAGTTCCTTGAGAGGAAGTCCTTGCTCAGCATACCTAGGTATTCCACCATCCTTGTTGAATGAGTGAGACAGCTGAAGCACAGAGAGGTTAAGTCACTTATCTAAGGTCACACCAGCACTGCGGGGCGAACAGTTTGTGAGCTGAGGTCTCTTTACTCTCCAGCCCACACTCTTTGGCCCTCAGTACGCTGGTTCCCCGGCTTCCGTGGCTGTTGGCATAATGGTGTAGGCAGACAGTGGCCTCTCGGAGACATCCACATCCTTATCCCCAGAGCCTATGGATGTGTTAATTTACATAGCAAAGGAAATTAAGGTTGCAGATGGAATGAGGTTTGTTAATCAGCAGACCTTAAGGTAAGAAGAATGTCTTCCATTATCCTTGTGGACCCCAAATGATCACAAGCGTCCTTAAATATGGAGAAAGGAAGCTGAAGAGGCATAGAGGATATGATGGCAAAAACGAGGTTGGAACAATGGATGGTGAAGACTCGCCCTTGAGATGGAAGGGTCACAAGGCAAGGAATGCAGGCAGCCTCTAGATATGGGAAAAGGCGAGGAAACAAATATTCCTCACAGCCTCCAGAAGGAGCACAGCTCAGCTGACACCTTGGTCTTAGCCAAGTGCTATGCTTCTGGCCTCTAGAACCGTAGAATAACAAATGTGTTTAAGCCACCAGGCTTGTGGTGCTGTGTTACAGCAGCAATAGGGAAACAGTCATGGCAGCTCCCTCCAGTATTCTTGCCTGGAGAATCCCATGGACGGAGGAGCCTGGTGGGCTGTGGTCCAGAGATAGCATCACAGAGTCTGATATGACTGAAGCGACTTAGCATGCAAGCGGGGAAGGAACACATATAATGACCTCAGGCTGGGAGCCCAGCCACAGGACTGAGACAGAAGGGGTGGTTGAACCTGGGGATGGCCCAGTACACAGACCGTCAGTAAACCTGAGACCCTTTGGGGTTTGGGAAGGCAGCTGGGGGAGGTACTGCCTGTGGACTGGGGAGGTGCCCAGCAGGAAGACATCACCAGCCTACGTTCCTGGCGCTGCTCCCCCTGCCAGGACTAGGGCCTGTTGGCTGTGAATGCAGGCTGGGTGGAGAGAGCTTTCCAGAGCCCTGGGAAGCCATGCCCCTGATCCACAGTCCTTGTGTCATGGCAGGGCTCTCAGCCCTCGTCCTGTCCCCTCCATGCCTGCCTCTGGCTCACAAGTAAGCCCACACAGGCCCCCATGGGTGCTGAGCTGTAGTGGACCTTTGACCCTGGCCTGTGAGAGGCCTGGGGGAGGGACATGTCTGGGAGATGGCCTGGGCTGGGAACAGAGGCCAGCTAGGCAGGCAGGTGGGGGGCAGAAGGGACAAACCCCTGGAAAGGTTGCCGCAAAGGTCATGCCCTAATCTTGGGCTTAATGCCTTGTTCACAGACATTAAACCTTCCCAGTTTGCCACTCAGAGGTTGCCAGGAGGGAAAAGGGGACTTGATATGAAGGCGCTGGATGGGAGGCAGAAGGGAAAATTATGTGCTTATCTCTCTAAAAGGTAAGGAGGCTGTGGAAGAACTCAGGTCCCAGACGCAGATGGACAGACCGCAGCCTGGCTGAGGACATGGGCTGGGCATCATGGGTCAACAAAGCCTGAGTGCTGTCTCTTGACTGCTGTCACCTCATCGCTTGATAGGGACAGTAGTTCAGTGCGCACGTGCCTAGTCACTCAGTCGTGTCTGACTCTTTGCGACCCCAGGGACTGTAGCCCCCAGGCTCCTCTGTCCATGAGATTTTTTTCAGGCAAAAATATTGGAGTGGGTTGCCATTTCCTATTCCAGGGTATCTTCCCAACCCAGGGATCCTACCTGCACCTCCTGTGTCTCCTGCATTGCCAGTGAATTCTTTACCTGCTGAGCCATCCATCAGGGAACCTGCAATTCAGGAAGCCAAGGATGCCAGAAACCTGAGCTTTGTTTCAAAACTCATTTCATGGAGACTTTGACCAGAAATGGAGGGCTTCCATGGTGGCTCGGATGATTTAAGAATCTGCCTGCAGTGTGGGAGACCTGGGTTTGATCCCTGGGTTGGAAAGATCCCCTGGAGAAGGAAATGGCAACCCACTCCAGTATTCTTGCCTGGAGAATTCCATAAGCAGAGGAGCCGGGCAGGCTGCAGTCCATGGGGTCACAAAGAATCAGACATGACTCAGTGACTAACACTTTGACCAGAAATGAGGCTGTAACCATACTGTTTACTCATGTTGCTTCCCATCAATAGTCCCGTGATCCTCTGCAGATACATGCGTGTCTTTGACGGTGGCGTGCATCCTTGGGGGCAGCATGAAAGAAACAGAGTAGGCACTGAAGGATTTTTTAAAAATCTGGTTCCAAGAGTTTTGGGAAATGGATTTGTACCTGTTTGTGGGGCTGACTTGAAGCCCGCCCCATGGCTCCTTGGACTCACTAAATACCCAGATGACACTTGTAAGGAGGCAGTAGTATTCTCATTTTACACATCGGAAAACAGAGGCTCAGAAAGGTTAAGTAACTTTCTCAGGGAGCCAAACGGCAGAGCTGCAGTCACACACAATTTACAATCTTAGACACGATGTAAGGCACTAAATTGAGATGTCTGTAACCCAGAATGAGTTCTAGCCAGTGACTTGTGCCCTGCCTACCCTCCTTGGCTGTGGCTGCTGCTGGACATAGGACTCAGGGAAAGGCTGGCTGGAGTCCTGGGCTATTCTTCTGTGTTCAATTTGACACAGGTGGAATTTGGGAAAGCTACCACATCCCTGGGAGTCCTGGGCCTTGTGCCGAGAGCTGTTAAGTAACAGCGCGTGGAAATGGTCTGCCATCCAGTAGCTTCTCCTCCCATAGCCGTTCTCATCAAGGCCTCTGGACATCAGAAAGGCAGGCTCTTGCTTCATCACAACTGGTGGGAGGGTGGTGGCTCCTGCTTTGCTGTTTGGAGTCTGTGTGACCTCTAATTTCCTCGAGCCAAGGAACTGTGGGGTCGGAGAGGGTTGAATGAAGGTGACTCAGCATCCATGGACCACGTTGGGCCATGTGGGGGCCTGTCCAGTGAAGCCAGGTTCCCCGCTGTCTGGCATAGCTAGGCCACTCACTATGTGTAGCATGAGTGGGGCGCTTGAAGGTGGTGGGCAGTTCAAAGAACCAGAGCAGTCCGCACATAGACCACCACTGAGGAGCAAGGGGAGACACAGGAGCCTTGCACTTAGTGACACCCACAGTGTCCCCAGCAGTGCCCCTGAGTCCAGCCCAGAGGCTGAATGGAGACCAGAAAGCATTGCAAATAAGCTGAGTGCTGCAATCAGGATCCAAGAGCATCTTGGTTGTTTGTAGCAAAGACTGGAATCTGACAAGATGAAGTTTTACAGGGACAAAGAGGACATCCTGCTTTGAGGCTATGCCAGCAGGTTAACGAAGATTTGGGGGCTTTAGCAAATAAGTCAGCTGATACCTAGCAGCAGTGGGTTGGTGGGGGAGGTATGGATACACAAGCAGCTAACTTCTGGGCTTTTGTCATACAAAGGGAAAGGGGAAAGGGAAGTCGCTCAGTCGTGTCCGACTCTTAGAGACCCCATGGACTGCAGCCTACCAGGCTCCTCCATCCATGGGATTTTCCAGGCAAGAGACTGGAGTGGGGTGCCATTGTCATACAAAACAGGAGCCAAAATAAGTGGAAGGCGGTTCTTATTTGGGCAAGTCTGGTTCCAAGTGAAGATTTAAGAGGGATATTGACAAAGTGGGCCAATCCAGAGATGGGCACAGGAGGGGCCTTGAAATCTATTTGAAAGGAGGGCCTGGGGCTGATACTAGACATTGAAATCCAGGGATAGGAAACTCCCTGTCTGAGAGGTCACTGTTTTTAGACAGCTGGGAAAACTCAGATCTAAAGACTGTAGGGCATGGGAAAGCCTGAGAGACTCAGACTAGTGACAAAGAAGAACTTTCTAAACCCATCAGAATACCAGTGCCAAGGTTTCACCTCCCTCGGGTTTCTATTAAGAATATGATCCTCTCTTTCCTCCACCTCCTTGATACAACCACTATGGAGGACTGTATGGGGGTTCCTTTAAGAACTAAAACTAGAGTTACCAAGGGAACAAAAACTGGAGGTTGCTCAGTTGTGTTTGACTCTCTGCAATCCATACATTGTAGCCTGCCAGGCTCCTCTGTCCATGGAATTCTCCAGGTAGGAATACTGGAGTGAGTAGCCATTCCCTTCTCCAGAAGATCTTCCCAACCCAGGGATCAAACCCAAGTCTCCCACATTGCAGGCGGATTCTTTACTGTCTGACCCACCAGGGAAGAGCTACCATGTGACTCAGCAATTCCACTCCTAGGCATATATCTGGAGAAAAACAGAATTTGAAAGGATGCATGCACCCTGATATTCATTGCAGCACTATTTACAATAGCCAGGACATGGAAATAACCTGTGTCCAACAATAGATAAATGGATAAAGATGTGGTGTGTATATATATATATATAGTGGAATATTACTCAGCCATAAAAAGGAATCACATTATGCCATTTGCAGAGATGTAACTCGACCTAGAGACCATCATACAGACTGAAGTAAGTCAGAAAGAGAAAAATAAATATTGTATAACATGGCTTATACATGGAATCTAGAAAAGTGGTACAGATGGTTTATTTGCAAAGCAGAAATAGAGTCACAGATGTAGAGAGCAAACTTAGGGTTACCTAAAGGGGAAGGAGGGTAGAATAAACTGGCAGATTAGGATTAACATAAATACACAACTCTGTGTATAAAGTAGATAACTCATGAGAGCATAATGTATAGCACTGGGAACTCCACTCAGTGCTCTGGTGGCCTAAATGGGAAGGAAATCTAAGTATAACTGATTCACTGCCACACAGCAGAAACGAACACAACATTGTAAAGCAATTATATTCTAAAAAATTAATTATGAATAAAATTATGAATAAAATTTAATAATAATAAAAAGAATAAGATGTCCTCTCTGTGTGGCTGACAGTGCAGGGCAGTGAGGGAGGTGTGGCCCTACAAGCCCCAGGGTGTGGCTATGGGGAGTTGGATGAAGGGCCAGGAACCCGGTCGAGACAGGCAGCCTCTGCTGGCTCCCAGGCTAGGAGGGGAGGAGGTGGGCAGGGGCCTGGCAGGCACACTCTCCCTTTTAATTACCCCTCTGCCTAATTGGTCTTTCAGCCTCCCCTCCCGCTGCTAGGAAAAGGTCTTTCTTTGCTGTCTGCATGTTTACCAAGCAAATGGTTTTTAAAAGCTTTCATAGACACAGAGAACCCATTTAGGAGGCTTGGTGGATAAAATTATTTATAGAGATTAATGGTTATCATTCTCATGCCTTTAGGAAATCAGGAGCCACGGGGGTGGTGGGGCTGGCGGGGCCAGGACGCTTCTGCGGCTGCCCTTTCTCCTGCTGGCCCCGCTCCCGGTCCTGACAGTCCTCCTGCTTCTCTCTGTCCGTTCTCTGCTGCTGTCTCTTCTGCATCTTGTCCGTTTTCCTTTTCCAGTTTCCCTTCCGCTCACTCTGTCTTTCCCCTCCTCCCTTCCCTTCTCCCTCTCTCGTGCCATAGATGATGGGTTTCCTGCTTCCTCACTGCCTGTCTTCCTCCAGGTCTATATTGGGATTTCTAGGTGTATCTCTGTGTGTGTTCTCTGTCTCGGTGATCTGTTTAGCTCTCTTTCTTTCTCTGCTTCTTTGTAAGTCTCCATCTCTTCCTCTCTCCTCCATCTCTCTTTCTCTCTGTTATTTATCTCCCTCATCTCTCTGGTCTCTGTCTCTGCCTTTTCCCCTCTTCTCTCCAGCTGTATCCTGTGAGCTTTGTCCGGATAACCACATCAGGCCCCAGGCATTGGTGGGCAGCTCTTCTTTAAGGGCCTTTCATATGTGTCTCCTACCCCAGTGCAAGGGCATCTCAGTGGCTGGTGGGGTGGGTGTTCCTGAGAGTCCTGGACCCTCTGACTCTACTGGGTGGATCCCCTTAAGGGTCATTGTGTGGGGCCTTCAGGATGGGACCCTCTGCTTCTGCAGAGACAAAGCCTAGAGTGAAAGAACCTGCTGCCCAAGGTCAGCCAGGAATGGAGGGGAGCAGAGGCGAGACTGGGAGGCACTGCACCCTCAGGCTGAGACCATGAGACAGAGTGTAGATCCTAGGTGGGGGTGCAAGGGGGCCCCCAAGGGCCAAGGGTTCCAGGGGGAAGTAGGACTGTCATCTCCTGGGAAGACCTGATGCTACTCTCCTGTTCATCCCTCCATCCCTTCACTCATCCATCCACCCATCCGTCCCTCCCTCCATCTCCAGGCTTGCAGTCGAGCCTCAGAAGCTCTTTATTGAGCCTCTGTGGGGGCTTTCAGATCGCCTGCTTTCCAGGAAACCAGCTTGCGGATTCCAGCAGAGCGGTGCCTGCAGAGGCAGGTGGGGGTGGGGTGCGAGGCCATTCTGAGAATCCGCGTGGAGGGTTCTCCGCCCCTATGCTCCCTGGAGGGGGTGCCTGGAGCACTAAACCTTGGTGCCAGGAGCACTTTGCTGGCCTACAGGGCCCCCTAACTACACTGACATGGGCACAGCAAACTGGGCCCTGGACTCCTGGGATTTTGATGGCCAGGCTTTTGCAGCAGCATAATCCTTCTGCCCCATCTGCTTATTAAATGGCCATGGCCTTTTTCTTTCCTGGGGAATTAATGGGAGAATTCAAATTGGGGTGGGTGGGGGTCCTCGGTTCTTGCTTTCTGGCTCTGTACTTGAACTTACATTTGGAGACATTTTGAATCTCCTTATCATCTAGATTTCAATTTGCCAGTTTATAGGATGGAATGAACAACGCTGACCTCACTTAACCTTTCCTGGGGGGATTAATAATTAATAAAGACAATGCTAGCCGCCAGCGTTTATTCAGAGCTTACTGCGCTCTGGGCCCTGGGCTGAGATTTCTCAGCATGGTTCTAGTTCATGCTCACAGCCTCACGGGGTGAGGTCCTGTCCTCTGTGTGGGAAAATGAACAGGTGAAGCCCCCGCACGAGGCCTTAAGAGACTAACAGGTGTGTGATGCGCTGCCTGCTTCTCTTTTCCCTGAGCCACACCAGGGACCCCAAGGAGCCAGAGGCTTGGCGGGGGCTTTGGTGGGAAAAGGTGCTGATCTCCTCCCCGGGGAAGGAGGCGCCAATGTAAGGAAGTCTTCCCCGGGGCGGTGGGGAGTGGCCGCTGAGGCAGGTCAGCTGCCCAGGAGTCCAGAAGCCCCCACATCCCTGGGAGGATCTGGGGGCCACGCTTGCTGGGGCTGGAAACAGAGGGCCTGCCTGGCCCCATCTGAAGGCGCGGCCGGTTGGGAGGTGAGTGGCTGCAGGGCTGAGGCCTAGGGAAGGTGAAAGAGACCAGATGGGGGCCCTCCTGGTGGTTTCCCCTCTTAGAGCTCTTGGTATGCAGCAGGTGCTCATTTAATGCTGCCTGAGGAGCCCAGCGAAAGATCCCGAGTGCCCGTTTTCCAGAGCCGTCTTCTCTGAGACCCATGGACTGGGCAAGACTGGGAAGACGGCCCCTTTCTGCTCAGAGTGTGGGACTGGGGCTTCCCTGTAGGAGGAAGCTCTGACTTCTTCCCACGCTTCCGTTAGCGAAAATGCAGTGGACCAACAGTCCAGAAGAATCGCTAGGACCCTTCCATCCTCGCTCCCCACCTGTCATTCCTGATGACAAGGGAACAGCTAGCCAGGAGAGCAGTCCTGGGGCCAGTCAGACCTCTACGGTCACACTCTTGTCACTGGGGGCACCCTGCCCCTAGCCCCCACCATCCCAGGGTCCAGATGCCAAGCTGGCCGCTGGAGCATTAAAGGATCATTTATTTTGAAAAAGTACCATCATGACTCTCATACTGAAATAAAATGAACATGTGTCAAAGATTGTATTTAACTCATTAATTAGTGAGGGGCCCCATGAGATGATACAACCTGTTCGAAGGAGAATTCAAAGTACCTCACGTATAGAGTCAAAGAAGTCATCCTGAAATGAATTTACAAATAAATGCAAAACCTGGCAAATCTAGTCTGTAGCTGCAGAACAACAAGCAATGGCATTTGGCTGAAAACAATTAGCATTTCTATGGGCAAGAATGATTTGCATTATTATCAGCTGGGTTGTGAACGACAGCAGGGCAAGGGTCGAAGGAGAAAGCTCAGGAAAGGGGCCCTGCATTTGCATGTTTGCAAGGACAGCCTCCGGCTGGTCTGGCTGGCCCAGACAGGGCATCACTGCAGGGGCTGTGCGCTGCACACCTCTGCCCAATCCGGAAGTGGGCTGAATCAAGCTAAGGGTCTGAGACCTGTGTTTACCTGCCGGCGAGCAGTTCGTGACCTGAGCACTGTACGTGGCCTTGTAAATGATCCATGCTAAGGCTGAGGAGGGTGCCCTCTGCATCATGGACAAAGCACACTAGAGCTGGCGGGGCAGTGAATGGAAGGCCAGATGCAGGAGGAGATGGAGAGAGGGGGAGCCCTGGGTGACAGGAGGTTAGGAGTTTCCGTAGCTGGTGAGGTGGGGCAGGGGGTTTGCAGGGACTGAGGGAGATGGGGAGGGAAAAGGAGAAAAGAGGGGAGAAACAGAGAGGTAGCTGGCTATGGGAGCAAAAGTCCTAGCCTGGAAAACTGGGGCTGGGGTCCCACACTCAGCTCTGGCTGCCTGGCCTTCGGGGTGGGGCCCACTGGGGACTCAGCTTCTCACTGGCTGGAGGTGGGGGTGACTAAGAGAACCTGCATGGCCCCATTAATTCTGATTGCTCTTGGGTCTGGTATACTCAAGAGCTTGGTGTTCCCCAGACCTGTCGACTCTTGAGAGTCCCTTGGACTGCAAGGAGATCTAACCAGTCCATCCTAAAGGAAATCAGTCCTAGGTATTCATTGGAAGGACTGATGCTAAAGCTGAAACTCTGATACTGTGGCCACCTGATGCGAAGGCCACCTGACTCAGATGATGAAGAATCTGCCTGCCATGTGGGTGACCTGAGTTCTGTCCCTGGGTGGGGAAGATCCCCTGGAGGAGGAAATGGCAACCCACTCCAGTATTCTTGCCGAGAGAATCCCATGGACAGAGGAGCCTGGAGGACTACAGTCCATGGGGTCGCAAAGAATCAGACACGACTGAGTGACTAACACACACACACACACACACACACACACACATGAGACAGCATATCAGCTTCCATCACTGGGGTCAGTTTTGTCCAGACGCCCCATTGAGAAGGGCTGTGTCTCACTTCTTTGTGCGTCACCCTTGCCTGGTGCAGTGCCTGGACCTCAGCGGGCCGGCTGTGAATCCCCACTGGATGTAATGACTTTGGAAAAAGGGTGAAGGAAGTGGAAGGACAGGGAAGGACTGATAGAAGCAGAGAGACTTAGCCAGGCCAGGTGTGGCGGTCTGAGCTGCCAAGCAGAGCTGCCAGGGATGGTGATAATTGGTTTGGGAGGGAGGGAAGGACTGACCCAGCTAAAGCTGGCTGCTGAGAGGAGGGGTGGGCATCTACTTGGGAGCTTATCTCTCAGGACAAGGAGCCCCTGGATTTCCTCCAGGACACGGGAACTCGCCCTGGAGATCTCTGAGGATGGCTGGAGATGGTGGGGCTATGTGAAATTCAAGCCTCAGCTTCCTCTCAGGGCAAAAATGGAAACTTTGCCTTCCTTCCAGGCAGCTGCTGCTAGGAGACGCTCTTTTCCTTTTCAGGAAGATGGAGGTGTGGGCTGGGAGGGGAGGAGGCCCTGCATTCATCTGTCCAAGCGCTGCCTCATAGAACTGAGGCACGGAGCAGGACAGCAACTTGGTTAAGGTCACACAGCGGGTGGACCCGCACGGGAATGCATCCTCTCGCGTGGTCTTATTTCACAATCACAGAGCTGTGGCAGGTAGGGCGGCCAGAGCTTTTTCTTCCCATTTTACAGATGAGAAAGTAGACACAGAGAAGGGATGCTCAAGCCCAGGTCAAAGAATGAATCAGTGACGGAGCAGTGGGTTCAGGATCTAGACTCCCATCCAGCCTTCCCCATTTAGGGTGGGGGCTGTCCCTGGACCTGGGCTGGGGCTGTGTTCCAGGTCAGTCCATAGCCAAGTCTGAGAGCCCAGATGCAGCCTGGTGATGGGATGGACAGGGGCTCAGGCTGGGACACCTCAGCTCATGGTGGCTGGCTTGGCAAGGTCCTGGGCTCCCAGGTTGCTCTGGAAACCAAGGGGCCAGAGGCTGCCAGGCTTGTTGGTGGCATGGCTGCCACACTCCAGGAATGGGGACGAGGTGGGACTTGGGAAGTGGTGATGAGCAGTGCTCCAGCAGCCTGGGCCTGCTCCTGACACTCACTGTCCTCCTGAATCCCAGCTGCTCTGGGCTGGTCCTGCCACCACACAGGGTCCACCCTGGCGGCCTGGATACTCCCAAGAGAAGCCGCCTCTTCCCTATCCTTAGCCACACGCAGATGGGAACTGATGCACTGAGTTCCTCTGTGAGCCAGGGAACTCAGGACTCCTGAGCCTCCAGCTCCTCTCTCTGTCCTTCACTCCCTGCTTTAGCGACCTGTCTGCTCTGTCTGGCTGGTTGCAGAGGCTGCAAGGCCAGCTGAGAGTGGTCAACTCCAGTTTTATGAGGATCCTGGACCTTCAAGCAAAGGTGGGAGACATGGGGGGAGTGGTGGTGGTATGTGTAAGGCCGGACCCCGGGGCCATAATGGGCAGCCCCTTCTCTCCCCCGCTGGCTGGGGAAGGCCCTAACGGAAGGTGCCTCCCAGATCCCGGGGACCAATGACAGACACTTCGCCAGCTAAAGCCGCCCCACTCTAGCCACGTAGAAGGACCTATCAGCCCGCAACACCTCGGCCTGGTGACCTATCCGAACCCCCGTCCATTAACCTGAGTATCCCTCGCAACCAACACATATAAGCCACCTCCAACACTGTCCAGGAGGGGACTTCCTCGACATGCCTCGGGTCCGGGAACCTCGCGTGGGGGACGCTTCCCCATTAAAGCCTGTTAGACATTCTTTTCGGTGTCCTGGTCGTCTTTTACCTAACAATGTGCAGGAACTGACATTTACTCAATCTATCTGTGCCATAATTAATCATCACAGAACTCTACAAAGTAACCATCATTATTCCCATTGTACTGACCAGGAAGCTGAGGCTCAAACACAATCAACCACCCTGCTAATGTCTTAGACCTTCTAGGTGGTGGAACCAGGTTTCAAACAAAGCCCTTAAGCACACCACTCTCTCTCCATCCCCCTCCTCCCCAGTGGTGGGAAGTACAGAGGCAGAGACAAATGACCCCCCAAAACATGCCTTATGCAATGAGAGAAATTCAGGGACAGTGCACTGGGAACTCAAGGGAAGAGGCCAAAAATCCAGATGAGAGACACCAAGGAAGATTTCACAAAGGGGATGCGTTGGAGCTGAGCTTTGGTGAATGAGTCCAGTCTTCTGTAGTTGCAAGAAAGAGTCAGAAGAGCTTCTCTGGGGGAATGGGTGGCAGGAACAGAGGCTTGAGTGCCTGTCTAGAAAGTTTGGCCTGGATTCTGTAGGTTTTATCCCTTGCGGATGTGATTATTTGATTATCTTCTATCAATTACCAATAAGCTCCATGAGGGCAGAGGGGTCGTCTTTTATTCACATTTCTCCATCATCCACGTGAACCTTAGCACACTGAGGGCATACAACAGCTGCCCAAGAAGTATTTGTCAGTCAAATGAGCAGGACCGGTTTTAGCGCGCTGTCTCGGGACCCTTTGCTTTGCTCCTCCCTTCCTAGGTCTCCTGCACACCTTGGGCTTTTCACCTTGCACTCGACTCCTGTGTAAGGGATTTCTCCACTGGCCCTCAGACAGCTGCAGCATCCTCTCAGAGGAAGCCCCGGAGTCTGAGTCCCACCAGGCAGACCAGCCTCCTGAACTGTGGAAGGTGGAGGCTCCACTCCCCGGCAGCTCTGGCCTCTGCATCCTCTCCCTCCTCAGCCAGCCCATGCCTACCATCAGCAGAGCCCAGGGCGAGTGCAAATAATGGCCACATGCCACGTCTAAATACCGAAATGTCAATGATTCAGCGATCAGACAGGCAAATAAAGTGTGTTTTCTCCCCCTCCCTTGGCAAACATACTCTCATGATGACAAAACTGAAAAGAATATACAGAACTATAGTGGCAAATCGTGAAGGGTTTTTATTACCACGCATGTATGTCCCTGTGTCCTTTGAAGGAGTGGGGCTGATGTTGGGATGAGGAATACAATAGACACAGACGCCAAAGTGATAATCATGATTCTGATGACGTGACGTTCAGGAACAGGCCAAATGAATCTATGATGATAGAAATCAGAAAAATCAGTTTCCCCGGGGATTGAAAGGAGTATGAATGACCCTTGTGGGCTGATGAAGCTGTTTTATATCTAGATTAAAGGGTTGGGAATATGGGTATTTGCGCGGATCCAAACTCATCCAACTGTATTCTTAAATGAGGGCATTTCACTGTATGTAAATTGCACCTCAAATGCAACCATGAAAGACTTGATAACATCGGAATCATGAAAAAGTTAGAACAGATTAGTGTCAAAATCATGTAAAAAACAAGATGTGAGTAATGCTTAAATGATCATGTATTTACTTCGTAAAATTTATCTTTCTTGCCATTATGTCAGCAAAATCACTGATATTGTTGTTATAATCAGGATTTCATATAATTTGTGTTCTCTTGACAGTAATGATCTCAAGCAGTCTTATTGGATAGAAATACGTGAGCCACAAATGTGAGTCACGTATAGAATTTTCTAGTCTGCATTGTCAGTTCAGTTCAGTCGCTCATTCGTGTCGACTTTTTGTGACCCCATGAACCGCAGCACGCCAGGCCTCCCTGTCCATCACTAACTCCTGGAGTCCACCCAAACCCATGTCCATTGAGTCGGTGATGCCATCCAACCATCTCATCCTCTGTCGTCCCCTTCTCCTCCTGCCCTCAGTCTTTCCCAGCATCAGGGTCTTTTCCAAATGCAAAAAATAAGCAGGTGAAATTAATAATACATTTATTCAATCCAAGATGTCCAAACTGTTGTTTAAACAGGTAATCAATATAAAATATTATTAATGATATATTTTATGTTTCCTTTTTTCAAATAAGTTCTCCTAGTGATAAAGAACCCGCCTGCCAATGCAGGAAACATAAGAGAACTGGGTTCAATCCCTGGATCAGGAAGATCCCCTGAGAAGGAAATGGCAGCCTGCTCCAGTACTCTTGCCTGGAAAATCCCATGGACGGAGGAGGCTGACGGGCTCCAGTCCATGGGGTCACAGTCAGACACAAATGAGGTGACTTAGCACTAGTGTACTCCAGAATTTAGTGTGTGTTTTACACACACAGCACATTTCAATTCAAACTGGCCACATTTCAAGTACTCGGTTGTAATCTGTAGAGAACAGCTACTCTATTTGACAGCTCAACTAAAGAATAAAAAGATAAAATGTAATTTTATTCAAAGTATACAAAATTTGAATACATTTTCATTAAACACTTAAGTTCAAATGATAACAAAAATTTAAAAGCTATATATGTTCCAACAAAGTATTGATAATGATCTATTAAAATTAAAAGGTGTAATCCACATTGTAATCAATGAATATAAAAATTAGTCAAAACTATTTAAAGAAAGCTGAAATTAAAAAAAAAATTTTGATAAGGTATTGGAGTGTGTGCATACTCAGTCACTTCAGTCGCATCCGACTATTTGCGACCCTATGAACTGTAGCCTGCCAAGCTCCTCTGTCCATGGGATTCTCCAGGCAAGAATACTGGAGTGGGTTGCCATGCTCTCCTCCAGGGGATCTTGTCCCAGGGATAAACCCAAGTCTCTTCCATCTCTTGCATTGCAGGTGGATTCTTTACCACTGAGCCACCTGGGAAGACTTGAAAAGGTATTTAAGTATCATTAAATATTTTTATTAAAAAAATGTTCACAACTCTAGTGTTAAAAGTCCAATTTTTTTTCTTAATGTAATGAATTAGTACCATGTCTTTTACACCTAGACCTACATTTACACCATATGATTAATAAGAATTGTTGAAGGTAGCAAAATGTTCCTTAGCTGCCCTGTCAACTAGAGCAAAGACTACAAATAATAACTTGATAATTGTGAGTACTTCCAAAACCATTAATTGGAACAGTCAGACAGCTAGAAAAGGACACTTGGCATTACTTAGAAATGATACTTTGTTTTTTAAGGATCTTTGGCATTCATGCTATCTGAGAGCAAGGATTTGAAAAGCTAATTAACTCATCTTCTTGTGGAAGGGCTTCTGCAGCTCTCAAGTACCCTGTGTTCTCCATTCCACCCAGAGGAGTCTGAGGCCGGCGGCAGCAGACCCTGGAAACCTTCTTAGCATTCTGACTTTATCATCTCTGATTCTGCAAACCCAGAGCAAAAGTTGTGAAGACCCCCATTTGCCGGGATCCTGAACAGTGTTATGAGAGCAAGGGTTTAGGGTTAGGGGCTGTGCCACGCCAGCACTGAGCATAACAATCTTGAGTGACAAGAGGGGCCCGTGTGCTCTTAAGGTGTGTGTTTGCACGCATGTGTGTGATATTAAAGTTCCAGCAGATAGTCGCCTGGTTTTGTAAATAAGGTTGTATAGCTGCACAGCCAAGCCCACTTGTTCAGGCTTTGCCTATGGCTGTTCTTGGGCTAAAAGATCGCAGCTGTTTTATCAGAGATCAGACCGTATAGCCTGAAAGCCTGGAATATTCGCTATCTGCTGCTTTAAGACATTTGCCAACCAGAATCTTGACTGGGTCTGAGTGGTTCCCCTCCTTGGGGCCTGCTGAATTGAGACCTTGGGTGCCATGGGGATTTGGTCTAGATGTTTCTATAGTTGCAAGCCTCTTAAAAGAGGAGAGTCCTCAAAAGAGTCCCCCAAGTTCAATTCTTAGGGCTTCAGTTGTCCTGCAGTGAGTCCCCATGTCATTTGGGATAACGTTCTCTCCCCAGTGAGACCAAAGGAACCAAGTGGTTGAGCAGACTGGGAGAATGGTCCTCTCCCCTTACTTCCTTCTGCCAGTCCCTCCCCAGCCTTGGTAAGAAAAGCCACGAGAGAATTTCCCACAATCCTCCACTCTCCTTTCCAGGAGCGCATCTGGCACTAAGCTCTGTCTTCTGGTCCCAGTGTCCTGGGCAGAGGGGGTGACGGCCAAGAGATCTTGCTGAGCTGGGCACCTTGTCTGCCTGGGAAGGCAGGGGAGCTGAGTGTGTGCCAGTGTGGCCAGAGGTGTAGGGTAAATAGATAAGGGGCATCGCGTGGGTGTGGGGGTGCCCATCTCTGTTGCCTCGCTGGTCACAGCGGCATTTTATTTCATTTTGCGCCTATCACTTCTGCTAGATACATCGCTCTTGGTCAGCCCCTTTGTGGTTACACAGTGCTGGGCACAAGTGAACCCACCATCAAGAGATGCGGTCTGCTGTCTTGGCGCGTGTTCTATTCCAGGCATGGTTGGGGTTAAAAAGAATGAAAAGGGTTCAGCGCCTCAAGTAACTCACCCCCCCACCACAGGAAGAGGCAGAGGGGCCAGTGGCTGGAGCCCTCACTCTGAGGACAGACACCTCAAGCAGACACTCCCTCTGATGGTTCCAAGCAGGGCACAAAATTCAGCCTGGAGGATGGGGAGGCTTCGGCAAAGGGGTGACAAATTGAGCTACTTGTTGAACGAAAGCGTGAACAGATGAGAATGAGAGCCTGGTGCTGGGGCCGTGGACTTTAAAAATGTGGAAAGGGATTGCTTCTGAAGTTTTAAATGGAATTCATTTAAAATGTCCCTCGGCTGAAAGGAGGGCAGGAGGAGAGGGTTGGAGGGACAGGGCTGCTGGGAGCAGGAGGACCAAGGCAAAGGAGTGGAGCCCCCGTCCAGGCTCTCAGCGGGCAATCCCTGCCTTGAGCTGCTGGCTCAGAAACTCCTCACTTTCCAGCGAGAAAGGGATGAGCCATTGCAGCTTGAGGACAGATGTCTTTTAATTTTGTTCTTCGGAGGAGCGGGTGGGCCAGCATTGGAGTGAGAGATTGGCTTGGTGAATGATGGCTCTGCTGGCTCTACAAACACCCTCGGTGAGAGAGGAGGGAGAAACGCCCCCTCCCCTCCCCTTTCCTGGGACTGGAGGCCTGGGGGCAGGAAGGGACTGCTCCCCTGGGCACACAGAAGTAGTGCGTCTCAGAGAGTGAAGCTGGGGTCCTTAGGAACATCTTTCACGGGCTTCTGACATAGCCTGCCTGGAGTTTTAAGCAGGACTCTGTGAGGGTCCTTAGGGGTCCTCCACCCTTCCTGAGTAGTGTGTGAAAATTTGTATAAGCAGAAAAGGGCGGGCAGTGGCCCCAAGTTAAGATTTCATGGATCCTGCTCTCTTGCTTAACAGATGGAGAGGGTAGGGGCTCGTCTAATACCATGCGGCAGGTCTGTGGATCTGGGTACACGGCTGGGTGGTCATCTCCCCGCTGTCCAATGCCTGCCTGGCTAAAGAGGGGCACTGAATGAGAGAACCAGGTCTCCCGGTCCTTCCCGCATGCTCTTTCTCCTGGCGATCCACGGGCAGAAGGCCCGGGGTCGGGGGGGAGTGGGCAAGAGGTAGGGATAAGACTAGGGGGTTTAAACAAAGTCTTGGTATGTGTAACTGTGTGGATGAGCTGCCCTCCCACTTCCCCAGGGTGTCCTAACAGTGGGGAGGGGGGGGGCGCTGATGATCAAGGATACAGACCAGAAGCACCTACAAGGACCTCTCACCTGGGGTGGAGCCTTATCTCCCCTCTCCCCACTGCAAACAATGCCTACCTAGGGTAGGGAGAGGGGCGGAAGGCAGGTCAGATACAGATTCGGGGTGATTCTGAAACCCAAGTCTGCAGTGGGGAGAGCTGGGTGGAGAGGCAGGGAGGAGGATGCCGTGGTGGTCCTAGGGTAAAGGAGGGGCTGGGAAATCAGATAGAAAGAGCACTGGAGTCAGCCTGGTCCCTGCTGGTGACAAAGGAGCCAGCAGGGGCCTCACTCTGGGGCTGGGAGCTTTAAAAACGCAGAAAGGAATCGCTTCTGCAGGTTCAGAATCAATCTAGCCCCAGTCCCTGCTCCGACTTCGTGTCACCCTGGACCAGACTTGCGTTTATGTCGGTCTCAGTTTTCCCATCTATTAAATGAGATAGGACATTTGGATCCCATCTGTTAAATGAAATAAATAATCATAGTTGCTGCCCTTCTTAGCAAGTGAGGTTCGGAGACAGAAGTGTGGACGTGAAAGCACTTTGAGAACAGACAAGGACTCAGCAAGAAGGCTGGGGTTGAAAGAAAGAAATGATGGGGCAGAGTTAGGGGAGGAGCAGAGCAGGGAAGGGGCCGCCTAGGAGAAGGCAGTGTCGACCCCACTCAAAGTGTCCAGGTGTTTTCCTGGAAGCACAATGTACTTGACATTGAGCCTCCGACAGAACATGCCAGGGGGTGGCCTCTCATCTCAGAGGGAAATGGGAACTTTGGTTTTCTGAGTGTTCCAGCTGAGACCTGGATTGCCCTGGAATGCAGGTAACGCACTACAGGGGAAGCTGGGAGGAACAAGGCTCAGAAAAGATAGGCTTGTGGGGTGGAGGTGGACACAAGTTATTCAGCTACCTAGAAGCCTACTTTAGTGGAGACCCTCTGAGTTCTGGGAGATAAAGCTGGGAGGATCTGGGAAGGCTCCTTGGAGGAGGTGACGTGTGTTCTGGTTTATGGGTAGGCTCCCCAGAGTGACGTGGACTGGGGAGCAGCCCAAGGCAGGAGACTGCTTGGGGGAAGGCAAGGCTTCAGAAACTTGGGGGGGGCGCCCAGCCATTGCCCCCCTTGGATCCATCACAGAAGTGAGAACAATTATGAAGCAGAATTTATGGTCCATCTCACTTGGTAACTTTTGGTTTTTGAAGGTGCATGTGACTCCACAGAATGTTCCACCCAGTAGGTCTGCACCCAGGAGTCCTCCCAGCCTTGGGCACCCAAGGAAATGAATCCCAGTGCTTCCTCCCAGCCTCCCAGCCCCTGCGGGAAGCCTGCTGAGCTGGGCTCAGCTCCAGGCTGCTCTCCGAGAGCGCGCCTGTTTACCACTTCGCTGCAGAGCGATGGATGACACGGAGGCCGCATTTTTCTCCCCTCGCAGCAGGGAAATGAATCTCACCAAGTGTTGCCGACACCATCCTACCAGGTTCCACATCCATCGTGGGCCGGGGCTGCTGACAGGGTGCAGGCCCATCCCTCAACCCAGCTCCGAGCCCGGGGGAGACCGTGGAGACGAGGTGAACATTTCGCATCCCTCCTTCCGCAGCGCTGCCCTTCCTCTCCCTTCCCTCCCCCGCTGCAGATCATCACCCACTCGAGCAGGTGGTGCACCCCCGGAGGCAGCACCCCCGGCCTCGGTTCTGACTGCACTTCACAGCAGACGCTCCATGACACAGAAGATGATGGGTGATCGGGAGAGAGGCGACGAGAAGGCATTGGGTTCAAACCTGATAACCCGACACAGTCTGAAAGCACGAGGAGGGGCAGTCATGTCACTGAAATGCCTGGAGGTCAAGTCTGCCCAGGAGGGGACAGCTGAGAAGATGGGAGAGGGGTCAGGAGACCCGGATCCCAATCTCAATTCCTTTAATCGGTGAAACTGTAGGAATTGGGGTGAATCGACCCATGTTTCTAGGTCCAGTTTTCTTCCAAAACTGAAATGGATTCCTTCCAGTGCTGGTAGTGGGTCATGTGCTGGGGGTTTAAAGACATGATACTAATACTCACCCATCTGTTGAGCACTTACTATGTGACCTCTGTGGTACGGAAAAGAGCATCGACCCTCACATGAACCTCGTTAAGAAGCTAACTTCAGCCCCATTTCACAGATTAGGTAACTGAGATGCTGACTTGAAGTCGCTTGTAGGAAGCAAATGGCTGAACCAAGATTCAAGCCCCCCTGTTAACTCCTAAGTCCTTTTTTCTTACTAGATGATGTGATGATGCCAGGGCACAGAGACTCTTGGGAGCATGGACCTTAGGGAATCTAGTGAAAGTGAAAGTCGTTCCGTCGTGTCTGACTCTTTGCGACCCCATGGACTATACAGTCTATGGAATTCTCCAGGCCAGAGTACTGGAGTGGGTAGCCTTTCTGTTCTCCAGGGGATCTTCCCAATGCAGGGATTGAATCTGGAGGAATAAATAATTGAAAGGAAGGATTTGAAACCTCAAGAGAGCCATTTGGGAAAGCATATTTCCAGTCTTGGCTTCAGTTAACACTTAGCATAGCGCCTTCTCTCATCGGGCCCCAGGCCATCCTCATCTGTCTGCATCATAACCATCTTTCCAAACCCTCATCTTCTTTTCTTAAAAAAAAAATACACAAATATTTATTATTTATTCTTATTTATTTGGCTGCACCGGGTCTTAGTTGCACTGCGAGGGAACTTTTAGGTGGGATCTAGTTCCCCGACCAGGGATTGAACCTGGGCCCCCTGCACTGGGAGTTGGAGTCTTAGCCGCTCGACCTTCAGGGAAGTCCTGCAAGATCCGAAGCCCAGTCTTCTTGGACCTCTCTGTACAAGTTTCCACTGAGGCACTTCATCCCTGCCTTGACAGTTTGTTCAGGAGCTCACGGGGAGAAGTCTTGTGAGTTTCCAAAAATCCCCAGGACCCTCTGTTGCTTCCGAGTCTGCTCGATTCTGGGTTTCCTACGTTGCCAGCACAGGTCCTCCTTGTGTTGCTTCTGGAGAAAGTTCTGACCTTCCTGATACCTTTTCCACTTGGCCAGTTGGACTTTGTTCATTCTCATCCTTCCATCCTCACCCCGGCTCCTCCCTCCCCAGGGAAACCATCCAGGTGAGACCGTAGAACCTCTTTTCACAGGAGACTGAGTCACAGGTAGGGGTGAGCCTGAGCAGCCCAGGGTAAGATTCTTCCAATCCAGTCTTTGAACACAGCTTCTGTCATGCCTGCCTAGGGCTGTGGATTCCATTTCCACAGGGCAAGGGAAGACACTCCTGGTAGTGGACACCAGCCTGAGACAGAATCTCATCAGATCACCTCATAGACAGGAAACTGGATCAGGGAAGAGTCAATTCGACTGCCTTCCAAGCTGGGTCAGATTGGCCAAGGTGACCCCCAAGCTCACCCGGGGTGCCCTTTTCTCCCAGCCAGCCTCTGCAGGGTTCGCTCCATCCATAGGTGTTTTCATAATCTCTCCAGGATCTCCATCTGGTGTTTTCCTCCCAGAAGTCTTCTTGGCTTCTATGCCAAGAATGTCAACCCAGGCTCCAGGCTCCTCTGTGTGAAGGCTTCTGGTTCTACCTTACCAGGCATGATGCCCAAATAAATCATTTTGTTAGGGTTAATAACATAGTCCCTTTAACTGCAAAGTGTTTCCAAATAGAAGGCCCTCCAGTCTGCTTTAATGAACAGATAAGAATCTTTGTAATTAACTCAGTGATGGCTTGTATGTAAGTATTCTTCTGAATGCTGTGAGACTATTTAGTTATTGTTTCAAGTATAGGGTAAACATGCCCCTGATCCCTCTCTCTGACAAGCTCTTATACAAACAAACAACTGCCCCTGTAGGTTATTTACAGGATGGGCAGCTGCCCCTGTCTTCAGACACCCCATGGGTATGCTGGAACCTAGAGTGCTGTCTGTCTTTACTCCAGCCTCTCTTTGTTGGGTCCACCAATCCATCCTTGACTCACAGCTCTGGATCTGGCCCCCACTCCTGTGATCTCCGCCTTCCCTCCTGGCAGGGTAGAGGGGCTCTGCGGGCTCTGTCCCTTCGTGTGATCAAGCACGCCTCCGGTTATCACTGCACTGGAACTATGGGCTCCAGCTGCCAGTGTGCATGCGTAGTGTGTGTGTGTGTGTGTGTGTGTGTGTGTGTGTGTGTGTGTAAGGGCCATGCTCCCATCTGTGCGGTTGAAGGGCGTGTGAATGAGTAGGGATGCTCAGAGCATTTGCATTTCTGATGCGTGCTGTGTGGCGGGTAGGGCGGGCATGTCGCGTGCTCCAGGTGCCCCGCCCACAAGAGTTCCTCCTCTTCCAACAAAGGCAGCACTTTAATCACTGGATGCATCTGGTGCTTTGTCGTGTCTGTTTCTGGAGCAGGTTTGCTGGGGTGGAGGGTCGCCTGTGGCTCTGGCATCTCTGGAGATTTCCTTGAGACACTGCAGCTGCTGGAATGTCCTTTCCTCCCCCTCCTTCCCTTCTCTTCCCTCCCTGGGAGATGTGGTCCCTGCCTGGTGCGCTAACCATGGTCCAGCTTCCCTTCGCTGGGCCACCGCGTGCTCCAGGTGCCCCGCCCACAAGAGTTCCTCCTCTTCCAACAAAGGCAGCACTTTAATCACTGGATGCATCTGGTGCTTTGTCGTGTCTGTTTCTGGAGCAGGTTTGCTGGGGTGGAGGGCCGCCTGTGGCTCTGGCATCTCTGGAGATTTCCTTGAGACACTGCAGCTGCTGGAATGTCCTTTCCTCCCCCTCCTTCCCTTCTCTTCCCTCCCTGGGAGATGTGGTCCCTGCCTGGTGCGCTAACCATGGTCCAGCTTCCCTTCGCTGGGCCCGCCGTTTCCCTTGATAGAGAGCCATCTCACAGGGGATCTGAAATCTGGAATGGAGCCCAGATGGGGTGGGGAATAGACTGCGGAAGGAGGACCCCGTGGGCGAGTGCGTGTGAGGGAGGAGACCCTGGAACAGCATCTCAGCTTCTGTTGATGCTGATGAATTGCATCTCATCAGGCATTGAGACACTGCAGCTGCTGGAATGTCCTTTCCTCCCCCTCCTTCCCTTCTCTTCCCTCCCTGGGAGATGTGGTCCCTGCCTGGTGCGCTAACCATGGTCCAGCTTCCCTTCGCTGGGCCCGCCGTTTCCCTTGATAGAGAGCCATCTCACAGGGGATCTGAAATCTGGAATGGAGCCCAGATGGGGTGGGGAATAGACTGCGGAAGGAGGACCCCGTGGGCGAGTGCGTGTGAGGGAGGAGACCCTGGAACAGCATCTCAGCTTCTGTTGATGCTGATGAATTGCATCTCATCAGGCGAGGGCTGGGCTCCACTCTGCCCCTTGGAGGGGTGGACTGTGTGTCGAGGTGGCTGCTGCTGCTGCTAAGTCGCTTCAGTCGTGTCCAACTCTGTGCGATCCCAGAGACGGCAGCCCACCAGGCTCTCCTGTCCCTGGGATTCTCCAGGCAAGAACACTGGAGTGTGTTGCCATTTCCTTCTCCAATGCATGCAAGTGAAAAGTGAAAGTGAAGTCACTCAGTCGTGTCTGACTCTTAGCGGTAAAGAATAAATCAGAAGGGGTAGAGAGGGGAAGGCATGCCGGACCCTTCCCTTCCTCCCTCCCACCATCGGTGTCCCCCCAGCCTCCCTCATCCCTGATCTGTCTGGGCTGGGGGTCTGCAGGTGGAGTCCATTTCAGGACCAGGGCTCAGCTGCTAGCTTCACTAAAGAATGGAAGCACGGGGGTCCACTCTCAGGACACTGCTCACTTTACCTTCGTTCTCAGTCAACTCTCCTAACTGGCAGGACCCCTCCTAATGGGAGAAGCTACAGGAAGCAACCTCAGAGACCTTGCTGCAGGACAAATCGTAGGAGGTCTGTTGGGAGCTGTTGCAATGGAGGAGAAGGAAAGTCACTCTAGAACTGTAGAAGGTTGGGAGGGAGAGGGTACCTCCATGAAACCAAACAGAGCTGGGCAGGGGGCTGCCTGAATGTGCACAGGGAGATGGCAGCAGACCTGGGGCTCAAGTCTTTCTGGCCTCAATCTTCTGGGGTCCCCACAGCAGCCTGCCCCATGGGACAGGGGCCTGAAGACCCCTCTGTGCCCCAGGGAGGGGCTGGCAGGCACCGTAAGTCCTGTGTTTGAATCCATTTGACAGATAGGTTCACAGTTGGGCTCCAGACGAGGGCACAGAGGGTCAGTCCAGGGACAGACCTCAGTCAGAATCTAGTCCAGACCCTTCATCTTGCAGCAGAGGGCCAGAGACTCATGCAAAGTCACCTTGCAAGTGGTGGGGGCATGCAGGGGACTGGGACCCGAGCAGCTCAGCAGCACAGGGCTTCTCCAGGGTCACCCGTGGGAGAGTCCCTTCCTCACCTCCTCTACGCACGCCTCTCAGCCAGGCCCCTGCACACTGCATCCCCCAGCTACCAGGGTAAATCCATCCCACCTCCTCATCCCCAAATGTGTGTTTCTGACTTCCCAGCCATCTGGTAGACCCCTCCTAATGTCTTCCCTCAATGCCGCCTACAGCCTTGTCCAGGCTGCGTTTTTGGATAAAATTTCCCAGCTTCCACGTGTACTTTACTTCTGCTCTGTGGGCTAAGTGTATGTGTAGGTTACTTTGCACTTATTTGCACGTGTTCCTATATTTTGCTGAATGCTTGATGGCGTTTCTTCAAATGTGTCAGTCTCTCCTCTCAGACTGGGAGCTGTTACAGCACAGGGCCTGTTCCTCTTCCATCAGATGGGGATCTCCCGTGGAACAGACTACGGGGCCCTTCCATCAGACTGAGAGCTCCCTGTGGGCAGGGAACTGACAACTTGAATGCTTAAGCTCTGTCTTAGCCCCAAGACTCGCTGCCTCTCTGGCATACACAGGGATAGTTATCATTCCCTTCCCCCCAAGCTCCATCCTTATGGACCCCCTCACCCATAATCCCAAACCTACAGAAGCAACTGCCAGCGGCAGCATCAAGCAGAGGTGGCAGAGATGGCAAAGCTCAGAGAGCTGCTGAGGACATCAAAGCTGTTACTCCACCTCCTGCCCATAGCATCTCTCTCTAAGAGGGTGGAGGGAGAAGGTGCGAACTGAGGGCTGGTTGGTGCTCCAGGCTTCACACCTCCAGATGTGAGGACCATCACGATGGAAGGCACTGGAGGGACCATCCGGCTCCGGATTCTAGTTGAGGTCCTGGCTTGTCCTGGACACGGGTGGTGCCAGACTCACGGCCACATGACCAGTCAATAGCAGAGCGAGAACTCCCACCAAACTGCTGGACTCCTGGCCTTGTGGTCTTGACACACTGCATTGGAATGATTCTCTGAGCTCCTGGTCCCCACGGAGGAGGACAGGGTGGGGCAGAGGAAAGATGGGAAGCTTGAACCAGTGTAACCTAGGTTTGAATCTTTCTGCTGCTATTTGTTTGCTATGTGGTGTGAGACAAGTCATAGAACTTCTGGGCCTCAGTTTTGTCATCTATAAAATGGACATAATGATACCATCTACCTTGCTTGGATATTGTGTACAGTCAATGGAATGATGACTATAAAGTGGTTAGCATGGTGCTCCAATAATTTGGCCACCTGATGCGAAAAGCTGACTCATTAGAAAAGACCCTCATGCTGGGAAAGGCAGGAGGAGAAAGGGATGACAGAGGACGAGATGTTTGGATGGCATCACAGATTCAGGGGACATGGGTTTGAGCAAACTCCAGGCGACAGTGAAGGATAAGGAAGCCCGGAGTCCTGCAGTCCATGGGGTTGCCAAGAGTTGGATAAGAATGAGCAACTGAACAGCAAAAACAACAACAACAAAGAATGGAGTAAGCGCTCAGGAAATGTTAGTGATCGCTATTTAATCCTTTTGCTTCCTCTGTGCTTGGCACGCCGATGGATCCATGACAAGGGCTTAATAAACATCCACTGTGCTACCATGCCCAGGGTGGGAATGGTAGGGGTTGGCCTCAACTTCCCAATGTCTCTTACTTACTCTCCACAGGCTGAAGGACCGCCAGTTCCCCAAGGGAAAGGGCAGGTACAACTCACACCCACTTCCTTGTCTGTGGGACCCGCTCTCCTAACAAGCCCAGCTCAGCATCTTGCTTGGGAAAGCCCCGCTGGCTCTCTGCTCCTAGGGTGACCAAGTCAGGGTTGGATGGCCAGCTGGGGGTGGAGCTCCTCGTAGGGGGAGAGTGTGTCCCCTCTAACAATGGGAGAAGAAGCATAGTGCTCAGCATGTTCCATCTGGCCCCCAGCAGTATCCACAATCTATACCTTAAATGGGAGTCCCACAGCCTTGCTCCCATCACGTGCTGTCACTTCAGTCGTGTCTGACTCTTTGTGACCCCAGGGACTGTAGCCCACCAGGCTCCTCTGTCAATGGGATTCTCCAGGCAAGAATACTGGAGTGGGTTGCCATTTCCTCTTCCAGGAGATCTTCCCAACCCAGGGAACTGAACCCCCATTTCTTACATCTCCTGCATTGACTGGCGGATTCTTTACCACTGGCACCACCTGCTTCCGTCACTGAGCACATGGAATCCTTACAAGGCTCTCCACCCTCCACCTTTTGGAGGCCCTTTCCACCTCCAAAACTCTCCAGCGTCATCTCCCCTTCAATTGTTAGTATCATCAGTTGCTTCAGGTTGTAGCAGAAAGACAGTAGGTTTGTAGCTGCCTGCCAACCTACTTTTAAGCTGAAGGCCTTGGGCAAGTTACTTGCCCTCTCTGTGTGCCCCTCTCCTCCCCTAGAAAATAGGAGTTAGGAGTTCCTCTCTCCCTGGACTTTTGCTTAATACAGGCGTTGAGCCCCTGTGGAAAGATCAGTAGATATTGTCTGGTATATGGTGGCGGTTTCCATGTTTGCACAGCTGGAGGAACGAGGGCCCAGAGCTGGTCATGTTCTGGCTGAAGGTCACACAGCAAATGCACTCTCAGACCCCAGGGGTCCTTCTCACTCGTCTGAGGAAATTTCAATGAGAATTTCCTTTCTAGTCCCCTATATTGTATTTCCCATGCTCTCAATTTGCTCCAAGTCTCTCCCCCTTCTCTTAAGGGGGGCATAGTACCCGGCACATGGTAGATGCTTGCTAATATTTAGTGAAGACAGGCTTGGAGGTGGGTCCCAGTGTGTTTGCGGTGACAGGGAACACTGATGGGTGGGGGAGAGGGGAGAGCTCAGGATTCTTTTCTGCACCCTGGCTCTGCCCGCACCCGCCCCCGGCTGTTGGCTGCCTGAGAAATCTCATTTGGCCACTAAGCTGATTCATGGGCCGGGTTCCCCGGTGCTCCCTGAGCAGCTCTCTTGTCAATAACTGTTCTTTACAAGCTCCCTTGATTCGTTTTTGGGGTTGAAGACAAATTTTTAAAGCAGAGTTCAGCGCCCAGGCCATTCCAGAGGGGCTGTTAACTTAATGTCCTGCCTCGTTCCCTCCAAGCTTCCTGCCTCTTGATCCCTATGTGGGTCAGGACTCGCCGTTTCCAGGAATTGCTTCTCTGGGTCCTTGCCTTAGAGCAGGGGGGTGAAGAATGAAGAGAAAGGAACCCAAATGACAAGCCAGGGCGGCCGGCGGGGCTCGAGCTCTGCTGCTAGGGTGATGCGTGACTGTTGGCCGAGCGCTCCCCCTCTCTGGGTCCTCTTTCCCTGTTTGTGAAAGCATGGGTGCTGACAAATACCACGACATCACTTCCACGATCAACCCTGGAGCGGCCAGTTCTCAGAGGCTCCTTTAGGAAGGAGATCTCGGCGTTAGTAGCATCTCATGGCTCATCCCTTCATCCTCACATGGGGTGATGCAGCTGGCAAATTCTGCAGTGAATGCCACGGTGTCCACTGGCTCTCTGCTGCCACTGCCTTTCTGCTGTAGCCTCCTCCTAACTGGCCCCCTTGCCCCTCCAACCCTTCCTTCACCCAGCGAGAGGGAAATGACCTGAACCTCAAGCCGAAGCCTGATTCCCCAGTCCATTTTGAACCTGTTGGCCTCCACTCCTTGGTACATATGTTTTGTGTGTTTCTCCATCACCAGAGACCCATGGTCCAGGCACAGGAAAGCACGTACAGAGACGAGGCAGCAAAAAAAGAAAAAAAAAAAACAATGCCCCTGCGGTATCAAATATGCAGCCTCCGGACCCCCACACCCACTGCTCTCCCTTCCAGGAATGCCCTTGGCCTTGTTCTCAACAAACTAAGTTTGAGTGTGTCTGCCTCTCCCTTCTTTGCATCCCTCCAATCCAGGGCAAAGCTCTATCATCAATCATCCCAGGTGACTGTGGTCAGATGACACGTCCATCGTCCCTGTGGGGCTGAAGCTCCTTGGGGACAAGCCCACGGTTTTGCCTCCTCTCGCCCTGGCAGGGCCCAGCACACAGTGGGAACTTGATGTGTCGAATAACCGAATTGGACCCTCATTCCAGATTCCACACCAGCACCTCCCATGCAGACACACCCCAGCTGAGATGTTCATCCTCCCTTGATACACACCTATGTCCTTCTTGTTTCTCCCTGAAACTCTGCGTGGATAAGTGGGGAGGTGGCAGAGTGGATGGGGATTAATGGAGATAAAAATGGGAAGCCACTGAAATGGAAAGCTATTCATAGCTTGCGTCTGGACTTTAGTTACCAAATATTTGTTGAGCACTTGCCAATTCTGGGCACCATGGGTGAAAGAAACTGACAGAGAGCCCCCCTCCCCGCTCCTCTAGGACCCTCTAGGAGGCCACTGTTAGGGCACATTGGAAGAGCAGGTACCTGATGTCCTGGACATTCCAGGAGCGGCCAAGCCCACCTATGGTTCTGCCCTACATGGCTTTCTGGCAGCTCCCAGCTTCCCTGCTGCTGAGCCACACCTGTTCTTTGTTGCCAGCACATCCTGGGCAGAGCTAGCCTTCTTTCAGGCTCACATATTACCCGAACACGAAGACTTGAATGTTGCAGTCTCCGTTTACTGAACATCTCTGCTTGCTAGGATCTGTGCCCGCAGCTTTGACTGCTGCTGGGCACCGTGCACAGCACTTTATAGACATGATCTCATCCAGTCCTCACCCCAACCCCAGGGCTGCCCCTGTCGGTTGACAGAAGATCCTGGCTGGCAGTCTTCCTTTGGTTGTGGTCAACAGCTGTTTGGGGCAGTTGCAAACACAGCACTCGTCCTGCCCCTGATCCCTTCTGGGACAGATGCAACCAGCTGGAGCCACCTGTTCAGGGGGCTGAAGGCTGGCCAGGGCACCTTGGCTGGGCTCTTGCTCCCCTCAGGCTTCCGGTGGTCCCCAGGGCTGTGGCCTGCACTGGAGAGAGGTCTCACAGGGCCAAGGGAGGCCATGAGTAGCTGCGGAGGGGCTCACCCAACAGCTATTGCTCTCTCCCACGTGGTTTTCTGACCCAGAGACCCCCGGATTGTCCTCATCAATCCCTGGAGAAGGGAGAGGTTGATGGTGACAAGGAGGGTCACCCTCTGAAAGGTGGACTGAAGGCAGAGGAGGAAACTGGAGTGAGCTCAGCTGTGCACACAGCCCTCTCACCTCTCTCCTTATTTTTCTGTTCCCCCCTACCCCTCTCCGAGAGGAGGCATCTCTTTATAAGGGCACACTTCTGGGTCTAAGAGTCCTCCATCCCCGTGTGAGCATCCCTCCAGCACCAGGGGGTTTAAAGGGACCCGGATGTAGGAGAAGGCGGGCGCAGAACCCCAGGCGACTCAGCCGCGTTTCCGTCTCACACGTCATTTAGTGTGACCTCCGTGTGTGTACACGTGCGCGTGTGCACGCACCTGCACCGCAAGGAAGGGACACAGAGCCAGCCACCACGTGCTGTCTGTTCTCCGGGAGCTGTTGCCCCATCCCAAGTCTTGTTGCCTCCGTTTATTTAAGAAAAATCTGACACAGTGGTGGGTAGAACCCGAAAGAAGGGCGGCCGTGGGATGGGGTTAGGGAGCCGCGGGTCCCTCTGCCTTGCTCATCCCACAGTCCTTCCCAGCAGTCGCCTGGTGCCCTCTCCCCCTCCCATGGGACGCTGCCCTGTGGGGAGAGGGTGGCCACCGCTGCAGAGAGGAAGGAGGGGTGGGCGGAGCGGGAGGGGCGGCTAAGGCGTGGTGTTGATCTGCTGAGAGGTGGGCAGGAGGCACCCAGGACTCCTGGGCGCCCAGACCACAGTGCTCTGGGGTGGACCCAGGACTCCTCCCCCTGAGGGCCTGCCCACAGCCCTTGGGGGCAGAGGATGGAGTCCTGAGATCTCAGAGAGGGGCCTGGCTTGACCCCAGACTGCTCTATAGAGTCAGCTCCCAGATCCTAGGAAGGGACTTGGGGGGGGCACCCGGAAGCCAGCAGATGCTACAAACATTCCCTGCCCACCCCCACCCCAAATGTTTTGTCCACAGCAAGATCCTCGGCGGGGCAGGCAGCCACTGCCTCCCCACCCTGCAGGACAGAAATCCCTGAATAGTGGTTTGAGAAAAGTCTTTGTGCAGCTTGTAACACAAGGCTCCCCCCAGAACCGCCCCCCCCCACCCCGAATGGGGGGAAGCAGGAGATATGGGGGGGGCGGGGCCCTCTCGGCCCAAACTTGACTTCCGTGCCCCCGACGTGGGGCAAGGGGGTTGTCTCAGATGGGAGGAGGGCTGGAAAGGGGAGGAGGAGGGCTGGGATTGCTTTCCTCTTAGCCAGCTCCAGGAGGAAGGCGCCTCCACCTTTGGGGGCAGAGGACGGGTAGGGGGAGGCGGGGAAGAACCACCGTGAGGCGGGGAAGCCTTCCCCACCCCAGAGGAGCAAAGCTGCAGGGGCCGGACTATAAAATCCACTCGCTCGCGCCGGCCCACATCACTCGTGAGCAGGGTCCCGGCTGCGAATCACACAGAGCCCACCCCGCCCTGGTGGGGGACGGCACCTCTACGCCATCTCTTTGATTCTGCGCATGTAATTGTGCAGGTCAGGGGGCGGGGCGGGCCGCGTGCTGCCCGTCACATCCGGGCAGCCCCATCCCAGGTCCTCTTCGTCTTCCTCGTCCTCTTCGCCGGCGGGCACCGAGTCATAGGCCAGCTCCTCCGAGGGCAGCGTGGTGAAGGTGGTGAACTTGACCCGCTTGCGTTTGGAGGTGGGCGAGCTGGCGGGGTCCTCGGCCTGGTCCCGGCCGAGCCGCCCGAGGAGCCGTCGCCCCGCCCGTGCACCTGACTCTGGACGCTGGTCTGCGAGCTGCCGCTGCTGTGGTGGTCAGCGTGGCAGCAGGCGGGCACGGTCTCCATCGGGTTGCTGGCGGGCGGCGACAGCTCCCCCTGCGCCCGCAGCGGCTGCCCGTTGCCCAGGAACACCCAGTGGTGAGAGTGGTCCATGCTGGTCTGGCCCTCGGGCGGGATGCGCTTGTGCCGGTAGCGCAGCGCAAAGACGATGCAGTTGATGAGGAAGACGAGGATGGCCAGGCAGAAGACGCCCAGCAGCGCGTACATGCCGATCTCCAGGTCCGTCAGCCCCCGGGGCATCTGCAGGAAGCCGGTGGGCAGCGGCAGGAAGTCTTCCGTGGGTGGCACAGCCGGGCTGGCAGTGCCAGGGCCCGCGGCCTCGGGTCGGGGTCCCGCCGTGCCCGGCGGGCCAGCTCCCCGGGCCTCGTCCTCGCCCCCGCCGGGCCCTGGCTGGCTGGGGCCCGGGTAGTCGTAGGTGGGGTCCTCCTCGTCCCGCCCAAAGTGCACCCGCAGGCCCACGGGGGTCGTGGCCAGCACACTCTTGCGCTTGGTCTTCTGGCAGCTCTCGGCGATGGTGAGCTCCGCGCGGAGCAGCTCTCCGGCCCCCTCGGCTTCCGCCACCACCAGCGGAAAGGCCCGGTCCTGGGTCACCGTGGCCACACGCTCATCCAGACTGCTCACCAGCAGCCCGTAGTCCCGGGGGCTGTAGAGGGAGAGTGGGGCCGTGGTTCCATCGCTGTAGGAGAGCCAGAGGCTCAGGAGGGCTTCCTGGAGGTGGAGGAGCAGGAGAGGACAGGAGTCAGACAACTCTTAGGGCTGGCTTCCCTGTTAGATCCTGAGCTCCCTGAAGGTGGGACCCAGGTGCTCTGGCTCCCCGCTGTATTCCCAGTGCTGGAGCAGAACCTGGCGGGCGACCAGGGCTCGGAACCGTTCTCTGCACGGGAGTTCTCCTTTGGAGGTGGTGGAGAGGGTACTAGAAGTTTATAGACTCGTACCTCCCCGAGGATATCCTCGCCCACTTCACCCTTCTCCCCTGGATGAGCTGATGGCAAATCCCACCTTGGGTCTAACTCGAATCCTCCTTCCTGTTCTAGGAGCCACACCCCATCTCCATAACTGACTTTGGGATCACCCCCAGCAGACACATGGACATCGAGAACACAACACACTCAGCTTCAGCCTTGTTCTCTGTGTGTTACACCTCCTGAGAACTAACCTCCTGACCTCCTTGTGGATGGAGACGCAGGGCCCAGAGACAAGCCACTGGCCTGGGGTCACAAAGCAAATTGAAGCCGAGAACTCCTGAGTCCTGACTTCTGGCTTGGTGCTTAGTACCCACAGTTGCCCTCCCTGTGTCCCCACATGTAACTTTTCACCTTAGACCACGGCCAGTGTCCTGGTATATCTGTGGGGCAGGGCAGCTGTAGTTGGGGGGGGGGCCCCAGAGATGGGTGAGGGTAATTCCTGGGGATGGAGGAAAAGCTAACGGGCCTTCTGAGAATCCAGGAGGGAACCCTCCACTGGGACGCCTTGAGGCGGCAGGTGCAGAAAGCGAGACCTTGGCCAGACTCCTATGCAGATGGCAGGGCGATGGGGTGGGGCAGTCTTGCTGGGCATGAAGAGTAAACAGATCTTCCATTATCAGAGCCCCAATCTGGGGGGACCCGCAGCCAGAACCTGCAGGTTCTCCTTCCACACTCCAAGCCCCCAGGCTGGCCCGTTGGGCATCTGGTACCTGCTTGAGGAAGCTGAGGGTCTGCTGGGCGGCAGCGGTGGCCAGGATGGTGTGGCTGCTCCCAGGGCTGGGTCGCAGGGAGAGGGCGAGGCTGGCCACCACCTGGGCCTGCAGCTGTGTGATGCTGACCTTCTCCTCCGTCACTGTCAGCAGCGTCTCCCCGAGCACGGACTCCGTCAAGGGGGACACCACCTGCAGCAGAGTGGGGTGAGAGTGGGTGAGAGCAAGAAAGCAGGACGGCACCCCCCCAGGTCCCCAACCAGGAGGAATCTACACCAAGAGGGTCCAGAGGCAAAGTGAGGGTCAAGGGCTCACAGGAGCACAGATGAGACGGGTAGGTTGAGTTTTAAAGAAAACAACAGCCCTTCCCCAACCCCCACAGTGGTAAATAGCAGTTGGTGGTCAGCCTCGATGTCAGGGAGACAAAAGGGAGTGGTGGGGACTGGGGCAAATGGGAGAATTCCTGCCCATGTCAAAAGGTATCAGTACTGACTCCAGCTGATGATTGCCAGGTCAGAATGGAGACCCAGTGTGGCCAGATTCATACTTTCTAAAATCAGAAATTTACATTTCAAGAAAAGGGGGGGAACCTCCCAATTTTTAAATGGCAGATCCATTGGTTTTTAAACCAACTATGTCTACAAGCATATTTCAGCCCATGGGTCACTATTTATAATCCTTTAGGTGGATGATATCTGCCCAGGCACCCAGTTATCAAGGAGGAAGGTCAAAGTTGAGTTCCTAGATCTCCACAAATCCCTTTCCTGGCCTCTGGGTTGGCTGAGCCCTCCCCCCTGTCCCCACCCCCTCCTC